>VXBO01005913.1:115750-227127 GCA_013400135.1 Rhinoptilus africanus
TCAGCCCCTCTGCGGGGCGCTCAGCCACCCCAGGGCCCCCGTCCCACTGCCCCCACTGCGAGGGGGAGTCGCTTCCCTGCAAGCGTTAAATAGAGACGTGGACCAGGCAGCTCCCCCTCCCTGAGCCCTTGGCACAACCTGGCAGCATCTCCCACCCGCGACAGGCGACAAGGGGCCCGTGACCCGCGGGGCCACCGTCGCCTTCTGCTCAGCAGCCCTCACCCCAGGGCCACAGCCCCCACCCCCGCGGAGCCGCCTTGCCCAAACGCCCCGCGTTCCAGCCCAAACTGTGCCCCAGCCGGGGGGAGCCAGTGCCCAGGGAGGCGGAGCCGCCTGTGCCCACCACAACCAGCTCCATCAAAGCAGCTTTTAATTGAGTTTTTAATCTGCCGGTGCCTGGTGCCCTCTGGAGGCCCGCGGGGCCCAGCCCTGAGGAGACGGATGGAACCCCCCAGGACTCCGCTCCCACCATCCATCCGCCCCAGGGAGTGAAACCCCCCCATCCCGCTTACAACAGGCAGGATAAAGACATAAAATACAGCATCATATTTGTAAAAATCACCTCCAGAACCGGCCCACGTGACGTGGCTCAGGCAAGGCATCGTGAGGCTGCACAGCTCAGCACGGCGTAATGAGTCCTGCTCCTTCTCCTAATGAGCAGCAGAGCGGGGAGATGCACTTGATCCCTAGTTCCAGCTGGAGCTGGGGCTGGACGGCTGCTTTTGGATGCTGGATTTAAGCTCGTTTTGGCGGAGCTCCTCTTCCAGCAGGGAGCCGCTGGGGCACTGCCCCACAGCAGCCACAATGCCCAAGGCAGAGCCTCCTGCCCGTCCTCCCCCTCCAACCCGGGCGATACGAACCAAACACATCCTTACAAGGGGCAAAGAAGGTGGTCTGGGTCAGTGCTATCGTCAGCGGGGCGTCATTTCTAGTGTTGCTGTCCCTGCATGGCGGCAGGGACACGATGTCGGCCTTGGAGACCCAGGCTCCAACGCAGCCGAGGCTTCGCCATCACTTCTGGCGCCTCCAGGAGACGTCCCGCAGGCAGGGACCCGCACCCGGGGCTCTGCCCACCCAACTCTGCCCACCGTAAGCCTGTCCCTGAGCTGTGCCCAGCGCTGGGGCCGGGTCTGCCGACGGAGGCACCCCGCAGCTCTTCCAGCACTGGGGAATCCACAGTTCCCAGTGCTCTATTTTTTAATCAAGCTCCAGTTTTCATGAAGCCTGACAGCATTTAAGAAGTTCTTTAGACCCTCCATTATGCTTATCCAGCTGCTTTAAAAAATGACTCAGGAGCGAAATAAATCGGCAGTTGTGCTGCCCGCAGCAAGTCAGGCCAGTAAAAAAAAAAAAAAAAGCCTAAAAGAAGCCTTACAGTGATACCTGCAAGTCACAGACAGGACTTGCCCCCATGCCCAAGTGTCACCGGTGTCTCTGCTGCACATCTGGAGGACAAACCTTGCGNTTCTATGATTTTGACACGGACCCATCCCGTAATTGTAACGGTACCTGAATGCAGTGGGCGGTGGCCGGGTGTGCGGAGCTGCGTCCTCGCCCGGCACAGAGCACCCCGCGGGGCCGGCAGCGCCCCAGGGTCCCAGCGTGTCCCACGCCGTGTCCCAGCTCCCCCGGCCAGCGCCGACACAAGGGGTCACGCAAGAGCCGTGCGTGGCTCTGAGTGCCGGGCTCCGCTCAACACAACCGTCGGTTTTTATTCCTTCGTATCCAGTATCTCCTCCCCTGCGCGTTTCTCCCTCGTGAGGCTGCAGCAGGGTCAGGCACCCCCCACGCTCTCTGCAGGGGACTCACCTGGCCCCACGGCGAGTAGCTGCGGGGCCAAGGACAAAACTGTCACCGGGTTCAGGGGACAAACACAGCATCACCCCATCAGCGCCACGGCTTCACCACACACCGCCCCTGAGCGCAGCGGGGCCCCCCCGAGCACCCCAGTGCTGGGCATTCGGGGGCTGTAACCCCCCCCGTGCTGGGGAGCAGGGGCAGCATCTGTCCGAGATGCTTCAGCTGCCGTCTGGGAGTGTAAAACATGCTTGGCCTTTAAAGGATGATGCTCAATCATTTTGCGTACTCATAGACCCAATTTCAATTGGAAATCAACAGCCAGGTTTCACCTGGGACTGATGAAACGAGGTAATTTCTTCTAACAAAGACTTTGGCCCAGCGACCTCATTGCTCTCACCTGTGTTTCAGTGGCTGTTTCACCTCTCCGGCTTTGCAGCCTTCAGTCAGGAATGTTGCCTTTGGGAAAAGACCCCTTCACCTGCTCAGCCCCACGCCGTGTCCCTGGACCTGCACCACGCGGCTGATGAGCTGGTCGCCCAGTACGGGGGCTGCGAGGTCCCAGTGGCCCTGGGGGAAGCGAGATGGATGTCCCACGGCGGGAAGGGCAGAAGGGGCAGCGATGCCCACCCAGGGAAGGGACCTGTTGCCCTGCCCCGGTTCCGCAGCCCCGCGGGCCCTGCCGGGGGAACGTGGCTGCAGGTGTCGGCATCTGAGGTTGCCAAATGGGATTGCAAAGGCAAATCCCCCCCTGCAGCAGCGCTGCCATGACAGCCCAGAGGCTGCACCCACCTCAGCTGCAAATGGACGTCTCTGCCGGCAGCGAGCCGGAGGGTGCTGCTGGGTTTAGTGAGGAAAAGTTGGACCCAGCACCCGTTGGGTCAGGCCGGGCCCCCGGCCAGGGCCCTGCTCGTGTCCTGCACCCACCGCATGTGTCTGTGGCGAAGGGTCAGACCCCACTCCCCCCCAGTGCGGAAACGACAGACAAAGCCCTTGCTGCCCCCCCGGACTCACCTCTGCGCTGGCTGGTGGCCCCTGTGCCCGCCGCGGTCACGCACCCCATGCCACGTCGAGAGGCTGAGCCCCGCTCACACCACTGGGCACCCACCGTAGATCCAGTGGGAAGTTATTTACTGCCTGGTGAGCAATTCCTGGCTACACAGAAGCGCGTGCCTGGTGGGAGTCTCAGCAGCCCCCGGCCGGGATGCCGGGCATTGGCCTGGAGTCGCTGCTGGGAGCTGCGCTGGAGGCTCCCAGCGTTTGGTCCCAGCTGGTGTCCCCCCGATGGCCACCACGGCCAGAAGCCGTGTCCTGTCTGCCGCGCCTGACGCTTTCACAGTCCCCTGGCAGCACAAAAGCCGGGTGGGTGACATCTGCAGCCCCCTCCCCAGGCAGCGTCGCTCCCTTTCCCTTTCCTGCCCAGTCCCTCAGGGACTTTCCTCCTTCCGAGATGGATGCCTTACCCCAGGAGTGGATGATTTTTACCCCTCGGGTCTCTGCTGGTTTCTGGGTGGTTTCCTGCCCCAGGCTTGCTGTCCCTCTCTCCTCAAACACAGGAGTACAGCTCCTGCTGCTCCCTCTCCCTCCTTTTCCACTGTCACTAATTGCTCATGTCCCTGTGTCACATTATCAGCCAGGAAAATTGTGTCTGAAGTCGGTCTGGAGCTCCCCACTGGCTCTGAAAGGAGGTGGCTGTGCAGAAAGATTGAAGGGACTGAGCTTGTTTAAACCCAGGGGAGAGCGGAGGGAGGCACAGGACAGGCTCCAGCCCCAGAGGAGCTGCCCATACGGGCTCTGCTCCGAGCCCGCTGGAGGCAGGACAAGGCGTAACGGGCTTAAACTGCAGCAAAGGAAACACTGCTTGGACAGCTGAAAAACTCCTAAGAGGGCAGAGGGTGAGACACTGAAATAAACTGCCTGGGAGGATTGTGAAATCCCCTTTGTCAGAGGCTTTTCAGAACAGGTTGGAGGAGCAGGTCAGGAATGACAGGCAGAGTTCGTCCCGCCCGCAGGCAGAGGATGGGCTAAAAATATCGCAGAGTCCCTTCAAGCTTTATTTTCAGTGATTGAGCGGAGGCTGATTAAGCTGCTCAGCATCACCATCAGCTTCAAGACAAAAGGCCTTTTCATTCAGTCAAATACGCTGATCTATGAAGACACGTATTTAAAAAAAATAAATAAAAATCCATATTCCCCTCCTAAATTAATCCTTAACTTCCCAAGTGCATGGCTTTTAATCTGGGAAGACGGCTGAGTTCCCACAGCAATGATGTTCAGGCCTTTAGCGCTTGCGATGCTGTGAAATCATTGCTGTCGGAAGCCAAACTGTTTGTACGGCAGTTCCCGAAGCTCAGCAGGTGTTGTGGGCTGGCTTTCGGTGTTTCAACATCCTGGATAACTACAGCTCTCCATCCAGACATCCTGTGGTCTGGGCTGAACGTCCTGTCGGAGACAAGGCTGTCTGTGTCACGGAAGCCACATACAGCGGCTGGTCACTGCCTGCGCACCAAACCCCCGCCTCTCTCCTGGAAGCAAACGCGACACACCAGAAAGGGAGGCCACGTCTGCTGGAGCTAAAACCACTAATTCAGAAGGTCCCTACTAACGGCTTTTCACCTGTGTGCAAATTTAAGGGAGACTTTCAAAGGCACCTAAAGGATTTGGGCGTCAAATCCATGGCCAGCAGGGCTCACGCTGCTAAGCAACAAAGACACCTGGATATATCCTCGGGAGAGCACGCCAGCCTCATTAGAGTCCATGATGTAACTTCTGTTATAAAACTGGTGCCGGCTTCGCTGCTGGCCTTTTGCAAGAGGATTTTGGTTCCCCGGGTTATCCTTAGTAACAAGTGCCCTGGTTCTGCCGCGGGAAGAGGCACTGCCGCCCCTCCTGCTCGCAGCCAGGCTCACCCCCCCCGGGAGGAGGATGCCCGGTGCAGAGACAAGCAAGCAGACGCCCAGTTCAGTAACAAAGTGTCAGCCCGCTGCAAAATACTACCCAAACCGGAATTTGAAAAGTTATTTTAAAGCGAGCACCGCTATCTCGAGGGGCTGAACCTGTAGGCGTGAGCTCCTACATGAGCTCAGACTGGAGATGGCAGAGCTACTCGAAGGTGCTTCACCTCAAACTTCTTTGTGCTGAATCTTCAAGATGGGCTGCAAAGCACCTCCAAATCCTGACACCGGGCAGCCTGGGGGGGCTTAGCCCCAGGCACAGTCCCACACTGCTGCCTGCACCACAGCTGGGCAGCACCAGTCCCCCCAGCACTGCCCCAACACCGCATTAAAAGCACCTGAACACTTCCAAATAGCCACTAGCCACTTTTCGGATGCCTTCCGAACGTTGCCTTTCCAGCCTAGACAGCGCTTACCGAGTTTATTCTGACAAGCGATGGACAGAACACTTTCAAACAGCAGGATGGCAGCGAGCAGCCTCAAGCCGTTGAGGAACGCGCGGGGGCCACGCCACAAGCCAAGGACCCTGCTCAGCGCCACGGGGAGGGCACAGAGGCTGGTGGTGCCCCCACCGCCTTGCCATCCTGGTCGCTCTTTTGTTAACTATTTTTAGCTTTAATCTTATGACACCTATTGATGGCGAATGCAATTAGCGAGCAGAGACTAACGTCCTGCATTCTTTTAAAAATAGCAGAGCATGGCGGAAAGATTTAGTCAAGCACGATGTGAACACGACAGCCTTAGCCTCCCGAGGAATCACATGGCTACACACACCAGGCCTAAATAAAGAAGCGTTTAGGTGACTCAAAGAGGTTTCCAAACACGCGGCAGGGTCCTCAGCGTCAGGGACATTTAAGCAAAAGCTTTATCAGAAAAACCTCTATGAAAAACTTTAGAATCTTCTCTTTACTTGCTCATTCCAGCCCTGACACGCGCACGTTTCACCAAGCAGCAGCACTGAGAATGCTAGGACAGACACCCGTGTGATTTGCACAGCCCGGGTGTCAGCACGGACGAGCTCAGCTGCCAGCTCTGACACCCCACAAGAGACCTCGCGCCAACCCCGGCCTCCCGCTGGCTGACCCCGAGCCTCGCACCACCCGACTCCAGCCACCGCTGCCAGCACCGAACCACCCCAACGCTCCGGCCCCAGGCGGGCTTGGCGCTTCCAACCAGGCAAAAACCGATTAATTAAAAGAAAACAGTGTAAAAACATATTAAACGGAATTTAGGTTACATTTTAGAATTTTGGAAAACTGTGATAACCAACTGTTCCAAAGCATCTTTGATGTATCCCACTTTTACACCATAATTCACCAGTTACACCTTCAGACACTCAAGCCTCCTTTAAATGGACTTCATCACTTACCTAGAACTGGAAGAGTAATGCAATTTCTAACCATAATCACAAGTAATTAAGAGGGACTTGGGGAAGACAGAATTGGAAAAGCCACCTGCTTTTGTGACTGCTTTTGTGAACAGAAAGGAAGCTGAATGCTTTCTTTGTGCATTTCTTGTTTCTGCTGAATGAAAAAACAATACCATACAAAGAAGCGCGCTCTAGAATAAATCCTTAAATGAATCCCTTCAGACAACTGAAAAAGACGACCTAAAAGTGATGAGATGGGAAGTACGCAGTATTCAAAGCTCCTGTTGCACCCTAGACACCCTCTGGAAAGGTCCTTCTGCAAAACTGAAGGCATGTTATCGCTGCTTCGTTTAGACCCGGTGCACTTCTGGTACTTCTAAAACCTAGAGGCACACAAAATACAGAAGCACATGATTTTAAAAACCATTTGCTTCAGGAAGACAAAGAAATCCCATCTCTGCTACTGCAGCAAATGCTTCTGGAAAAAGCACTATTGTTACTCCCGGGAGGAGTCAGCCTGAGAGCTACAATTAGACAGAAGGACAAAAAAAAAGGCTAATTGAAACACTTGTTTTCTAGACAGAAATGCATTTTTTAGTTCAACTTGTCTATATTTGATGCAATGACACTCCTATAAGGATAGGAGCAAAATTCTGTATTTTAGTGTTCTATAATTGAAGAAAAAGCCCCACCACAGTACATAGTGGTATCAGAAAACTGATCCAGAACAGCAACGGGGAAAGGAGCAAGTTCCCAATATGGACCAAAATTTACACATAAACACACCACAAACGGAATAATTTGGATTGCAATTCTTCCTACTACTTTCACTTAAAGACTTGACAGCACAAGCATGAGGGTCACTGGCTTCAAGGCTGGATCTCTCGAGTCAAGGGTGGCAGCAGTGTCAGTGCCTCACTTCCCTGCCTGAGAGCTGGAGGGAGAAAAAACCCAACCACCAAGAACACAACAGTTTCCAAATTGCACAAAACGTTTATTGTTAGTCTAGTACATTCAATATCGTATCAACTAGAATACAGGAATTCAAAATACTTTTGGCGAATTGAAATTTTTTAAAAACCATTTCAAACACTCCAAAAAGCAATGCCATGAAAAATTAACTTAAAACTAAAACAAACAGATTCAAGCAAGAGTTTCACTTCTGACTACAGAAAACTTTTACGTGTATTTTAGTGGTTTTAACAGTACTGCGTTTAAACAAAATGTATGAACTCACAAAAAGTGGAAAATAGTAAAATAGACACAATGTTAAAAAACTGAGGCATCCAGATGCGTGAGACTGTTGTACTAGGAATTACCTGCCCAGTTGTTCCACTCTCCCGGGGCAGTGAACTAGTCTGCTGTAGTGGTGCCGCTTCTCCAACCACCTGCTAACACCCTACAGCAATTCTTCTTCAATGCCTTGAATTGAAAAAGTTTGTCCCTCCTGTAAATTCTGTATACAAATGTACATAATTCTGAAATACGCAACCCACTGGCAAATCTAGGTGCAATATTAAACGGTACCTTGAGAAACTTCTCTATCCTGCTACTCCTTGTTTGCAGACAGGCAATATCCAGAACAAAATCTGAAAAAGGCAACACGTTTTGGTTTTCTTTTTAAATACTGACATGAAAAACTGAGTAAATTAGAAAAAGGTTAAAGTCAATCTTAATATAAGACATTCATTACATAGTGGGACAGGATACAATTACTGGACAAACAGTATTACAATGACTCTTCTACATCTGGTCATTTAATGCACGTGTTCTACAACCATGCCTTGCTACCACACTTGGTTTTCCTGTACAGAAAGACAGCAACACAATTAAAGACCAGTTTTACTCTGTTAATTCCCAGAACGACAAGTGACGCTGGCTCAGGTTCTTCAAGCTCTCCTCCCCGAAAGGCTGTGCTTGTGAAGAACCATGAATTCAAAGCGGTCAGCAATCGCTCTGCGCCCGTGGCTCTCACCAGGATTTCCCAACAGAACGACCCCAATGAAAGGTGGTGGGAACGGGTTCTGTTGGCCAATTTAAATCCCTTTGAAAATCCAAGCTTTAATATTACAGCACCGATATGTGTATACGCATTTTGGAGAAATGACCGTCCCTCTGGTTTGGAGAGGGGGATATTAGCTGTCACCTTCCTTACCGCCGCCAGCCCTTGGTAAGCTAGCTTTCACCCAAACCACTGCCCGCCTGCGCAGCGCGGAGTACAAGTGGGAATTTTAAGGAGAAAAATCACATTAACTATTTCTTTTAAAGCACTTCATTCCCATCACGGATAAAGCCAAATTAAGGTGCTGTTCAAGTGGTAGTTTAGATGCGCAGAATACTATCATGTTAAAAACTCAGCAGAATCACATTTTGATTTTAGTTCTTAAAAGTGGTTATTACAATTACACTTGTAATAGAACCTTTGAAAGAGGTACAATGTTTGCGTATCAGTACAGTATGTGGAATGTAACCATTTCTTGCAAGATTTTACAACATGAGTAACTGCATAGATGACAGCTGTGTGTTTTCAGCTCAATAAATGTACTTTTAAAGTTTACAAAAACCACAAAGTTTCTATAAAAGTCACATTATACCAAGACAATGGGTGGTAAAAGTAGATTATTTGTCTGTGATTCATGTTTAATAAATGACTAGTGGAAAGGTGGTAGAAACCAATTTCAAATCAAGAGTTACATTTTCGCTATTGCACTGACTTCATCATTTGAATCACTAATTTAGAAAAATTCACGTAGTTAAAAATTGTAAAATTAAACTAGAATACAAAATTTATTTGTAAACATCAGGTAGCCAGTTCTACTAACACGGAATGGACTCTTGGTACTGCAGTACAGTATCTTGGTTACTTACAGCACTTGCCAGATGGTGGGCAATTGCAGGACACAGACAACATCAGTTCACAGTAATTGTGTTCAGAGAACTACCAAAGTCAGTGCAGTTTTTCTGTGCAATTTTCCAATTTCCCCGAATTCCTTAAGTCAAATAATACTGTTACAGAGGCCAAGCGCAGGGTTGGGTTTTTTTGTATTTATCATAAGTGACGTATTATGTCTGCAGGACTTCTGTAAAGGTACTTCCAAATGGCATAGTAATGAACAGCAGCTGCTGTGGCCACAAATACGTGCCAGATGGCATGGGCAAAGGGAATGACTCCATCGCTCTTGAAGAACACCACACCCAGGCAATATATCAGGCCTCCCCAGGCAACCTCCTGAAGTCCATCAGTGTTGGTCTGTCAATTAACAAGGAAAGGTTAGGGGTAGGGTGTAGAGACAGGGTATTTTATGTACAAAATACAAAGTGCTTTCTCCCTAAGAAAAGAAAGCTGGTTGTCAACTCCGAACATCCTGGATATGACAGACAGACAAGAGAGAAAACCAGTATATTTGTATTACACTTTGTGAAATATATAATAATATCTCTATATAATATGTCTCAATAGCACTATAAAAGTAATAGTGGGATAACTCAAGAATGAAGACAAGTTTGATGTTTTGCTTCATGCTCGTCAGCAGAGCAGACAAACATGGAGAAGAAGAAAACGACATGACTGCACCTAAGCGTGAGTTTAATGCAACTCCTACTAGCTGGATGAAGCATCCAGCAAGGGTTTGGTATAGCACAGGGCTCAAGTGGAACAGTTAAGTACTATAACCGGGATTGCCTTGTAGACATGTCAGATTTATATTAACAGCAGAGAAGGTTATTCAAAGTTATTTAAAATGTGTAACTACAAATAAATAATAAGACAAGATGGAGTAGGATGCTTTACAGAGGCACTAAGAAACCTTTTAAAAAACCCCCCCAAACCCCAAAATTGCTAATTGCTGAGAGATCAAGTATCCCAGAGACAGAGCATCCATCAGTTTGATGATCAGTTTGATCAGCTCAACTACTGCTCAATTTTTCAATTCTTCCCCTGCTTCACTCATAACAAGAAGCCTCTAGTAGCAAGAGGCAAAATCTTCAAGCTTTGTTGCCCATAAGTAATTTTGAAAGGAGCAAGAATCAATTTACTTCCCCCATCTTGGTTCAACCACAGAATCAATCGATTAGGTTTTCCAGAGAGCTCTTATATATACCAAGAAAAAAAAAGGACACGTTATCAGAAGTCCATTCCACTTTCTTAAATAAAAGCTTCTTTCCTAATTTGTAAGTGATAAGTGGGCATTAAGTAAGTTTATAAACAGTAAAATCTAGAAACGTTCCTTGACAGGCTAAGGTACTTCACATCGTTATCATAATTTTTACTAAAATGGAAGTAATTGAATTGTTACATTCAATATCCTTTCAGAAGTGAGGGTCTTCAGAAGTGAAGTTTGGAACCTAAACTCTTTTCATCTAGACCCTGCAGCCTAGATTCAGCAAAACAAGGTAGCATTTCATTGAATGCAAACTATAAACCCTAAATATAACTGATAATATGTGGTTCTACAGAGAACAGTTACAATTATGGTGGACTACATTGAACATACTTTGAGAATAAAGAGAACTGCACTGGAACTTAAGCTAGTTATAAAAGGAAAGTTTGTGTGTTTGTAACGTTAATAGTCACATTCCTTACCATGGATGTCACTACCAGAGCAGGAGAAAATCCCATTGCTAAGTAGAAAAAGAGTTCAACGATCTTATACCTAAAATGGAACATATTTAGTCTTTTAAGGAGGTGTACAAGAGGATGAACATTTCCTTCAGCAGAAAATATTTTAAGTTCTGTGTTTGCATGGGCCCAATAAACTATTCACAAAATGTTCCATGCAGATAGATAACCTGTGTTTTATGACAAAAAAAAGCTAGTATTTATCTCTGCATTGCACAGTTGCAAGCAATACGTTCTTCTCTCTGCCTAGATACATTCATTTGCATTAAGTACTAGAGAGAATAAAACATTGAGACAACTTATATTTTCTTATTTGTCAAGAACCGCGGTAGCTCATCTCCGAAACAAAAAAGTTGGGTCTTGCTCCCTGAGGATAAGTAATGAAAGCACGCTCAAGAATTCAAATCTGAAACTCAAGGCCTCACATCTCAAAAAAACCCAAGAAGCTAGCAGGAGTCAATATACATCAGTATATATACTGCAACATTATGTTGTTTATAATCTGTACGCATTGCTGCAGAAATTAGGGGCATAAAAAAAGCTATCATTTCAAGTGTTTTTTTTACCTTACCCGCTCTCACGCCTGCTTTAAAAGTGGATACTTCCCTCCCACCCCTTTAAGAGAAGGCAGTAATATGACCTAAAGACATGTTATAAGGGGAATACAATTATCTTCTGAAAAGATGTAAGCCTGCATCATTCTCATTACATATTTCCACTGTTTCAAAGCTCTTATTTCAATGAGTGAAAGGCTGGATAGGAACACTCAGAGAGCAAGAAAGCCCCCATCTTTTAATTTCAGTTTAAAGTTAAATGCAAATAATAATTCTTACTTTTCATGGTAGAGAAATACATAGATGGTTCCTCCAGCAGCCATCAGCCAGATAAACCAACGCATGTGAGATGCTAGAGGTCCAAGCTCACGTAGATTTAACCTGGAGGTACAAAGATTTCAAGAGACAAAAGTGATGAACGAATGGACCATGCTGACACAGGAACAGTGGGGCTTGATAAAAACAAATAAATATTCAGAGCTATAACTTAAGACATGATGGGGCAGAAGACACTTGGAAATTCTACACAGAGAGGCAGAAGGTTTCTTTGCATCGATGTAAGGGAAGCATAAACTGGGACATGTGAAATATAAATTACTTACTTTCTGCTCTTTTCTAATATTACTTTCTGTTCAGCAAACCCCAGGAGATTATATTATGTTGCATTTCACAATGCAGAATGTGGTCAATTGCATTACGAAGATACCTATAAATTTTGGAACGCTGCAATAATAAGCTGTTTACGCTGGAAAAGTTTTAACACTATGGCTGCACTGATTTCTTACCATGGTGCATATGACGCTGCAATAAAGACATAGATCATCATTCTGTCACACATGTGAAAGCAATGCTCCATCGTCCTAATACGAAAGAGAACAAGTCATCAGGACAGATTTTGGAAACATTTTTCTATCACCTCAGTTTCCTGAAAATACCATCAGCTCCTTAACTTCTTAAAACCATCTGAAAGACTGTCCAGCTGACTTCAACTTCAGGAAGTCATAAGCAAGACACGTAGGAGAGGATCATCACATCAGCTCCACCTAATCCAGATACCGTTACTGTTCAGTGACTACTGGTTAAATCCCATTTATGGCCAAGAATTATAATAGGAGTCAGAATGGGACCAAAAAAAAAAAAGAAAAATCACTTAGTTTTGCTATTGCTACCTCACTCCCAAGGAGGCTTTCTGATACTTAGCTGTCTATTTTATTATAATTCTCTTGGCAAAATCTGTGTTCTTCGAGGTGTTTGAGCATGCCAGTCCCAGACAGCGTTCTCATTTCTGCAATGGGATTATATCTGCCATGCACTCAGATTGTGTTTTTCCCATGTAACTTGTGGATTAAGACCCACTAGGGCCTAGAAAAACACATATTTTCCACATGAAAAAGCATTAAAGTTTGTTTGTATATGAGCTTGGCTCACTATTTCTTCCAGCAGAATCAAGGGTGGGTTTTTTTCCATGATTCAGTACAAGGTACCACTCCATCCTTTGCATGCTTTTGACTGAGAAACACAATGGAAAAACACTGCAGATCGTGAAAATAAAACATCTTACAGTCATACCTTAAGTGGCTCTTTTTCCAAGAAACAATATGAAATACTGTGGAGACAATGAAGAGTGCGCAGAGCCCCATGCCATACATCCATGCTGTTATCTTTTCCCATCGATCATCAGAAAGCCGGTGGAGAAGGGCACTACCCACAATCGCAGGAACAATGAGGAACTAAGAAAACAAAAGGCCATTGTTAAGTCTTTCCTCACTGCTACCCACAGCACAGCATCAGCCGGGCAGATAGCACTGCAACCCACCACAGGAGACCGCGCATACAACATTCAATGGCACGTTCCTAACAGGGGAGAGTTTTTCATTTAGTTGTATGTTGACATACAGGCGTCAAGTCTTCCACGATGTCTCAGACATCTGGGTTACACCTGTTTGTGATAAATTTCTCCTCACTAGGCCAGACCAAAATAAACTTAAATCCCAAATGAAAAAATAAAGCGTTGGGAAGTGTGCAGTTAAGTAGAAGATAAGAGAATTAAGGAAAGGCTTTGCAGAACTTGGGTTTTAGATATCATAAATAAATCAGCTGCAAACTTCTTAATGCACAAAGATGATGTTCTTTTAATGCAGCATATCCAAGTCTGTTTTCCTTACCACCTCCCTCTCCAGCAGCTTTAATTCAGATCTTCCAAAACAACCCCTGTAAGATCATCATGATGGAATTAGCATCCTCTTATGATATATCTAAGAAGTGGGCCTCAGGCTCCATATACATTTGAAACTCCACTCCTTTCCAGAATAAATTACGTCATGTACCTTTGTCTCATTCAGAAAAAAACAAGGTGGGATGGTGGGGTGGGGGAAATCGTGTCCAACAACTATTTAAAGAAAAGAACCTGCTGGCTCAGACACTTCTACCCATCTCCTTCCACTATGAGGGCATATCTTTGTCAGTCTTCTAAGTGAAAAACTCCACACAAGTTCCCTTCCAGCCCCTAAGGCACATCTTAAGATGTTAATTAGTTCACTTGAACTGTAAATAAGGTTAAATTCTTCTTCGTTTAATCCAAGTCTCCCATGCTAAACAATAAAGCTAGGAACAAGTAACGTATGAACAAGTCTGCCAACTCTGCTTTGCATTACAGGTTTGATAGCTCAGGGCGCAAGGTTCTGGTCTAGCCTGCACTGTCCCTAGCCTTTATCTGCTCACAGACCAGAGGAAACCGAGGCTCTGATCACAGCTCCCGACGAGAAGATGCAGAGTATATCAAATGAATCTGAAAAGCAGTGGGTTAATCTGAAAACCAGTGGCTTTTTCTTCTGGCTTTTGAGGTACATCACTGTAGCTTCATTACTGTTGTATCTCCTACATTCAAGCAGAAAGCTGTAGAGCCATGGAAATGAGAAGTATGGCACTCCTATAACCGCAGCATTTGGACCAGAGGTGAAACGCTTTCCGAGTTTTGTAATGAGACTATGGAAGCTGACCTCATGCACTTTAAGGCCAAAAATAGTCTGCCTGTCTGGCTTCTCATTTATCACAAACCATAAATTTCCATACAGATATCCTGGACAGCCCCCAGATTCACGAAAGGTTAAAGTGTTTCACTCCTCAGGAGATCAGTCACTCCTGTTCTCCACATATGGCAAACAGTTTAGAGCGTGGCTGAAGCCCTCGAGCCAGCAAGGAACTGATGAGATGTAGCAGTTGTTTCATTTAGATTTTGCAGGAGACAGGAAGATGCTAAGCTCCAGAAATAGTTTTTTAGCTGTGTTTCTTTAACAGCTCATCAGTTCATCAGTTTCCTTCCCAATTTTGGTTTTGACTGTACTTGACAGAGAACTAAGAGGTTTCAGAGAGAAACCTCTTCGTACCCGCAAGTGTCATGAACACAAGTAACTAGGTAAAACAGCAAATCCCTACTAATTCCCTACTGGGTATGAGCTGCACAGAGACTCTGCCTGGACCTCTGGCCAAACCATTTTATGGGAAGACAGACCTCTTTGGAAACCAGATTTAGCTATTACACACAAAAACTTGCCTTTCTTACACAGGTTTCCCAGCTTTTTACTAGTCTACTAAAATAAATATTTCCCAAGTTAAGCTATGATGTGTAATGCTCAAGTGGGCCAACATAGATTTTGCTGCCAATCATTTTTTCCCAGTAATTATTGTATATAAAGTTACAGGGTTAAAAAAAATAAGAAATTATCTCATCACCTCTTTCTTTACACCTTCAGAACAAACACCACAGCTACAAACGAGTACACAGATGAAGAGGTAAATGAATCTCTTTTCTGCTTTGTCCTGGCTCTGAAGAATGATTCTACTTCTCACAGAGGAGGAACAGCACTATACTAGCATGAGAAGGATTTATTGTTTTTTCTAAGCATTCTATTTGGAAACACTTTCCCTCTGTGCCTGACATGCATCATGGGAACAGTTAGACTAAACAAGAGATGTTTTATTACTCTTTCTGATCAAAAATAGCTAGATTAAAGACAAAATCCAGAAATTATATCCTGCTGTTCCAGCCAACTGGATAGAAGTTCTTTAGAGACTAATGTCATACCAGATAACATATGACAGAATGGACTTCATTATATCTAACATCCATCTTACAAAAGAAATATGACACTTTAGTCAACAAAAGACAGATTTTTCCCATGTTCATTTGAAAAAAATCTCTAGTGCAAGAATTGCATTTTAATCTTCAGAATGGAGGACCAATCAATTGGTCCTTTAAAAGAAGGTCCTTTTTGACCACAAAAAAGTAGTCTAAGAATCAGAACTAATCGGATGAGTGTGATGGTGCCATGTCATTTTCCAGCAATGACATAGCGTTTCTAAGTTGCCAGCATCCCTAGTAATGAACCTAGCTACAAGTCACAAAAAGCTTTGTTTGTGCATCATGCATTGTTTGCATCATGAAGTGCAACTCTTCCAAATGAGTATCGTCAAACCCATCAACTCAACGTACTATGAACAAAACCAGAACTGTGATGTTCCAATTCACTAACTTTAGCACCTTTGTTAATACTTGCTAAATCAGAAATGGGGCTGGCAGAGAGATTTACAGAACAAGAGAGTAGGCAACAGTGTCACTAAGTTTTCTAGAGAAATGCCAGAACATTGTTGTTTGGATTTTTTAAATTTTTTTTTTTAAAGCAGCTGCCTAAACTGACTACTGTGTATTTTTAAGTCAAAAAACAGACAGCATACCTATTGAGAAGTACAGCCATGCTAGTAAAATACAATCTGATGGCTTTCTGAGTTATGACTAAAGCTTTGGAAAAAAATAACATATGGAGAAGCATTGATCTAATTTCTGCAAAACAGAGTTAAGCAATGTCTAATTGAAAACTTACACTGTAATCTAGCATCAAAGACTCAACCACTTGACCATCTAACGTTTAGTAAAATGATCTGTAAAACACAGTGGAAACAAGCATCCCTCCCAGCTTTTTCTGTACAGCCCACTGTGCTTTCCCCGATTAGATTCCTATTTGAAGGCTTTAAATTTTGATTAAAAGTTATTTATTGCATGCAATTTTATTTAAGGAGTAACAATCCCTCTCTTATACTACGCTTTCTTTTCTTCTAAAGGATACATTAACAGTGCATATCTCCAAGCTGTTAACAGTTCACAGCAGGTTTCAGTACACCATTTGACTGTCCAGAAAGAAATCAGACACCTTCCCTAGGAACAGCAGCATACCAGAAAATCCTGATATAACGTCTTGGCTGTAACCTACTGCTAAGAGGCAGGAGTAAGACATGCCTGTTTTTCAACTAGATGAAGGCTAGAATTGCTAAGGAGTACAGCAACTTCTGCCAGATATTTTGAAACCTAACTTTTTGGCCAGAGTAAACAAGATTTGTACGAGGATTATGAGATAAACTACATATTTGCGCTAACTAACAGAACATTGCTTCATTCTCTAGTCAAATAAGCATATATTTACATAATGTTGTACAAGAGACCCTTAGCTTAAAAACACATAAACTTCAGTTAGCTTTTCTATATGTAAAACAAGGTGATTTTGTTTTTACCAGCAAGACAGAGCTGTATGTTGGGTATTTATAAAATATACACAAAGGATCCTTAAGAACAGAGGTCCTTCTAGAGCTGAAGAGCCCCATGCACTACCTTGAGCATTCGTATCTGTAGCTCACTCAGACACACTGGAGCTAAGAGACTGAGGACAAAGTCAAACATACTTCAGATGTTTGGAGTTAAACAAGGGATTGAGAAGAAGCACAAGCTGCTTTTATAAAAGGGCAAATGCTATCTTAAAAAGCAAACAAACACATTTTTAAGTCCTTTTCAAAGTGCCAGACAGCAATTTAAACTTCCCAATTACAAAAAAGAGGAAAAAAAAAGAAAAAAAAAGTCTGCTTTCCTTATTTTGTATATATTGTACATACAAATCTAGTACGGGTTCTGACATTATGAAAACAAGGACAGACTAGGATCTTTAGTCAGGCTGTCAGCATCATTAGTGCCTCTTTCAAAATAGCAATTTTTTAAAGAATCAATTAATAGACATTAAATATAAGAACTAAGCCATTCCAGCTCTTCTAGCTAATATCCACACTATATATTCCACTTCTAACATGAGTAAATCTTTCTTATACTTGCAGCACACAAGTCACACAATACTATTGTCAGCACAACAGTGGGAAATCTGCCTTGCACGACTGACTAGTGTAGGCTTATGTTCACTTGACTGAGACAGAGGAAAAACATCTAGTGAAAGACATGAATCTTACTTTGGTGAAAAGGAACCTTATGAAGCTTCTGGAGGTCCTAGAGATTCCGAACAGGGACTAGTGATTACCAGCCATCTAATTAACATTACATTCTCTGGACTGTTATAGCTGAAGCTTATATAACAAAACAGAGAGGTCGTAAATATTACACTCAGGCAGGTGTAAGCACTCAGCCATCCAAACCCACAAAGATTTACCAAAACAACTGGTTAAAAAAAAAAATTAAAAAAGAAATGTACTTACTGCGTGTGTGTAACAGTTAGCAGCATGTTCATAGCAAGTGGGCTTGTAGCGGCTGTTTGCTGGAGCTGGGTGGTTCATGAACCTGTTGAAAAATTAAAAGGTATTTTTAGGAAAGTTAATAAACCATCGCTTTGGAGTGTCACGAAGGAATACCTCCAACCTAGTAATGTTAAAAATTTTAAGTACAGACATGTTAAAAGTAACTTATTTGAATTGTCAGTTCTCTTAACAGAAACATCTGCTAAATAAACAAATAAATTTCTGTGACTGCATGTCACAGCGGATGGTTATCTTTAATCAAGACTTTGCTTACAGAAGGCAGACCTCCTCTTTTCCAACAGCTTAGGCAGATGCAGAATGACCTGCTTCCTATTTAAATCATGTAATAGGGACCCAAGTTACTCTTGAAATACAGACTTCATTATAGATGACAAGGGTTACTCTTCTTCTAAGAAAGTCTTGAAACTACAGCAATACTCTAGAGTTCTCCAACACCTCAGAACAAAACAACTTGAACGTTGACTTTTCGATTCCTACAGCAGGCAATATTTGTGTTTGGAACATTAGATGGCTTGATTTTTCTTTGAGGCTAATCCTATCTTCTGTTTGTAACTAAGATCCAAGCTACAAAGGGATGAAAGGAGAGAAAAAAATTCAAGAAGCTTACCACAGGCGTTCCACCTTTTTCTCTAAGAATTTTCAAACCTTACCTAACAATCAATCAATCACACCAAATGCAATCTGTGCAAGCCAAATGACACATGATGAAACTTGGGAAACTTTTGGAAGAACTTGCTGATACAAATGTTGCATTTAACTGTTTCAAAATACAAACACTCAAGTTGTTTCTGTGAAACTGCGTAATTTAAATCTGTATATGAAAGCCTCTAAAAGACAGCACAGGCTTATATGCAACCAGTTAAATCAAAGTTACGAACTACTCCAGCTACAGTACCATGTATGTTACCCCAGCACAGCACAGACTACTGTCATACAGAAGTGATTCTCTTTCACTAATAAATTCCAGTTTACTCCAGTCTATTATAAAGGTACGCATTGACAATTAGTCAGGTACCCAACAAGCCAGGAACAGCTTCACAACAAATACAGAGCACGTCTGTGTGTTCAGAAGCGAGAGCAGCTTTGTTAGCTAGATTTATATAAAGAGCTTGTCAGACAAACTTCGGCCCTCCCACATATCCCTCCTGGTTTAAGGCAAAACCAGTCCTATTTTTATGACATCCATAAAATACTGGCACATCTCAAACCAACGAAAAATAAACAAACAACAAAAAAACTTGAACCAGATTATTATATTTTGAGTAAGCAGTTCCAGATTTCTGGGATACAAGACACCTGGGTTTCCTGACTGATTTAATAAGTGATTTTTAAACCATTTTCTTCTAACCTGATATATAAAAATTTAACAGCATTGATAAAATAACAGAGTGTCATGATATCTCTTCAAATTGTGGCAATTTCAAAAAACAGTTTAAACTGTTACTAACACAAAGGGTAAGAAAAACGTGAATTTCATTCACAGGCACCAAGTATAAATCTTTGTTAGCAAGTGAATAATTCCCTGGGAGTTAATTTATTATTAAAAAATGGCAATGCTTTCATCAGTGACAAATGACACCTTGCTCTCACCTCCAAGAGGATAATGATATTGAAGTCATGTACACAGGTGCACAGAACATTTGGAAAATTATTTTGTTGCCCAGTGCATACAGGTCTTCAACAGCTGCTGAAGACCATCTCAGCATCCTCTAAAGATGAAACATCCAGTTTACTCAGTTCCACTTCCAAGTTAGGAAAATATTTAAAAATAAAAGCATCTGTTGGCTCAGTTACACGACGAGGATTAGACTGCTCTTGCCCAACTCCATAAATTCAAAGTCATGGGAAACCTTTCACTGATTACATCTAGAATATTACTACATTTCTCCGAAGGCTATGGTAGTACCTCAGAATTCACACAAGAAGTAAAAACTAAGAAAAACCACACCCCAAAACTAAGGAACCAAAAGGAATAAGTTTATCCTTAGTATTAGCTTTATAATTTCTGTTGTTCTGAATTTCTATATAAGACATTATTATCATCTAAAAATCTATAACTAATTGAAGGTAGCCTACTAATGGGACCTTCTGTTATCCACCAGAGGATTACTTTTAATTTTTTTTCGGTTTCGTTTATATTTATTTAGTAGAAAAGATACTGTATCTTTCTAAAGGGGTCACAACAGACCCTGGGCTAATGTTAGATTTTAGACAGAATTACGAACAAACACTTCAGAAAATTCCATTTATTATTAGGACCTTTTATTCTCACTAATTTAAAGACAGTTTTATTAGCAGTAAAACAGAACATAAAGACATTAACAAAGCTATCCTTTCTCTGTTATGTACACAAAGGGTTGGGTTATTTCCCCTTTGTTTGTGCCAGCACAGGAATGATGCAAATATTCGTTCATCTGTGTGGTAACTTTAGGCTGGCAAAACATACAAGCATCAGGTTTCAGAAAACTTCACACTTTAAAAGAAATAATAATGTTTGAAATGTTTTGTTACTATATACTTCAATTCTGATTATTTAACTTAAAAACAAAACCGGTTAGTAACACGGCTGTTGATCAGAAAGCTTCCCTGGACTCGCACAACAGCTGAAAACTCGCTTTTCTTTCGCCAGAGAGAGTTCTAGCAGAACGCCACCATTAGCAATACTTCCCCCATCCCCTTCACCTACCTGCTCACACTAATAACACCACCACCACTAGTGCGTTTTGGCAGGAGAGGAAGAACTAGACTTCACCCCTACCTTAAAGAAAAGGATCTCGCAACACCCCAGTAGGTACCCATGCATTGATTTGCCATACCTGCACCTCTTCCTGACAGGTACCGACCGCAGCAGGACACAAGAACTGGGCAGCAAGTGCTGGAGAACATTCACTCAGGTCACCACTCACAGACAGCGCTTTCAGTAAAGAAAACCTCCAGTTATTTCCCTACGCCTTTTTATACTACTGTTTATAAACATTATCAGGAATAATTTTAAAGGAGGGATCGTTTAAAAAACGGGTGAACAGGGCAATAATTGCAGCCAGTGCTTCTCTTAAGTTTGTTCCATTTCTAGTTTGAGAGTTCGTGTTTAACAGCTTAAGAAACAGGCTCGAAGTTTGAAAATAGCTGCTTTGGAATACTACACTGAAGTACTCATCAAGACCAGGAAAAGTTATTATGACACATACAAAAGTCAGTCATATACTCCTGTACTTATATATGTGTGTGATACTTCAATATGAAGCCGTAAGAATTAGTTGCAGACTTATTCACAGTCTAGAGGCAAAAACTGTTCCATTCTTTCTTAAAGATAAATAAATAAATAAACCCCACCCCACCAACAACGGATGCTTTTTGTTTTCTGCCACATGAATACTGCAACATAGGGCCATTGTTTTTCCTCCTATCTACAGGTCAAGTTTGCCTCTTCTGGAAAAGATAATTGTGAGGAATACAGTCTCACCTTTCTAAAAGCAGGAACTCAATATACAGCACTCAGATACTGTTTACTCCTAAATAAAAGCTCTCTATAACACAACCATTAAGGTTATTATCAGATGCAGGGCAGTCTGATAAGGTCACACTGAAATGGACTACAATTTACAGGAAACATCTTTAAGTGAAGTCTAGCAAATCTCTCATGTATTCTTTAATAGGAGCTCTGGTGAAACCAGAGTAATTTAATCAGGGGATATGCAGCAATACCTCACAAGAACACATAAATTGGCAGTATCATTTAGGATACTGACAATCCAAGATCTCCAATATAAAATATTCAATATCAGAATGTGAAATCTCTGAAATTAACAGACTAGTAAGTACTTGCTGCCAGCCACAAGAGCAGAATGCTTTTGGACTGAACTGAGGTACGAGTTTATTTTCACAATTTAAATGCATTCTTAAAGCTCAAAATCTACTTGAGGCCAAGGAAGGCCAAGCTTCATAATTTCACAGCATGCAAACAACTTTCTTTGACAAGCGTGCTCCCAATATAAGTGGAAAGAGGGTACTGAGAAAGACCTACAACAATTTAAAATGAGAGAAGAAACTCATACACCTCCCTTTACACCACTTGAACTGTGATTTTGAAACACTTCAACATATTTAAAATGTTAAACATATGGACTGATCCGTTCTTTGTGACAGACCCCCGATCTCAAGTTCCTATTCATTTCCAAGGAGTAATCTTGTATGTTTCCTAGTGATTCCAGAAATAAGAGATCATTGCATTTGGGAGAGAAAGCAGGAGGAAAATCCAAGGATTCTTAATGCTTTGTCTTTGCATGCGAACCTAGCTTAGAAAAATAAATGATAAAAATCCCAAATCGATAGCATGTATCTGTATGGCACTGGTCTGGTATCACAGCAAGCTTATACGCCAAACTGCGGAAGAGAAGAGTGCTTCTCAGATCTCTCCTTACTCTTGATTCCCATCTGCTGAATGAATTATTGTTTTAAGCATGAAGTAAAACGTCAGTAAAACCAGCAAGCACTGATAATCGCCTCAAAGATCTGGATTTTTTTAGTCTTCTCAGGAAGCACATTTCCTTTATTCAGCTCAAAAGGCCTCAAACTTCCTTTTACCACCTTAAAAGCACATCACCCCTTTTTGTGTCTTTTTTTTTCCTTGTGCTTTCCAGCAGCAGGAGAGGCCATTTAGACCTAATAAGCCACAAATAATAGCATACGAGAAACGGCAACAAGGTGGAGATAACTCCACAAAACCAGCAGAAGCATACATTAAATGGGGTGACATATTTGGATACTGAAACAATTTTTATGTTATCTGGGCTCTTCGTTTTCGAGAGGAAAAACAAAACAAAAAATCATAAGCAGGTCACAACAGATCAGCACTACATTGTCATGATGACCATTTAGGTAAGATTTTGAAGAGAAACAAATAGGTTTTTAAAAAGCTTGCTTTCTTTGACCAAATTGGCAGGTATTTCCTCTACAAATTCAGTCCATTCAGTTAAAAATAGAGCCATATTCCTCTGAACTAGGCATCTTCCTTCCTGGATTAGAAAATATCTAGTTGTGGTTTGTAACTGTTCATGTAATCTTTATTACTGCCGAACAACTGAGTCACAGAAATGATTCAGACCAGCACAAAAGCAGGCCACTTATTCGGAAGCATCAGTGAAATGACATGCTGTGTAAAGGTTCATGTACTTACAGTAGAATACTAAACGTAAAATGAAGCCTGCAACACTCTGAGAATCCATTAACAATTGTGGTACCATGCATAGACTGGTCACGGAAAACAGTGTCTGCGCATCCCACCGACCTCCCAAAAGACTCCTCAACCTTCTGTCAAATATGAAAGGAAGAATTTTTAGTGCAGAGCAGGGAGCAGACAGAAGTCACATCAGGTGCCGCAGCACATCTGAGCTCGGGGGCAAGGTACCGGCAGCCCTGACAGCCTAGGTGTGGGCTGGTACAGAAACCAGGTCTGACCACATTCATACTTTTCTCTCTTTCAGTTCTCTTACAACTTCATGCCCCTTTTAATAATTAGGTTTTGGTTTCTTGAGGAAGTTGGTGAAAGGAGGGAGGGCAGCCCTGCCGAGGAGAGCCACGGCAGGCACCGGTCCTACCTGGGAGATGGGCAGTCCCTCAACACTTACTGCCCCTGCATCTGGGCTTGGAGCGATCAAGTACCTAAAGCCCAGGCTTGTACGTGTTTACCCACGAAGCTCAACCGCGCTGTCAGCAGCCGATCCCCGGGGACACCAGCAGCACCTTCAGCCCCGGGAGACCCGCCCCGGCTCTGCGGGGGGCGCCGAGAGGAGCCGGGGCCGCCGGCGCTGCCGCCCCCGGCCCGGCGCGGCTCCGCAGCCCCAAGTCGGGGCTGTGACACACGGCCGGATGCGCGACCCTTCACCCATTTAACGGGGGGGAAGAAAGGAAAATAAATACAGACACGCAGAGCCCCCCCACAGCCCTCCCTCACACGCCGGCGGGACAGCTCTGCTCTCCTCGCCCGGCACCGGCGATGCGGCGGGCCCCGGGGATGGCGACCGGCGCCTCAGCAGCGAGGACGGGCGAAATCGGGCGTGGGGACGAGGAAATCCCCGGTACCCCCGACCCAGCCCTCAGACGACACCGAGCTCCGCNGGGGCTCGGGCTGGAAGCGGGAGCCGCGGCCGGGCGGCGCCGAGGGTGGCCCCGGCTGAGGCGGGCTCCCAGGCTCGGCCTGGAAAACAACACCACCAACGTGATGGAGGGCCGGGACGGAGCGGCGATGGCGGGGCCCAGGGCTCCCCGGGCGCCCGGGGCTGCAGCTCCTTCCCCGCCGCGCCGTGAGGGGCGGATGCGGGTTAACAGCTCCGAGCGACGGGAGGCGGGGGTTGAATTGCCATTGTTTCAACACATTCACCCAAATAAGCAGGTTACATGAGGACTTGGCGGTTTCAACATGCCTAATTTTTAAATTCTGGAAGCTGAAAGAGCCCTTCCACAGGGGATGTGGCGGAGGCCGACGGAGGCCCTTGCCCTGCCCAGCAAAACACTCCTCCGTGAAGTCGTGGCTCTGCTGTCGCAGAGACCTGCACGTGGAATAATTTCCTCTGCTCTCAATCAGGGTTACAGTGGCTGGAGTGCTTGTGATAACCCAGCCTGGTGCCCCCAGCTGTAAACCATCATAGTCTTATCTACTCGAACCAAACTTTCCCAAGCAAGGTTTATTTTACAAAGTGAAGAAACCATCAAGCATGTTCTTGTAAGATGAATGGGGTGTTGTCTTGTATAGTACAAATCAAGGCACGAATTAGGAGAATATTAAGGTCTATTCAAGCTGTCTCCTAATCTAAGATCTTGTTTATAATGGTATTTTGAACTGTTCCAGCCCTCAACAGAAGTGATTAGTACAGGCACACCAAAGCAAACCACCGGTTTAGACAAATAAACTATACCCAGCATCAACATCTTTTATGGTAGGAGTGAGACAGATGGGATCTGCTCCCCGCTGCTGCTGTGGTTGGTAAGTCACTTCCCCAGCCCGGCGTGTCACCTTCCCCAGGTAACCACCTCCACCACAGGCAGCAGAAGGAAGCGTGAGCATTGTGACTTGGCTGGCTCTCAGGCTAAATCCGACTTTTCACGGCCCTCAGTCCCTTTTACTAAATCTTCATCCATGCAAGGAGTGAGCACATGATTAGGTGGTAACAGCTTTGTAAACTGCCACAGCAAGACTTGCCCCTGGGCTTCTCTGGTTTCAGGATGGAATGAGTTCTTTCTGGCACAAAGTGCAGATTTTGGTCTCCAGCAGGATGCAAAGATGGCTGGGGCTGGGCCAGGAGACCACTGCAGACAGCCAGTTGCTCAGCTTTGCTCAAAGGGGAGGGTAGAGCTTGTGCTGGAAAGGAGAGCTCCTGAAATGCAGAGCCAAGCTACTTCCCTGAGAAGTGCCTCCATTAATCTCAGTGAGGTATCACTGTTAATAAATTGGTACAATCTATCATCTGATTTAACAGTGTCACTGCTAATAAAGTTTCATATTGCTTATGTTATCTGTTAATGCAAAAGGAGCAACGTTTGGGGACGCTGCTGAAGAACCCAGCCAGCACGCATGGCTGCATTGGAACATCCGAAGCTTCATCAGTATCCCAACAGCATGGCTTTATTTTGAGGCAGAACTTGTGGTGGCACAGCTACCTTCCTGCTCAATACCACACCCCCATCCTGGCATTCCTCTGTAACTGCCCCAATAATTCGCTCTTTCAGGCTGTAAAAATGTTCCGGGATGTGTGACATTACGGACACCGTGGCGGGAAGGCTGGCTGCTTTGTGGTTCTGCTGAAAAACTGGACTGACTCCTGTAAAATGAACCTGCTGAGCCCTTCAAAGGTGCACAGGGAGGCATTTTGTCTCCAGCCTCTGTCACTCCCTCTGCTCCTCTTTGACTTTTTCTTTTGTCTCTTCTCATCTAGTCTCTACCGGCAAATGTGTCCCAGAGTTTTTCTCCTTACAGTTTTCCAAGCCTGTTTTTCCCGCTTTGTTCTGTGGTCACAGATCTCACAAATTGTGAGATCTTTAAAACAACAGTGGGTGTACCTTCCTGTTGCTGGAGCATCAAAGACTTAGAGCTTCAAGATAGAGTTAAAAAAATAAAAATCACTGTTTCAAATTTGTTTACTTTGAATGAAAACAAGAATGTTCAAATCATGAAGCTTGACCAAGTGAGGCCAGGTTAAGAAGACCACCAACCATCATGACAGCAGTGATGACACCGGAAGATTTTGAACTGAATGTCTGTGTCTTAAGCAGACTGCTAAATTGCTCAGCATAGATATTGTTGAAGTGGTCCTCACCAATAACCTGCTTTTAGTACCAGTGACTCCTGTTGAACTCATCTCTCTAATTGCTTTTTATGATCTAATGAATCAGACTGCCTTAAATTACTTATTTAAACTCCTTATTATGGATCAAGTAACCATTACATCCAAATTCTAAAAATTGGCATTAAGCATAAAAAATTAAGGAAGAAAAACCTTATTAGTTTGATTACTCTTATTTACAAAATATGAAAGAAAAATACCTTCAAATACCCAATGTCCCTTTGATTAAAAAAAAAAGTTCTTAAGACTAGAAATATGTCATAGTGGGCTCACCCAGAAATGTATTTTAATAGATGAGTCAGGGTTACAAGAAGATGGAAAACATTCCTTACTGAACGCATCCCTGCTGCGGGGCACTATCACGTAGTGCATTTGGAAGAAGCAGCAATGTATTGAAAATGAACAGCCAAGGGCTCATTAGTAAGAAATTTATTCTGTTGCTTTTTCATTGGGCAAAGAGAATTTAGTTCTGATCAGGGCTGTGAGGTACTTGTAGAATGGACTGTCCAAAATGAACTAGGCGATCCCAGTTTGATGCTTAATAGACACCCATTTGACACCTAATGGAAGGTGTTTGCATAGCAAATCTGTTATTAATCGCAATTCTTGACAGTCTCAGCAGTGAAGTCAATGAGTATATGAGCTATGTGGTTTGCCCTTATTATTTCTAGGTCAAATTTTACGCATGCAGAATCTCCCACTGGTCCTTCACAGGCACTGTCTACTTATCTAGCAGTGGAGGAGTTTGTACTCCTGGGTTGTTTATGAGCATTAAATTGACACTCGCAGACATACATAATTTCTGAACCAACCATAAAATGGTTTCATAGTATTATGCAAATAGGGACATAAAAGTGGGGTCTGTAGTTTTCACTGCACTGCAAAATTGTCTGGGGTTGCACAAATCTATCAAACAAATAGGCTGGACTTGCTGAAAGCTTCCTTTTCCCCACTCAAGATGAAAACTTAAGTGCTGCACGAGATGTCAGTGGTGAATGAAATTCTATCAGGAGGGCATATTAATGAAACCAAACACCTCACACAAAAGCTGAGTTTCTTCTAGCCATTTGGCACAGACAAATTCTCATTATAAGCCCGCACAATAACTAGTCTCCTGATTTGTTAAATAGATAAGAGAGAAGTAAACATTCGTAAGCAGCTCCACGGCTGCCAAAACGGATGTATTGGTGACAAGACATTGCTCATGTTCCCAGGTACTTACTGTTTGGAGTTGCCGGTGGTGACAGGCCGACTTTGGAGGCAGCCGGGCAGCACACTGCGGCTCAGGAAGCTCTTGGCCAAGTTAATGCAGCAGGGAGGGAAGCTGAGAGCACGGCCTTAATGAGGCATGGGAAACAAGTCTGACAGGTGAGACTCCTCTCCACTCCCAGTCTACACGGGAGAATAAATCAAGCATTTCTGGTAAATAAGGGGGGGGAAATACCCTTCCTTCTTTTGACTTTGTAAGAAACAGATTATGAAGATCTAGCCTTCCTCTCTTAGGGGTGCATATGATAAAGGAGGAAGGTGATGGTTTTGCTAAGGTTTGATTTAGAAGCTTTAGAGGTAAAGCTCTTTCCCTTCCTTACATTTAGAGAGCAAATTCTGAAGAAGGCATGGTTATAACCGAGTGACTGCTTCATACGTCTGTGTGACTATGGTAGAAATATATTATAAAAAAAATCTTGTCTTGTTATATAAAACATAACTTACTGATACAAATGTTGAGGGACGTTCTCTTCTTCAAATTTCTAATACAGAAAGCCATTTTGCAGTCATGAGGACTGTAAGACCAGGACAGCAGCAGGTCTCAGGTGAGCCCAAGATGAAGATGAAGTGCGAGCTGTGGGGTGCTCTGGAGCACTGGGGGAAAGCTTGAGGTTCTGCTTCCTCTTAGCATGTCCCCAAACACATCTCTGCAGTACAGATCAAGTCAGCAAATCAACTCAGAGCCCTTCAGAGAAGGGCTTGGGCTTTCTTGGTGTGTCCCAGGACACGTGGCAGCAGAGGTATCCTGTGAAAAATTATGCTCTGGGTCTGAACAAGGACCAGGGTCCTCCAGGCGGCATGTATGTAGCGCTTTTTTTTTTTTTTNTGACCCAGATTTCTGCTTTATCTAACAGTCTTTTCTGAGTATAAAGTGAAGGAGAAGCATCTCTTACTGAAATGCATGTCAATGGTCTTGTGAAATGAGCGCCTCTCCCTCCCTCAGCCTTCCCCCTATCTAATTAATAAGGTCATCCCACTGAAGGCAGGCTTATAAATAGCTTTCCAAACACTAATGGAATTAGTTCTGGCCTGGACAACTTTTCCAGGGTGACACAGGTATCTAAGAAAGGCTGGCTCCTTGGCATATACAGCCACTTGCAGTGGAAATGTTGAAACATAAACTTTTACCTGATGTTACACCGCTTTTGCTGCCAGCAATAAACCTGAAATGGGATTACAGCATTACCTAGTCATATAATAGAGAAGATTTACTGCAAGTAAAACAAGTGATTTTAGAGGGATGTGCCTTGTATTAGATTACATTAGGCTAGATAATGAAATTACAAATTCTGCTGAAGGTTTCTCTTTTGTCAGTATTTCTGAAAAAAGTGTATTTTTCATGGCCACAGACCCACAAGATCTTGTGGGGACAATAAACAGTTACCGTGGGGAATAATATAAAAGTACTTCAAGTCGATAGGAATCTTTAATATGAGAGCAAGTGATAGGAAATGAGTAGTGTACCTAGAAACTCCCAGAAGAGAGTGATGTTTTAAAATTATTTGACTATTTAAGTCATCTGTGAACCGAGCCATTGAACCCCTTCGAAAGCAATGGCTGAACTATTTTAAAATTTGGCATGAGTCTGGAATTTTATAATAAAAATAAAACCTGAATATGTCATAGAAGATGTAAGTTCCGATTGTTTAGAAAACTTAAACCAAAATGCAGAGGGAATATATGTTTGTTGTTCACTGATTCAGGGACTTCAAATCAATGAGAGTTGAGCTCCTAAACAAGAGACAGATGTGAAATTATAATTTGATTATCTATGTGACTAATGAAGTTTAATTGCATCTTCAGGAAATAATGGAGGAACATTATTTTGCCGTCATTTGGTCTGGGTATCAAATAATAGTCCTGCCATGTATTGCATTGCTGGTAGTAAACAAAGTTACAGAGATTTCAAAATGTGTATTGAAAAAGCCCAAGAAGCTCAAACTTGATATTAATCTATCTTTTCAAATGAGGGGAAAATAGGAAAAGATCTTTGATTGAAAGCTGCTAAAATCCCATGGCATATTTGATCCTAAAAGCACATCTTCTGATATACCAGTTGTTGAGACTGTTTCAAAAACACTGATACTTTTCCCTTGTTTCGATTAGCAAACTTGGGTTCATCTGGATTCATGATGTACCTCAAATGTATTTCAATCTGCAACATTTTCCAGTAGGATCACACTGATTCATTTGTTACACAGAGAACTTTCTGTTGAAGTGAAAAATCAAATTCCCCATTGTTGAGTGTAACGCGTTCAGCCTTCTCCTTGGATGAAGAAGTTGACGCTAGGGCAGGAGGTGCTTTGTGCAACGGAGACAAGATTGCATCTTTAGGGAGGAAGGGGAGAAGAGCAGCACTTGTCGGTCTGTGCTGGCCTTGGACCAGCTGCACAAATTCTGAGTCATCGGATGAATCAAGTCTGTTAATGACTGCAGGGAACTTTTACTTCAAAAATATTACAGAAATATCCTGCTTTCAGGTATTGATTCTGTAGTGTTTCATTTGGAAAGCTTTAGTCATAAGGGCTTGTTTAGAAGTAACAAATGTCAGGGATTTTGGCTTTTAGTAATTGCACCATAAAAAAAGATGATCAGGGATTTTCACCTGCTGGTTATGGCTGAGTGGCCCGGAGCCCTTGGAATATCTATCAGTTCTTCCAACAGAAATCAGAATGCAATTTAAGCTAACAAGCAAATATGAGTTTATTAAAACACAATATAAAGGTAAAATGCACTCATAAAGAGAATTTTATTCAAAAGGCCAAATCAGGACAACCTGACTTGGGAGCTAAGCAGCTGCTCAGCTTGGTCTGTACTGTCAAGAACCCCTGAAAAATCACAGTTCAGTTTCTTAAACCAAAGGGATAACAGAGTCATGAGATTCCGTGTTGTAGCCTGCCTTTAGGAAGTCTACAACAGAGAATAAAGAATAACTCTAACTGTCTAATAACAATATATACTTTCCGTGTCAGTGGATCCTTGGAGATGGAGTCTGCCACCTGATCTTCCAGTTGCACTGGTGGGGTCTCATTACTGTGGCCTGCAAAGAAAAGCTGCACCCCAAGCTGCACCCCACTCTTGGGGGAAAAAAAGAGCATCAATTGCCCTCTCACAGATGTTGGATTTTGGCATCCACACTCAGCCTCTGGAAGTGGAGGCTTTTGAGGATTTTTTCAGCAATGTGTTACCCATGCAGAACAAATGATTTCTTTTTGGCCTCAATATTTTATATACCCACAAATTTTTGCTTTTTCAAAAGTAAATGAAAAATGTTCACATTTATACCAAAGCCAAAATAAAACAGTTCCATGTTTACATCCCTTTCCATAGGCAAAGCAGACCATCTTTAATTGATGTTTATGACATCAACATGCAAAAACTTTTACCCTCTTTTTTTCTTCCCACCATTGGATTTTCTCTCTGTGAACGTGCCTGCCATCCATAATCACTTTGAATACCTCATTTTTGACATCACAATCAATGAAGTGAAATAAGCTGTTACTTAATGGGTCTGACATAAAATCCATTCAAGTTAACGGAAAGATTCTCATCATTTCCTATCAGCTCTAGGTCAAGCCTAAAGTGAACAGAGGGGGTGGAATGTAGCCCGTTGTTTGTCATCTGAGAGGAAATGATTTCCACATCCCATTTGGGCTACTTAGAGGTTTTAAACACATTTAGCAAAAGAAAACAAATTGATTTCTTGTCAGTGGTTAAATGGTTGAAATTTTACTCTGATTGGGTAGTCTCTTATGTGGAGCTTTTTAAGATAAGTTTTGTTGATTTTTTTTATGATTGTATTTTAGCTTAAAATGGTACCTAGTTTTCTCAATAGTTTAGAAAAAGCAAATATAGGAGATAAAGATCAAGCTGAGTGGAAGTCAGCTGAATTGGAGAGGTGTCTGGCTGCCCCATGTGGGTCATGGAGCACCGTCTTGTGTGGGGGCTGCCCTTCTGCCAGCAACGCTGGGGCTTCCTCACAAAGCATCTCGCTGACAGCTTGTTAGGTTTGGGGTTTTTTAGGTGCCTTAAATACTTTTGGAAAGGGAGAAAACGTCTACACTCCAATGCACAGCATTATCTCTGGTCTTCCAGGGTTTGTGAACAGACTTAATAACATACAAATCCATTTGTCTCTATTGCTTGCAAACGTTTACAAATGTAACTCAGAAGCAAAATGAATACGTTCTTTACTGGAGTCCAACAATCATCAGACGGACTGTGCTTACCGTATCTCCCAATCTAAACAACGCTTGTTAGCCTTGGGAAGAGGGGGCAGAGGGGCTGGCAGGGACAAGAAGGGCAGGATGATCGTCTAACTTGCAGTTCCCCTGATATGTTGAGAGACTGTTGTTTTTTTCAGTGTTTCTGCAAAAATAAATTACGATATTCAAGGACAAAAATCCAAACACTCTTTCTCTTGGTTGTGGTATGTTGCAAAGAGTAAAGGGAGTTCTGTTTCACAACCTCCCTTCTGGACAACTGGAAACTCTTGGTATGTACCATTTCATTACTGGTGGACAGGCCAAGTTGCCGAGACGTTAGAGGACTTGCAAGAGAGTTGCATCAAGAGGTTTGATTCCAGCGTAAATTTGTCAATTTGGCTGGCAAACAGTGATTGTAAAACAAATGTTACTGCTATTAGCAACCTTTGTGAGGCCTTGCCCCCAGCATCCAGTTAATTTTCACCCCACGCTTGAGATAGAGTTATAAATTGTGTTATCTTTGGTGGAAGGGATAAGTTTTCAGACGGACTCTGACCTGACTTCTCTTCCTGTTGTGGTGGATGAAAGTCATTCCAGTGATGTCACTGAGTGACTGCACCTACCCTGATGAGACTCTGACCCATGGTGTCACTGCTGGAAGGCCTAGAGGGAAAAAACCCCTAATAATTGGGAGGAGCCAGTTGGACAATGAGTGAATAAACAACAGTTGAGAGGGGCACAGTAGTCCTTCAAGCTGTTTCTCAAGATTGGACCTTTAGATGGGAAGTTCCCATCCTCCTGATTCCTGGGTCTTGAGGCTCAGATAGCAATATTTACAAGGAGACAGTAAATTGGCATAACAAAATCAATAAATGAACAATGTCCCCGATGAAGAGCTGACACAGCGATGTCTGTGTGTACAGCGCATGGCTTTTCAGAAACTGCTCCTTCCCCAGGGCTGTCGCTTCTGAGCTGCTGCTGGTTACCCCAAGAGAGGAGCGGGAATCAACCCGGGGCTTGCCTTGTGCTGCTGCACTGGATGTTACAGCCTTCTGATCTGTAGCTCGTGGGTGCAAAATTGCAAGGCCACATTTTTGGGAATGGAACCCAGAGCCTTGCAGGAAAGCCACGCTTTCAAAATCTGTTTCCTCAGTAGCTTCCCCAGTGGCCGGGACGTGGCGCTGGCAGCAGATCAAAGCCCTGGAATTCCTGTGCTGTGCTTGGACCATTCCTCCTGGCTGAGGTCACGCCACTCTCTTCCTTTCTGTTTGGTTTTAGGAGGATCAATTTTATAAATTACAGGGTGAGTTACAGCCCCGGTGTGTGAGTGGGGATGGGGAGGGCACGCTGCTGTGTCACACAGCCAGCCACCACGGTGGCATCTGCCCGTGACCTGGGCCGGCCCCTTGCTGGCCACCGTGCCCCGCAGTGCTGTTATTGACCGTACATGACTCATCTAAATAGAACAGGAATGTTGGTTTCTGAATCGCTACCAATTCTTTGTAATTTTACTGGAGTGTTGTAATAGTATTTTACTTAAATACTAGCTTTTTAAATTGTGGAAAAGAACCCCAAAGCTATTAGCTCCCTTGTCACTGGGAAAACCTCTGAGGAGGTTTCAGTGAAAATGACAAAAACCTTTCTCAGAATTTTCTAAAGGCACATCTCAGTTTTTCAGTGGAAATCCAAATTCCCTTGTTTTGTCAGTAGAGCTGTATCGGGTACGTTTGAACTAACATTAACTATTTAAAAGATCTTTAGTGTCCTTCAAGAGTAAAAGGAGGGAATCTCCTTCGAGGCAAGGTGCCCCTCAGCAGAGGAGAGGTGATGCTCTGGAGAAGCTTGTGTCTCTCCTCTTGCTCTAGAGGAGAACGCCGTGCCTCCCCTTGCATGCCTGAACGGAGAAGGTTAAAATAAATATACAGACTGTATAGTGCAGCAGACGTTAGTGCTGCTTTTAGTCATCAATATATTGCTATTTAAAGATGACTGATACTTTTATCTGCAGATTATTCATATTAAAAGAATGTTTCTTTTTCATTTGAGATTCTATGCTATCATGCAGGCATCTCCATAATTAAATGTGTGCTTGATTCTTTCTGTCTCCAGTCAAGTAGACGTTATTGGGGAACTTACTAAAAACAACTGCCAGAAACGTTCCCGTACTTAAACTTCAGAAATACTAATATAAAATTATACTGATGATATAAGTCTGATATGAAATCACTACAGGAAATTAAGGATAAATCTTTTGGGGGTTGGAATCATCCAAGATAGTTTGTTCAAATTGTTACTTTTATTACAGTTTTCTTGTGGGGACAGCAGAGACCTATGCTCTACCACACAAGGGATGGTTTAAAAATAAACATCTCCCCACCTGCAGCATAAAAGAATAGTACTAGCATTGCAAAACCGAAGGCCTTAACATTAGGGAGCACTGGAACTAAAGTCAGCTCTAGCTTAGTCTTCTGTATATGTCTAATATGGCACAGTATTTAATACTATAATCAAACAGTACTTTTCCTGTAGGAAAAATCACACACTGGATACTACGTACACAGAGTACATTCACTTTGGGAGCAGCTGTTCAGTATTTCATTTTCTCTTTTACTTTTCAGTATATGGCCTAAGGTTTAATCCAAACTGGGAGGGAAAGGTTTTATGAACTGCAGTCTTGAGAATCTGATCCTGAGCCATTCGCAAGCAGTCCTAATCTAATTTGTGCACTGAATCTGCGTGCTAAAATTTTTCCTATGAATTTTTTTGCCTTTAGAAATTTTTTTTCCCCCCTAGTAAGAACAGTATGCTCTGATGCAGTGACTGCAGGAGAGGGAACTGCCTGGAGCAGGCAAGTCTCACTGGGTAAATAAGCACCTGGGTATGCCATTGTTTGGGTGCTCATGGACAGATCCTGCGTTCATGGCACGCAGATGGATGCTTGTGGTAACTGGATATACACAGAACTGTACTAGTGACTGGGGAACCCAAAGATGCCCTTTTTACAGCCACTACCAAGACCAAGCTCTTCCAAGCAGGAAGTTTTCCACCATCGCAGCATCGCTCCATCCAGACTCCTGCCTCTGCTCAGCGGGGGCTGAGCTGCACCTTACACCACCCCCAAAACCAGCTGGAGGTCTGCAACAAAACCGAAATTGGATCAAGTCTTTTGTTACAAGCGAGTGGCACCTAAAATGGAGATGTTGTTTGTACTCATCCCTTTGCTGCTAAAGGAGCAGAGAACAAATATCTGTACAACTGCAAACCCAGTTCACATAAACCCTCTCCCCTCCCTGCAATAAAAAGCTGCCAAAAAGGTTGTCACTTTGCTGCAGGTGATAAACGTGCCTGCCGCCGAAAGCAGTCCTGCACTCAGCACCAAACACAGCACGACAGGAAGGAGCCAGCCGCTCTGCTCTGCTTGAAGGGCAGATCCTCAGCCGGGCTCCAGAGCCCTGGCTCCGGTGCAGCTGCAGTAAGCCAGGGCTGCCCCCTGCTCCTTGCTCTGGCTGATCAGCTGCCCAGCTTTACAGCCCAAATCCTGCTTTCTGTACTGAAACCTAAAAACACAAATGGAGCAGTTTCAGTCACAATTTACCCACTGCAATTAGGGTTTGATGGAGGAGGGATGAGAAGAGCAGCATGAAGACACTAGCTCTGCTCATCTTCAGTCTTGGCACCCATGAAGGACGTGTGGGACTGCATCCCAGTCATCACACTCCCTGAGCCCCACACAAACAGTTTGCACTCAGCTGCCGAAAAAGGGCTGGTCGAGCGCAGGCTATGGGGTGTCTACGCCAACTGGACATTTTTGCACGCTGGAGAGAGTTCCCAGCTTGGAGGGGAATTGGACGAAGCCCATCCTTCCTCCAGCGGTCACATAGAAGAGGTGGCGAAGCTGTTCTGTTTTGTTGTCATAAATGGGCATGGCAGCAGGGGCCGTAGCCTGCGCTGGAGCTCAGCCCGCGGGAAGGCGGGCAGCCGCTCTGCGTGCCTGCCCCGCGGAGCTCGGCCAGCTCACCTCCAGCCCTGGCCTCACGTAGCCCCTGTTATTCCAGCTCCTGGGGCCAGCTCCGAGCAGCGGCTTTGTCCTCGGCGCAGGAGAACGGTTTGTTTTGACAGCAGGATAATTAATGTGCCTCAGCTCCATAGCTGTAAAATCCTCGGGGAGACGAGGCATGTATAATTTTTACTGCGCCACAGCTAGGTGAGCGTAACACAGTATTCCTACTCAGGGATGACCGTGCTACCTGACTGTGAAAACTGCAGCTGTTTTCCTCATTTTATAGTGGCAAAGCTGGTACCTATTAACCATCCCACTTGGAAAAACCCCACCCAGCTCCCCAGAGAGGCCACAGTCAGAAACTGTCACCTACAGCAAACTTCTTTGGACATGATCAAGGAAATTGCAATCACTTTTCTTATGCTGGGACTTCAGGCAGCATTGAGGGAGTGAGCCCTGTCTGCTGCTGCCCTGCAGGTGAGGTAGCGAAGCTCTTCTTTTTTGTCATTAAAAATGGGCTAAAGCCATCCTTAATCAAAGAACCCTTTGGCTAATGGCAGGTCCTGCTCTGTGCCGAGAAATCCCGTACTGATGCAGCGTCACTGGGAGACTCCTGTCGTGATATAAGGCCTAAGGGAATCTCCTATATGTACATTCATCCCTTCATATAGCAACCTCCATATTTACACACAGCTCCTCTATCCAGATTTCACCCTGATTTCATAAACAATAATCACTACCTTCTCCTCCTTGGCTGTCCTTGTCGCTGAACTGTTCAGTTCTGCTTTGGGAGCGCTCAGCACTAACGCTGGATAAAAGCAGCAGCAAGGAGAGGTTTACTGACACTCCTCCTGTATTTCCATATGGTTTATTCTTTGTTCACTTCTCCACCTATTTCTGCTAATAAACTCCAAATATAAATATGGAGACACACTGTTTTGCATGTGTATTTGACATTGATAGAAAAATTTGACGAGATGGAATAAATTGACTTGACAGGCAGAATCTCAGTTATATATTGCCTTCCGTTATGTGCCGCATTGACGTGAGAAGGAAACGTTTGCCATTACAGCCCTTTGCAAACATGGTTCTCTTCCAAGCTTTTTGTCTTGTTACCAAATAAATATGTATGCAAGGTGGTGTGTGCATGTATTACTACAAAAGACTATTATTTACACAACATGCAAACTTACACAAATTCTTATACAAACTTATACAAATGCTTAGCAAACATTTTCTAAGACACAGAGCTGCAGTGGACCTTCTGTACAGCTGTGCTCACATCACCTCCAGGACCAGAAAGCCAGAACCTACAGTAGAGACCAAACCTGCATCCTTCCCACTGAACTTTAAGCATCCAAAAGAAGTGCCCCGTCACCTTCAGATTTCTCTTGGAAGAGCCAAAATCCAACTAAGATCTGCATTTCCTCCGGAGGTAGGTGCCCATCCCTCTCTCCTGACTGAGAAGGCAGACTGATTTCTAATCAGGCACACAGGTTGGTAAAAGGGAGGAGGAGTGTTTCCATAGCCATGAACTTGGGCTTGAAATCTGTTTGACCCCATAGTTTTGGAAGAAATCATCTCACCCAGCAAAAAAGGTAAAGTAAGGAAAACTTTCAGTACCCCAAAAGGCAACAACATCGAAACTATTTGATAAAAAAATCGTGTCCTGCTGAGTTTTTCAACCGCTGACAAATATTTTGCTTCCCTTTACAAACTCCTGCAGCCAGTGGGTACTTAGTCACGAACCATCGCTCCTAGAAGAGCAGCAGCCGCCTGGCCCTGAAGCAGGAGTCACGTCCCAGACGGTGTGAGCCGGGACTACAGACTGGCAGCACTTCCAGGAGCTGGGCTCCATCTCCCCATCACCCGTGGCTCATCCCTTCGCGTGGGCACAGCTCCCACACGGACACGGGATGGACCCATGGGGAGGAAACAGAACTGCTCCAGGGACTCTCTGTCCACCCTTGGGAAAGAGGAAAGCCCTGAAATCAGCATCTCCTGATCTCGTTCTGTTCTTACTGTCATTTCCATTTAGTGCGTTTGCTGACATTTGCTGCCCTTTTGCTCGTTGACACTTTAGATGCCTGGAAGCCTTGCAAAGTCGTATATATATTGCAAACCTGTGTGCATGTTTATACATACGGATATATATACACACACAGAGACAGGTCACCCATGGTTTGCCATCTAAATTTGACTGCAGAAGTGATAGAGGGGGGAGAGCAAAGACTGGGGTGATTTATGCCATCTGAAGATGTGGTCTATATATTGCAACACACCTCACGCAAAGTAAACACGGCCTTGCATCATAAGGCATAGGCTGGAGCCAAGAAATAGGTCAGCTGGAGAAGTCGCAGAATGAGGAGAGCACAAGCTTGTTCAGGTAAGAAAGTTCTGTATCTAAAAACATGTCCTGACATATTCGCAAGAGGCGGCTAGGTATTTCTGAAGCTGATTTTTTTTTTCTTGCAACTCCCCAATCCTCTGAGCTCATTAAAATGAAGACACTCTAATTTCCAGGAGTGGCCAAGAGGGAAAGGTCAAGGAAGGACTTCTTTGTAATGTCGATTCCCAAATTGCAGTGAGAAGAATAGCAGGGTTTTCATTAAGCCACTGTCAAACGATAAATTACTGCATTGTCAAGAGAAAGTAGGACTGCTATTACCTTATATGCAAAAGGTAGTGAAAGAAGAGACCTGATGATTTATAGCTTGTGTACAAGTCCACCTTCTGTGAGGCACAGGTACATGAGTACATGTCTGCCAGAACTGAGATCCCCGGTTAAGAAAAACAAGGGTGGTGTTACCAGCAGCTGGCCCTGGCTGAGTGAGGAGCAGCCAGCGCTGCTGTATCAGTAGCATCACACACCCCCTCTGTACGGGAGGTTTTGGGGGGGTTACAGCCATAGGACCCCAGTTCTGAAGGGGCAAAGCTACTCAGAGAATGAGGTGCTTTGCCAGGTGATACTAAAATCTTCAAAAGAAGCAAAGGAGCCATTTTTGTTATTGGACCAAACCTTAAATACTGCAAGGAAACTCCAGGAACCCAGTGAAATGTCTTCCAAGCAGGACACGTAGTCTGTTAAGGAGGGACTGGAGCTGCAAGTCCAGTGCTGTTGGTTGCCACTCTGTATTTCATGGACAGATGTCAGAGGAAGACAGTCTGACCAGACAAATTATTTTAGTTCAAATGGAAACAAATACTTGATTGCATTCATCCCATCTCCACTTGAAAAATGTCACCTGTCCACTGTGAAGCATCCTGACTGATGCCTAAGGAAAAACATTGCTGGAGGCCCTTGAAAGGAGAAGCAGTGAAGTGCTGTGTCTCCCAGGTGCACGCTCCAATGACATGGTTTTAGGGTGTTCACAACTGTAGCTGCCTTTGCTTCTCAGGAAAGCTTTCCTCAAATCCAAGGGCTGGTCTGAGGAGACCGAGACACTGCCTTTTTACAGTTAATTAGCTGGAGCAATTAGGGGTCATGTTGTTGCACAAAGAGCAGCAAAGGGAGTGTGAAAACCAACGGCCAGAGAGCTGCTCGACCTGAAACCAGAGAGGGTGACAGAAACACTCAGGCAGCACGTCCAGCAGCCAAATCGCGTCTTGACGCAGGCTCTGAAGCATGGCAGCCAAATGCTTGTCGTGGTTGTACCCACGCAAATTTGGCCCTTCTCCCCCTCGTTGCACTTGCACTCACGTCACCCCTGGGCATTTCCACTGCAAGCCTGTGAATTACCTCGAGTAACCTCCCACTGACAGCAGGGAAAGGGAGACCAGAGCGCAGCCCGAAAGCTTTGGGGCTGGTCCAGGTTCATGCCCCAGTCCCAGGTAGCAGAGTCCAGTCCCTAGAAATCCAAAAACTGGAGCATGGAAAGACCAATGACTTGTGGGGAGATGCAAAGCGCACAGGGTGGGCTGAACCTGTATCCCAGAATGTGCTTTTTGGAAAGATGATGCTTAGGACAGCAGTTGCTTTATGCAGAGGACTGTCAAATCACCTGCCCTGTCCCATGAGCTTCTGGAGAAGAGAAAGAGGGCGATCCGAGGTGAGATGAAGATTCAAGCTGGGGTGACTTCTGTACTGAATTGAAGATGCTGTAATACAGGGTCAAAATAGAAGCACCTGCAATCTTTGTACAGCAGCCTGTAATTATGTGCACAAAGACATGTCTTTGCACGTGTGGGTGTATGCATGCATTATACATTAATATGGGTATAACAACCAAAGAAGCTGGTATAGTTGCTTTTCTTGCTATATTATCTTTCATTAGGAGATATACATTATGATTGTTTCAATTTTTTAAATCTATGGCAAAACATTAAAGCATTTTCTGGCTTCACCTCGTGCCCCTTGCAGGAGCCTGTGCCATGCCAGCAGCCAGGGCTGCGCCTACAAACCTATTTCTCTCTCTGAAGTGTGGCAGCCTTGCCCCGCTCCAGTCATCTTGGGCACTTGCTGTCCCCACCCCAGGTTAAAGTCACGATCAGGCACACTGCAAGTTTTAAGACCAAAGTGCCCCTTTGAACTCAGAGCTTATCTGAGCCCTCGCTGCCTTCCGGCGGGTGATTCTGCGAGCTCAAGATGGACGTGATCTGGCCAGCAGAGGTTTATCTGTTAAGACAGAAAAGCTGGTGTGCTGTAGGAGCAGAGCTGATCTGACGGGGCAGCACTTGAATCAAACGAGAACCCTAAAATGCTTCTGACCCAGGAGGATGCGTTCAAGCCCTGTGCTGAACAGGATGCGGTGACCCGGAGCTGCCCCACGCCTGCAGCATCACTACGCACCGCTCCGACGCCGGGCCGTGCCTCTGGCAGCACATATCCCTCTGGGACAGGCTGGGGACAGGCGTTCCCGCAGCCCAGCGAGGTCCGGGTGCTCATCCTGCGGGATCTGGCCTCTGAACACATGGAGGTGGCTGCTGAGACCCAGCTTTCGCTCCACGTGTCTGTGCGGGGTGGGAAGTACCTGGAGATCAAAGGGTGTCCTCCGCAAGGCAGGCAGGTGAGAGTGCTGCTGTACGCCTGCCTGGAAAGCAAGTCATGGCCAAAAACTGGATCTGGTCCAGTCCAGGTAAGAGCAAGACTTTGCTAGGTGTGAAAACAGAGAGGCGCTTCACCCCTGTGTGGTGAGGCCACGACCTGGCCTTATGCCATTTTCCTTCGTCCTTTTCATCCGGTATCTACGCCTTGATGTCTGCTCTAAAAAAAATGGAAATGGTCTGGCTTCTCTAAGGCCTGTTCCTCCAGGTTACCCTGTGTGCTTCCCAGCGGAGGGGGCAGAGGGGAGCGTGGTCACAACCGCCTCCTCCCAAGCAGCTGTTCAGCAAAACAGGAAACGGCGGCCCGACAGCGTCACTGTGCTGTGAAGCTCTGCCCCGTGGGACAGGCTGCCGTAACCTTTGGGGGAAGCTTTCACAGGCACCGCTCGCCCCCCCGGTGCTGGAACCTTTCTTTGCCCTCCTGCTGCCCGCTCCTCTCAGGGGCTGTACGCTGGGCTGGGGGAGCCTCCCATCCACTGCATGCCAACAGAGCAAACAGGCAGCGGAATAAAACCACACATTCACCTTAAGCAGATGAAACAGGCAAAGCATTTTCTGTTTGCAAAAGGGGAAGAGTGGCGAGTCCATCTGCAAAACTGTTTCTCATTAACCAGCCCACGATAGTATCTTACAACCTCCTAATGGCAGTTTAACTGTCACCCCAAGAAGCAGCTGGACTTTTGCAACACTGAGAATGCAAAATCACAAAGGGAGGGAATCCCCAGGATCTGCCCATTGCAAAGCTGGGGAGACAAAGTTAGTTGAAGGCAAAGAAAAAAGGGTTCTTTGTCCCTTCAACTCCACAGAGGTAATAACAGGAGTGCAGCATGTGTCCTCCCAGGCCAAATAACCCCGCCAAGACAGTTGCAAAAAACACACAGACTTGACAATGATGAGCCATATCTTCTCCTCCACTTATGGCTTAAGGTTCCCACTTATCCAAGCAGTTCTCATGCCTCAGTGAATTGGTAAAAAACCTCCATCCTCCCAAGGAACTCTTAGATGCCAGAATGTTTCATAAATACGTGTCCCAAGGATGCGGTGTTAACACTTCACAATTATTTTTTCCATGCTAGAACGAGTTAAGGTCAGAGTCTCTGTCCTGGCTTCAAATTTCCTGGCTTTCCCCTGTCTGCGTCACGACATAATTCTTTCCAGCCAGCCTTTTCCTCAGATGTTCAGAGCGAGCATTGGGATCCCTGCCAGCTCTCCTTCCCAAAACAAACACTGAGCCTCCTCATGCCAAAGATTTGCCTTCTATTCAATACCCCAGGGACAAAACACTTGGCTTTACAACTGCTGCCCCAATTTTCAATTCTGCAGATGTATATAAATAAAAATTCAGCTTTATAGAGCCTTGTCTGCACTGGAAAAGACTTGCTGGCATGTCCCTACAAACTGCCTCTCTCCATCAACTGTAAATAGAGGTTCAATTAATTAAAGACGTTATTTGCCAAGTTAGTAGACATAGTTTCAGGAAGCAAAATAAGGGTTATTGTCAAATTACTTTTTCCAGGTGCAATCATGTCTACATCAGAGTTTTTGCTCGTAATAAAAATACCCATCCATTATTAAACCACCCTGGTTCCACTGTAAACCTAGTCTAGAACTAATGCCCTGAAAAGTGATGAGATACTATTCTCATCTCAGTAAAAAGCTTTTCTTTCCCTCTGATGTGCCTGGGTTCACCCCTTATCTGCTGTTGTAACCTGCTCTGCCTGGAGGGCTGGGAACTGCAGAGCTGTTGGTGCCTGGTGAGAAACGATTCCGTGGAAATGCTGTCGCGAGCTGTGTGGATAGCAAACCACATCCCTGCGCTGCCCCGAGCAGGTAACCAGCTGGAATTCCTACAGAGCCAGGCTCGGGACAGGTGAAGCGTGTGACCTTCAGCAAGCCAAGGCTGCTGCCATTTTCTCTTCTTTCGGAAGGAAAACAAGTAGTTTTCCTCTTTTTGAGGAAACAAGTATGTGACTTACATCAAGTCTGTGCTTAATACGCTCCTGAGAGGGGAAGAACATGCAGAGAATAGGAAATAAATCACCTGTAATAAGCTTCCATCAAGCGCTGTCTTTCGTTTTGTTGTTGGGGAGGGCAAGTGGCTGTACCCAATGAACATGGCACATGCAGACACTACATCAAGCGCTGCTACTCACAGATCTTTTTTTCAATCCACCTTTATGCTTACTAGATTTGATTTATGAATATCCAGTTTCCAGCAATAAACTTGAGGCAACTCACATTAATCCCTTAGAACTTTGGGGGCTCTGCTGTGTTGTTTGAAGAAGGCAGAGGTGGAAGGATGTGCCCAATTCCTGTCTCCATTCCCTTTCTTGAAAGGTTTAGACCTAAAATTGGCCTGAATTTGTACACGTATTTTATTTAAAAGAAGTTGTTGGGCCAAAAAAAAAGGCCCATGAAAAATATTACCTAATGAAGTTATAAAAAAATATTGATGATTTAGGCAATATCATTAATTCAAATAGAGGTGGATGCTAAGCCTGTGTTCTTTGCTTGTGCTGAAGTCAATAGCAGTTAAGTTCAATGTATTTTTAGGGTAATGAAGAACTATACTTCATTATACTGTTCATATAACATTCAATACTGAAGGAGTGTGAAATGTGGGTGCTTAAACAATATGTCCAAGCCTCCTATGCACTCAGGAAGATACACAAATATATAATCATACATAATTAACAATATCTCTATAGCACCGCCCATAAAAGGATCTCATGTTCCTTCATAAATATTAATTAAATGAACCCAACACCCCAGTTGTGTAACAACTATTACTGCCATTAACAGATGGAGAAACAAGGGCACAGTTCCGTTGCCCACACAGAGTATCTGCTGCAGATCTGGGAAGAGAGTGACCCATCCGCAGCCCGGGCTGGGCCATCAGATGCTGGATTTGGATGCCTTGTGACAAGTATCTGCCTCCAAAAACTGCACCCAGATTGTCACGTTAGGATGGAAATGCCTTTTTGAAAGGTTAATGTCAAACAGTGTCATTATTAGAGGGGGAAACTAAGCGGCAGTGTCTCCAAGGAAACCAGCACACATGAGAAGGATGGAGCCAGGAGACAAAACCAGGAGTTGGAACAGAAGCTAGAGATGTAACCGTTGATTTTCCCATTTTTTATATTTCTGGTATGATTTTCTCTTGTTAAGATAGATAGCTTTCTGCTGTGAATATCAGAGCAATCTGTTTATGAACAATTAATTTCGCTTTCTATCACTCAAGCACGAAGCACCAGATCTCTACCTCAGAGTCCTGACAGCTGCCCCGGCGTCCACCCACCTTCCTCTTGGGCAGCCACCAACGGACTCCAACATACGTCCCCCCATCCTTCACACCTTCCTCCTGTGCGTATCCTCGTACTGCCCTGGCTGTCATTTCATCCGCCAAGGAAATGCAGCTATTTCGGGTATGGGCTGCAGGAGTCCCGTAGGGACATCAGCAGTACACATGCCATCTGCTTTCAACACCCAGACCCTACGTGGCAGGACAAATTCAGCGCAGGGAGTCAAGCACTTGGGAAAGTCACAAAGTCATTTGGACTGGAGCAGGACCAGGTCAATGCTCTGCCTTACAAAAAGCACAAAGGTAGCTTGAGAGATTTGGGCTTGCGGTTTATAATCCACCTAAAAGATGGCACGCTGGGCCGTAAGGCTCCCGTATGCAGTAGTGTCGGCTAATGGCCAAAAGAACAGTATTTCCGATTAAACACCCAATATAAATTCTTACCTCTTGGCATTCCCACCAAAGCACCAGCATTGCACAAGCTCCTCACACAAGGTGATGTGGTTCTAGGCAATAAAAACTATTCTTAAGCTCTTCTTACAGCCAAGGGGTTTGACTTGGATGTGTTACTGTGCTTCTATACTTAGCACTATCAGAGGATGAGCATTTGCACACTAAGAACAACGTGCTAATAAAAAAAAAAAAAAAAGAGAGAGAGAGAAGATTTAGCCCTTTTCAATTTAAAAAAAAATAAAAATCACTGGATGGGGAGGAATTCTCCCTGGTGAATATGAGTTAGTCTGTCCGGACTAATCCTCTCCTCATATGTAGTGGCTTATTAGGGATTTAAAAAAAAAATCTGAGGGCTGAGACAGTATATTCACAGTGGAACAAGCTCACAAGAAAGATGTATTTTCAGTGACTTTAATGACATGTTTGACTTGAAATAATGTTGGAGAAATCTAGAAGTCTGGGGTTTTTTCCTGTTGTTTCTGTGAAACCCTTTAATAAAGGTTTTACAGAAGCAGTAATATGTAACTTTAAAAGGCCACTAAAGCCAACTGAAAGTGAGCCAGTGCAGACTGGATTCCTGCTTCCTGCAGAACAGCAATAAATCCTCCCACCACCACTCAGTTGCCTTCAAACTACAGAGCTACAGATCGTCAGACCGCCACGATGACCACAGCTCACCCAAAGCAAGTGTTAAGGCTCTATGTCCATCTTCTCCCCAGATTTACTGTGGGTTGTTCATCGACTTCTCTGTTCTACCCACTCCAGCCATTTTTTGCTGGAGTATATTTTATTTTCTTTTCTTTGAACCTGCTGGGGTTAGTTCACAGAGTGAAATTCAAGCGCAGCCCCTACACATTTGTAGTAACCTCCTCATGAACCACACAAACATCTAAGAAAAGAGCAAAATCTCAGTGCAGAGGGCAGAAGAGCAGAGAAAATTCACATGGAGCAGAGACACATAGAACGAAGCGCAGCAGGAATGTTGGCTGCCCAAGGATGTCCCACAACCCCAGGACAGAACTGGGAACAGAGCTTATTTTCTAAATCCTTTTCTATGCATCCAACACTCTCCAACTCACACTGCTTCTGAATTTAGCAGAATTTTACCAACACCTTATTCATTTGGAAATGACACCTACTTCAAAGCAGTATTTCTATGCTAGATATCCAGGCCTTAAAATACTGCCCGATCCTCTAGGCAAAACAGACATCTACATAAGCACAGTTCAGATTAAGCAAAGTATAAAACTGGGATCAACCGAACAGTGATGGAAGAGCCCGTTACAGAATCATAGAATGGTTCGGGTTGGAAGGGGCCTTAAAGATCATCTAGTTCCAACCCCACTGCCCTGGGCACAAACTTGCTGTCGGCAAACAGGGTATGTGCACGGCGACACATGAGTGAGTGCTGGTTTACTACAGCTGTACATCTCGGCAACGCAAGGTCCCAGCGCCTTCCCTGTCCTGCCAGAGCTGGCAGACGCTGCAGATATCTCCAAGGGATATCGCGGACTCGGCAGAACTCCCCCGCACGGCTCGGCTTGGTAAAGCTGTCAGCAAAGCCTGGTTTCAAGATGCTTTTTTACACCATGTGCATTCCAGCAAGAGAGATGCATTTTACACAGCACAGTTCAGGGAAAATGGCCGCACTGCTATGAGAATGTTCACAATGATGCAAAGGACTGCAAGCACTCCAGGGAATGCAGCTTCAAGGGTGATTTCCTGCAAGCTTGGCCTGATAAAAGCCCATTTGCATGTATTAATCCTGCCACAGTCACAGTGGTAGCAGAGCCCTCCACAAAGCAGTAATTTCACTTGCAGTGACTTGATCATTTGCAATTCTCTGTACATACCTAAGGGCTCTCTCACTGCTTTAATACACCGATATTGTTCGAGTATAGACAAAGATAAAAAAGCCGTTTTTGTTCCCATTGGGAAGGCAAACTCCTGATGTGCTTTAGTCTCTCATTTTCTGTAAGGAGATTTTATGCACTGTTTAGAAATACTATCAGGAGGAAAGCCTCATTTGCTGCTTTTTCCTCCACGTTTCAGGGCAGAGTCCATCACCTCTATCACAACTGAAAAGTTTCTGTACAATTGACCCCTGTGCCCCCGGGAACGGCTCCCCAGCCTGCAGCCCCCCCAGGCACTGCCTGCAGCCCTGCTTCGTGAACCTTGAGCAAGAAAACTTGATCACTCCAAAACCAACAACTTTGCCATTGAGCCCAAAGTCTGCGGTTGGTGTACACAAAAGGCTTGCTGTTAGAGAAAACTACGTATCTGGAGAATATCAGCTATCTAAAGGTATTTATTAACATCGCCTCGCAAGTCCCTATCTCCGCAGGCATTACTTGCATAAACAAACGCTGTGGCAAAGATACCGCAGGTGTATCATGGTATCACCACAGTATTTGCATGACCTTTGTCAAAGAACCGCGGAGCTTTTCTGCTGTCATTGTGGCATTTTATATGACATCTCACCATCAACCAAGAAAACAGCTGTGCTATGAGTCTTTGTGATATTTTTGAGCTCTTTTTAGTCCCCCTCAAGGTCTTAGCAAAGATTATTGTTTCTTTTCCCTAACACCAAGGATCCCTTATCACCAAGAAGGCTCCTAGCATGTTAGATGATATATGAACACACAAAAAGCTTTAAAGAGCTTACAAGCAGAAGATAAGGCAGATAAGAGAGCCCAAGGAAAGATAACAGTGGCCTGCGTGGGTGACCGTGGCCATAACATACCAGCAGCTTAGTCACTGCCAAGTTTTGCCAAAGCAGCTACAACTTGCAGTTAACTAATTGCACTTTTTCGGTGCTAAATAACCGAAACAAGACATCCAACATAATTATTTCAGTATGATGTGTGGCAGAGGATCATGCCACCAACTTCTGATTTATTACCAGTTTCATCACCTCGTGGGTTTTACTCCAGACACAGCTCTCAGGGTTGATTGTTTTTTGGTTTTTAACTTCCAGTTCTGGCTTCCTTCCAAAACCAGGCGTATCTGTAACTCACAGGGGTGTGAAGGACAGCTCAAAAGCAACACCTGTGTTCACCTTTATGGATTCAGAAACCAAAAGAAAAAACAGTAACTGTTCTGGCTCCTTTCTAAAAAAATAGATATAAATAAAAAGATACTCCAGGTCTCAAGGTTTCTTTGCCACTGCCAGGATGCTCTGCTGGCTGGTGCACAAATCAGCACGTCTGGGGCTGTAGCACGGGTGGCCGGTTACTACCCAGCTGGAGCATAAGCCATGTCATCCATCCAAAAGCTTTGTTCAACTGTGGTTCAATTTCGCTGCAGTTTATTTCTGGAAGTATTGAAAATGCCTGTGCTGAAGGCATTAGGACCACTGCATCCAGTGAGTCATCTATGACACCTGACGTAGACAGGTAATAAATCTCACTGTGTTTACTAAAGCTTTCTGTAGGACTGCGGGTACTTTGCATTAAGATGATATAAAATAGCATATGGAACAGACACCTGCGATAGCGTGGGTCCAGTGCTATTTTTCCCTTAATAACCAGTAAAACCCACAAGCTAAAGTGTACCACACGCAGTTACTCAAGCACTGTCTAGAGGGACACAGTAACCTGGCGTTAAGCATCCCATTTCAGGATTTCAGAAAACAGGTCTCAGGTTTTTGCTCCATCATGCCCATGTTTGGGTAGAATAAACCACCTTAAGCCACAAATTCCCTGTAGGCAAATTAGTTTTAAAAGCTGGTTTGGCCACCGGTGACAAAGTGTCTCTGCCAGCACAGAACACCAGGGACCAACCCGGGCAGTGTCTCCCCAGCTTCTTGAGTGGGTTTTGCAGCCCAGGCTGACGGGACAGAGCAGGACCCGAGCTGGCTGCGCCCAGGAGCAGCCGCTGCATCTGTAGCTACGAGAGAAACATCCCTCTTGGCTCTGTCCCTTTGCTCTTCGCCTGAGGACAAAGAAAACCTTTCCCTTCCTTTCAAGAGATGTGAAATTAAGTCTATCAAGCACCAATGGGGGGTGTGTGTGACGTGTGCCAGGAAGATGCAGAAGAAACTTGTTAGCCAAAAAGGCCTTTAACTTATAACGCACAAATTATGGGAAGAATAACAGGAGCTGACGCAGACAATGTTAGATTTACTGGAGACACAATAACAGCCTTCATGTGGCCGTGCTGGAACATGATAGAGCTGAAGGAAGGCTCGGGTCTAGAGGCAGGGTCAGTCTCGTGGAGATGCACACTGAAAGGGTCAGAAATTCCTGTTTCAGTGGGGCAGACGGCAGCGATGACTCACCCATATCACATTACTGGTAAATTTGCCCCGGTTCATGCTTTCCCTTGGGCAGGAGGCACTGTACCCAGCTTTTCCAGGAAGCATTTTGTAATCTGTCAGGGGATTTGTGTGGGGCAAGGGGTACTCTGCCCCGCAAGAGCAGAGCTCATGTTCTACCTATGGAAAATAAGTCCCAAGGCAAGCGTGGCGCTGCCTTCGGGGATCTTACAGACAACATGGAAAGTATTAAATTCTGATGGGAACAGCAGCTGGCTTCTATCAGAAAGCCACTATCTCTATCCTTTTAAAATCCTTAGCGTTTGTTTTCTCACTGGAGAGATAAACAGCCAACCAAGGTCATTTGGGCTCTGCCGGCTGAGGAAGATGTGCCGAGGCTGCAGGGCAGCGCAGCTCGGCCCATCAGAGGTGGGATGCTTCGAACAACACTGTGTTCCTGCAAAAATAACAGTACCAAGCACGACTCGGGGTTAAACCAAGGCCCTTCTTCAGTGCCTGAGTGGATCACAGCGTCACTGCTTCCGACTGCCAGTGGGCTGCAAGGCAGCAGCGGCGTAAGTGGAAATTAGTCTCTTTATGGATGTCAGGCAGGACTACAACCCTCTATCAAAGCAGAACACAGCTGAACATAAAATGACCCCCTTGGCAATGGCACTGTATCAAATAAATCATCGTCTCAACTTACCTTGTGAATGCGTTATCCTTCTGCAAACGGAGAGTAAACATAGCAGACGAGGCAAGCTGATCGGCAGAAACCGGAGCTCTGAGGCAGGGTCCCCTTACACAACAGTAGTCCTTTTCCCCGGCAGGTCGGAGGAGTTTTCGTAGGCAGAGACGAGTCCCTTTGCCCAGCGGGTGCCGGGGGAGCCCTGCTGCATCACCACCAGCCGGATCGGAGGCTGGGTGTCTGCAGGGACCTCGGGAGCATATTCCTTGCTGGGATCCTTCCCCCTGCAGTCATAGAGCACGCAGGAGATCAGGAAAACCAGAAGCAAAATAACATAACTAGCTACCAGAATGATGAGATTCAAGGTAACAGGGTCAATCTCCAAATAAAACTCCATTTGGTCCCATACTATTGAGTGCAAACCCAGAGAATGAAGTTTCATATGCACGAGTGAGCGACGGCTAACTGATCAGAATAGATGTATTGGCTTTGCGGTAAAAATACATTAATCCTCAGGTCTCCTGTAGCAATGGATTTCCCCGAACTGGATGATTAAAGCAGCTCAGTTTAATAACTTAAGCTCCTTCTTTTAATGCCACGTTGCCTACAGTGGCAGAAGCTAAATTTGAATGCTATATTGACAGGAAAACATCCCCCTTGCTCCGGGAATATCTTTCCTTGACGGACAGGTAACAAACTGGGTTTCCACTAAGGATCTTTTGCAGAATCTCCCTTTTACAAGAGGATTCGGGCTCATGGGCTGAAGAAAACTGAACTGTGCAATTAGTAAATGAATACAGAAATAAATTAGGGAGAAAGTAATTTGCAAAGTAACTTTTCTCAAAATCTAATGAGCCTGATTCTGATTTCAACTCAAGAGCTTTTTGCCATGCCTCAGTGCTACAGAAGGGCTTTTAAAGTGAATTAAAGACTTTTATTACCCACCTCCATACCAGGATTACTGGTACACGTCACAGCACCGTATCACACGCTGCCAGCCCATCCTTACACAAACTGAGCTGTCGGACCCTGCTTCCCGCAGGCTCCTCTGTCCCTTTCGAGCTTCCTGCGTACAAGATGCAAAACGACTGGAGCATTTCTGTAGCCTGGGCACCACCAATTTCCTTTTCCTATGTGGACCCTCTGCTTGCTAAAAAAATGGTGACGTTTGCAATGTGTCTGTCTCCTGCCTGGCAGCAGTGCCAGGCTGCCCAGCCATAAAACCTGCAAGTACTTTTTGTGTCTTCTAGGTTTACATCTCTGGAGCTGATCAGCAAGTAGGGACACGCATACAGCTGCCACACGCTGCCCACACGGGGCTTGCTTGTTTCCCTGGAAAACTGTGCTAGAGAGACCATCCCTCCTCCAAAAGGAGACGTTCCAGTGTCTAAGACAGCAGGAAGGCAGGCAGGAAGGGCAGGAGGTGATGCTGCTGAGCACCAGAGACCCTACGTCAGTGTGCTCGCCGCCTCCGTGCAAAACTCCAAGGTTTTGGTCAGCACTGCAGCACAGGAGGGTTTTAGGAAAAGATTAGACTGTCCCAGCTCTTAGTGCTGACAGAGCTGTGGAAAAGGGCTTTACGTGTCAGCGGGAATCCGATCCGGCCCGTCTAAGCTGTGAGTAAGAAATATGTCATGGGGCCATCCTGCTGCCACAGACCTCGACACACGCCGCTCGTTTTAAGGCCAACATCATCTGCACCCTCCAGCATCTGCCCTCCCTGCTCTCTTTAGCTGAGAAGTTGGTATTGAGAGGCAGTCCCACGCCTGGCATCGCAGGCAGCACACTAAGCGGGAAGGGGGAACCCCCCCAGCACATTTGTGCGACCCTCACGTCGTGTGTCTGTTGCACATCACATGCCACGTCTGAAGCAGACCAGGCATTTGGCTGTTCAGTGCAGTTTAGATGAGGCGGAGATTTTTCAAGACAGGGTAAGGCTTTTGATTACACATTTCCCCTCCAAAGCAATGACGATCAGAGCTGGGACTTGGTTTCAGCACTCACTGGGAAACTGGAAGTCTCTTGAAAATCTCTCCAAAATGCCTCAGGAGCACAAGCGCCTTTGAAAGGCAATAGGATTTCTGGTCTTGAATTTCAATCATGTTCCATTGCAAAGAGTACCAAAGTAGTAAATACTGTGTTGAGAGAGATGGGGTTTTACATTAAAGTCTTTTAAACTAGTCCTTGAATGGCAGCCTGGATTCTGAAAACTCAGCACTGTGCTTGCAAAAGGAAGTTTATGGGATTTTTCTCCTTTGTGTTCATTTAGTACCAGCAAGTTTGCCAGACCTGAATTGTCTCCTCTAAAGTCCTCCAGGCTAATAGCTTGGGTTTAGATTTCTGTCTAATATTGCAGCTGGAAGATACATGACATTAAGTGTTTAATTTAGATAGGCATCATGCCAGCTTTTAGAGGGACTTCTCAAAATTTAAAATCAGGGGCAACATTACTGCACCATCTTGCATGTTGCTGCAGACATGCTCTCTCAGAGAGAGAAAAGCCTCCACATTTCTACACCTCCGCAGCTTCTCAAAACGCTGCCTTAGAATGAAAATATAATTTCAAAACACCTCTTGAAGGCTGTACAGGGCTGGGTGTGCAGCAAGGAGATGTTGCGTTTATGCTTTCATTGTGTTCCCAGGAGCCCCGTCCTCGAGCTGCTCACAGCAGCCTGTGTCTAGAGTCAGTGCGCTGAAAACTGAAGTCTACAAGGAGATTTGTCTCCGATACGATTACTTATTCCCTCCTCCCAAGCCATGCCTAGGGCAGACCGTGGACATTCACTGATATTCCTGTGCCCAAGGATGGCCAGGGGTCTAACACCACCCGCCAGCAGCCCTGTCCCACGCGCAGGAGCATCACGCCGCCTTGGGAACCTCGTCTGCACACACGCTGGGGCTTTATATAGTGCAGCCTGGCTCCAGCGAGCTGGCAGTTCTCCTGGGGTCAGTGTCCCGGAGTCCTCCCCTGCTCGACACCACTCCCTCCTGCCGCTACAGCTCCGGCTGACCATCCCTTGTCAGCCACTGGCATCTCACCCTCCTCCTGCTGTTTATGCCTGCACCCTTTTCTTAAGAAAAGTCATTCAAATCCCTGTTCGCATCTGTGCTGATGAAGGACTGAGAGCTCTCCCAGCTCTGTGGTGAGCAGGAACACATTTCCCCCAGGCAAATCAGAGTCTCAGGAGCTTTGCAGGACTGGGAACAACCTAAGCAAGTGGTGCCTGTGCTTCCCCCGGCAGTGCCGTGAGCCCAGCCGATGGTCAGGGTGAAGCGCTGCCTGGCGCTTGTGCAGGCTGGCTCTAACAGCAGCAGGTGAGACACGGTCTGTGGGACCCACGTTCCTCGGATGTCCAAAACCTACCTCTGCTACAATTGCTTCAAAGGCCAGATCAGCTCTGCCATCAGCTGTACCAGGGTGTAGAGATGTTAGTTTGCACAAAACCTTTGATATATCCTCTAAAAGTAAATTATCTGGAGCCTGCTATTTATTTATTCCACTAATCCATTAAATAATGTTTGACAAAAAGCCTACCCCAAGGGCCAGAGCTCCCAGCTGGAGACCCAAGGCCACCAGCTGCCACCAATGCAACTCCACACTCAGTTCTTCCCTCTTGTGTCCACTTCAATTTATAAACAGAAATTGTCTGACAGAAATTTCTGGACAGAAAACACCTCTTCTTCTTTAAGAACTCAGTTCAACTGGGATGAGTGATGATGTAGATAACAGAAAATTACATATTTTATAATATTTGCTTGAAGCCACTGTACAGTGAATTTCAAAGTACAAAAGTTCAGAGGTTATTAAAACAGAAAAGAACTTCTCTGTGATCAGAGAAAAAAGAGATTTTAAAAAGAAAGTCTTGGGAAGAGGTTCTAGTAGGAGAGAGCCACAAGTGCTCTGTTTTGAGAGCAGCTACAGCGCAAATAGCAAAGGGATTACAGGCAATGGCTGAAGAAAAGAAAGCAGACTATGAGAAACTACAGCAGCTTCTCATTTAAGGCAGGAGTTAACAAATAAGTCCCTGCTGTGCCAGCTCTTCTTGACTATAGCAGTTGGGGCTGATCACACAAGCATTTTGGCTGGCAGATCCAAGACAGAGCAGCTCAGAAGGGTGACCCATCGCACAACGCACCAAGACGGATGTACACAGAAAGGGACCAGGCTCTGCTGGACTCAGACATATGGAAGCAAAAAGCAGTTCCCAGTCCTAGTGCTTCCCAGATGAAGCCTGAGTATCCAGAGGCCCGGCAGAGCCTTGCGTGCAGCATAAACCACAGCTCGCCCCGCTCCAGCCAGCTGCACCTTGGAGCTGCGACCCAGCGAGACAGCCATCGCTGCCGGGCTTGATTGGCTTAACTGCAGTGTCACTGCTAAAAATAGCACCTAGGAAATAAATCTCTTGTATCCTGGTGCAGTGTGAAAGAGGGGAACACAGATGGCAGCAATCCCAGCATATTTCAAACAGAATAATGAAACAGACAGGGTATGAGAAAGGAGAGACCTACCTCCTGGATAACATCCTGCCTTCTCTCCACAGCTCGGGACAGCGAAGGTGGACACTTACAGGCTGCAGGCAGCTGCCTGAGTCCATCACCTTCCTCATATGAGAAGTCACAACTTAAGGCAAGCTGCAGAGATTTAAGGGCACTGAGGAGAAACCTGATGTGATCAGGCACCAAGCTCTGGTTACTCCAATACCTACAGTCCAAATCTTAAACACTCAGAGCAAATCCAAGGAAAGCAGATTTGCTATGCACATCGCGTGCAGGTACCAGTGGCAGAAACACAGCCACTGAGCTCCTCCCTGGGGACATCTCTGGGGTACTACAAACACCTGCTTGAGCAGTGTTTGGTGTTGGAAACGGGACACACACAGGTGAGTTTAGCCTACGGCTTTGGGGGTCTCGCCTTCCTCTAGCACAAGCTCCGCTGGCGCAGAAGAGGGCTTGGCCCCCGCCCTGACTCTGGGTATAGCAGCAGCCTATTCTGCAAGGAGCTGCTCGCCCAGGTCTGCCCTGCTGCCTGCTCTCCATAGTCCAGGAGGTAATTTAACGTGTTTGAGAACTCCGGGGAAAGGGGCCTGGCACTGAGCAGTGCCACTGGAGGCAGGGAGGGACCGGAGGCCAGCAGCAGGAAGGGGCACGGCGCGGCAGCACCGGACACCTACACGCACAGCGGCCCGAGCAAGTTGCACAGGGTAAAATCATGACTTCGTGCCGCTGTTTTTTTTTTCCTGCAGGGCTCTTCTCTGCTCACCTTAGCTTATCCCGGCAGCCTTACACATGCCCAATTCGGGCTGACCACAGGTAGGTGCTGTTGCTTTCCGGATGGAAGCAGCCGGAGCGGCGGGGAGCGGCGGCGCCCGGCCGGTGGCACCGGGAGAGCAGCCCGGGCACGGCCCCCGCGCAGAGGGCACACAGCACCGCTATACACAGCGATTTATAATATTTTTTAAGCTCTTTTGGTCAGTGGTGTCACTCCTTTGTCAGCATCTGAAGAGAGAAAGGAGCTTCCACTCTAGACGTTCAGGGTTTATACCTGGCTCCCTCTCAGGAAGCGCTTGAGTGCGGCAGTTAAACCATTTCCTGCTTTAGAGGTGCGTTTGTTATCTATTTGTTCTCCACAGCATTAGAAAACACCTATTAAAACCGCTGCTTTTGAGAAAGGAATGGAAATTCAAAGGAAAATGAAAAGGCAAAGTACAAAACAGTCATTAAGATACAGAACAAGTTTACTTGGTTATTTGTACCGCAGTTCCCTCCTGGGACCCCAAACCCACAAATGCACCAGTCAGTGAAGCGTCTGACTTTGAGACTATGAATAGTCCTACAGAGGGGAAAGGGACAGCTGATACTTGGGGTTAAGCACATCCTGAACCACGCCAAAAAAAAAGAGAGTCAGAAGCTCAAAACAAAGACTGAAGCCTTACCACATTAAGCATTGCTCATTAATGCTGCCTGCACATCTCCAGCTCCTCTCCCTCCCCCAAAAAATTAGACACCACTATCTCCACAGTCACAAAACCACCTACAACCCCTCACACCCAACAGGCCAACACACTGACTTAAATCCCATTTCCTCTACCTGCAAATCAACTTACTAGAAAAGCCTCAGCTGGAGAGGACCCGCTCCTCAGTGAAATAAAACCACTCGCCATGAGGTGGCAGATGCTGATCAGCTATTTTTCTGATTGCCTTTTCTTTGTCTCAGGGCTGCAGGTGAGATGTTTCCCTCAAACTCATGGCCCAGCTGAGATGTATTGAACAGAAATGGGGTGCTGGTGTTTACTCCTACCCGAGCTCCCTGCTAGAGGGCTCTGCTGCCATCAGGACTGGCTCTGCTTGGTGCTCCAAGAAGCAAAACCCAAAAGGATCTGATTTTTTTTTTTTTGCTGTGACATTTGCTTGGATTTTGCAAGCAAAAAATTAATTTTCCTATAGAGGAGTGTGCACAAGTCCAGGATGAGACGTGACAAAGGGACAGAGGGGTTGGAGAGCTCAGACCTGACCAGTGGGTTCAGGAGATGTGGCAGTCGGGCAGTGCTCCTTTCCATGTTCTCCAGCAGGATGTAATTCAAACGATGCTGAATGTTCGTATAGAATAGCTTAGAATGTAATTGCCTATTTTGTTAACCACAGAGACAGATTTGATGTGAAAGGTAAAACCCTTGACTTGATTTTAGAAGTGGTCCAAATCTTCATGTGAGATAAATCTCTCTGACGTTATCAATATAACTGGGCTGATATGAACACAGCGTGGGTGCGGTTTAGTCAGTGCTACTCTGTAGGGTGAGAGCCTATAGAGGATTAACACCTGAAGAAAGAGACCATGCTTATTTTTCATCTCTAGGTAACTTTCCAATGAGAGCTCAACTACCTCAAACTGTGGCAAATCTAGTTTGACGTGCTGTGAAATATTTAGTCACTCCACTTGTCCTCAGCTGCTTGAGAAGCATATGCAAATGTAAATGCCTTCTCATTATTAATGGTGAAATGACTTAAAAACAGGAGGAAGAAAATGAAATGTTTGCTACTGAATGCAAGTCTCCTGGAATGGGTCACAGATGGGTAAAGCAAACTCAAATTGGGTTTCGATTCTGCTGGAGCTGGGCTGCTCGCTTGGTTTGTCTTCTGTCCTATAGCATATCTTCTGCAAGAGCTAATCAAGATAATGCAGATATAAAATCAGAGTGATGTAGACATGGTTGCACCAAATTCAGTGGATCTCCTTTTGCTTACCCCGCCTGAGTTTGTTATCAAACTCAAAATTACAGCATATAAACTATCCATCCTTTGCACTGTTCTGACTTGGTGATGTACAAATAACTTTAGTCAAGTTTTTAAGGATACACTTCTCTTATTTCCCTGGCACTGAAACACATGCTTTGGGAATTGGGATGGATTTAGGTGCACACAGCGTTCAGCTCAGGCGTGTGTGGATAGCTGAACTTGGGCTATTAACTACATTGTGGCTGTCAGAAATACAGTTATTGTTGTAGGTAGTAAAGCATAGAGAAATCACGAAGTGAGAGAGCTATAGCTTCTTGGTTTAGAGCACTACAGCTTCTTCTTTTACTGCTTATGAAGATGAAGGGCTATATTCTTTCCTTCCTTATTCCCAGTAAATCAGGATTTTGCCGATCTGGCTCACGGGGACTGGAGCAGCTGGAGCATCTTCGCAAGAGACACTTGGTGCGCCAAGAGCTAGGGTGGCTGGGGACAGTAACGTCTTCTGCACAACTGCAGCCTAGAAGAGGAAAACAGGCACTGGCACCCTTCAGTGACCTCCCAGAAAAGCCAGGTGCTAAAGACGTGCAGGAGGAAGCGCAGTACCCAGGCTGAGAGAACTGGACTGAAGGCTCCAGCTTTTGGCAGCTCTGCGCACCAACTTTTGCCATTGCCGAGAGAGCTGCTGAACAATTCCCTGGTTCTGTTTGGCCCAAAAACTCTACGTCTTTCCTCGGGGTGTCATATGTGTGTTTGCTTCTCTTTCTGTTTGCCTTGCATAAACCCCTGTGGGGTGGGATGTAAGGAATACAACATGATTCCTGGGGCATGTTAGGCGCTGGTGTGATCATGTTACAAATCTGTGGGCAATAAATCAGTTTTGCTTCTGAATTCAATCTGCTTTTTCTTGATTTGCTTTCAAGACTTTGCTGCCTTGGGAGAAGTGGCAACATGTAGCTACTTTTCAAGGAACCGGAGGACTTTCATGAGCTGGGAACAGGTAGAGGCTCTTTGCCCAAGTGTGCAAGTTGGAGAGGAGAATAAAATGCAAGAGTCTCTGGCTCTGACTCCTGACCACTGCTTTGTTGCATACAATGGCGGGTGAAGAAGACGGAGAGGATTTGGATGATGAGAAGAGGAAGGCTTCTCTAAAAATAACGTGGCAAAATCTGTCTAAGAAGGTCTCACAGAGCTCTCCGCTTGATGCAGCTGGGGTGCAACCGGAGAGAAAAACCCCTGAGGTTTCCTGAAGCAGCTTTTTGTGTTTGTTTTGATTTTTCAGGCTCCTCGCTGGGATCTCTGCAAATCTGTGTAACATCATATGTGAAGGCAGCAAATAAACTGAACTCTGAATGTATCTTTTTTAGGCTTTTTCAGGGAATCCAGGCCTCCCTCAGAAGAGGATACTTGAATACCAGTCAGACACCTGGTGAACAAACCAGCTGTTCACAGCTGTTCTTTCCATCTCTCTTTTTCATTGTTTGCAGAAACAATGAAGTGATCGAGGACTAAGAGGGTTGAACTGATGAAAAAAAGAGACCCAAGTGCCAAGCTCTTTAGTGCTCTTTGTAAAACCCAAATAAATGGAAAAATAAATCAAGCTTAGACATCAACAGGAAATTGAAAAGTTACATCAATGGGAGGACAGAAATGTATACGTCAATCATTTGGCTGGAGATGTTGTGGTATAAACAGATTTTTATCACATATAGCTCTCTATTCAAATAATTATGTCCTAGATTTCTTTTGTAAAAGTACACGGAGTACAATTTTGCCAACAAGCCTCTGGGAACAAATGTGGAAAATAGAGCAAGACTGGCTTTGCTGTCCCTGATTTCGAGTTCACAAAGTTTTTAAATCATCGCTTTCATTCAGAAAAACAGAAAAGGCTCATGCCTAATCCTCAGTCAAGGCTGCAGGACTTGTTCAGCGCCTGCAGCTAGGCACATGCCTACATGTTTTGCTGAACAGAGATGGCCTCCTTGAACTGTGCCATTCCCACTGTGTTCAAACCTAAGCAGTGCTGTGACCTCTCTTTTCTCTCCTTCACGGCAACCCGCATTGCTTTCAGTTAGTTCATTTGCCCGCAGGGAAAGGTTAAATGTGACAGCAGCCCGTCACCAACCCAGCGCCCCGAGCTCCCGTTCCCATCACCGCACCTCGCGGCCGACGCAGTTCCCGTCACCACACCTCGCGCCCGACGCACAAGGTCAGCCTGGCGCCACCTCCATCGCAGGGACGTGGTCCCTCCTCACGGGAACCACGCCGCTGCCAGCCGCCCTCGGGCGCAGATAACCGGCCCTTGAGGACAAAGCCTTTGCCTTCCTTTTGAGATGTAAGATATGGGGATACAAACAGTAATAAATAACTGATGTGTCAGTCTGAACTGAATCCTGTTCCCCTGCCTCACCCACTTCCACTCTGTTTACCACCAGGCTTTTTTTTCCCTCTTTCTGCTTCTTCCACACCCACCTTTTAATTTTGTATTCCCTTGGACAATTGTGGGCCTCCAGTCTGCAGCAAAGGACTTTTCCTGGGATTTTTTTATCTCTGAGGAGGAGGGAACAACATCCTCATGCTGTTGGGAGGTTTGGGCCTCTAATCTCCTTACAGCCTTGCTCCTGACACTTGGGCTCTCCCTCTTGTCTAGACCCATCAGTTATACCGCAGTCAGTCCTGCCATGTTCCCTGGGGCTCTTTCTTGGCACCAGGCACTGTTTTCTGCTGCAAATTTAGCCCCACTCATTTGTGCATTGTTCTGTCCCACACACTATCTTATCATTGCTGCATTGTTTCTTTTTGGCTTCCTCTGCGGTTCCTATCTGTCTTCTTTGTGTGTCACTGTAGGCTTAGCTTCAGTCAAGTTTTGATGTCATTCTTTGGGCTAACATTCTCTTGTTACCGCTAATTCATAACATTCTGGTTTCATTCTGTTCCTGTCAATGTGCTTCAATCTCTCTTAGCAAAAACTCATCTGAACTCAAGTCAAACATATCCTTCAACTGACCAAAAAGCCTTGCGCTGAAGTGGAAGTCAAGGTGGTGGGAAGGTGACCATGAAAATGTTCACAAGCACAACATGAAATGAGGACCTGTTTGACCCAAGCTTCTCCCAGCACTGCGGAGCCAAGCCCAGCTAACCAAACCCCCTGTGATGCTCTACAGACCTGTTTGTGTGAACTCCTGCCAAAATACTGTTCTGTTCTGAAACCTAGTTGTGCTCTAAACGGATACTTCAGGTATCCATATCCCTAAAATGGAAATATTAGAATTTTCATATATTGGTAGGACACGAATGCCACAACTGAGATCTGCTCCAGTCCGGAACTGAAGTTGAAATGTAAAGATCAAAAGAAATGATGACCCCACAAAAGCATCACTAGACGACTACATCAGCCCACAAGTCAATATACTGGTTCCAAAGTGGGGGAGCACATATGGATAGAGGCACGCAGGTGTGTACATCCTCGTCTCTGAGGTCCCTCGGCTGCTGTGGTTGCAGCCAGATGCTCATGCCTGTTTTCGCTGCCATTTACTTTTACTTTCCTGCTGAAGATCTTGTATGGAAACGCTATCATGTTTCCTGTCTCCAAGTGACTGCTGAGATCCTGGTTTGCCAGATCAAGCAGATGGTCAACTTGATGCACATGTGAATAAAATGACTTCTCTTCATGCCTTCAAGTAAGTAATTAACCACCCGGTAGCTCTTAACTGTTTATTGTGTCATTCAGTGGATTCAAATCAGAAGCAAAATTGACACAAATACGTGACATTCTAAGTATGATTTCAACATTTTTGCCAATTGCTCAGCAACTTCTTTTGGTTAGCAGCACACTTAATCTTCACGTGGCAAAGAAGGCCAAAGAGGAAATTTTGAGAGCTTAAGCTTTAAATCCTCCAGGCATTAAATCCACCATTTGTGTCAGAGGTAGGTCATCTGTGAAAAGGGAGGATGATACAGCAATTTATGCTCTTGGCCCGAGTGCCACACTGTATAAAGACGTCTATTTTCAATTTAATATAACAAACCTGTCTTTTGTCTAATGTTTAGTGGCTCTTGGTCACAGTTATCCTCAGATAATCAATAAACCCTTGGAACACAGATGCTCAAGTAAAATTGTTCACTATGTGTCATCCTTGACTGTAAGTCGGCGATGCATTCCAGCATCCCGGCAGCTATGGCCCTCCTGAACCCAATCAGTGCAGAGACATAACCGAACCAAAGGAGAGCTTTGTGCGATGTGAGACTGGTACATGCCAACCTCCTCTCTGGTGCCACCTCCTCACTGATCACACTTCAGTTAACACAAGGGCTACATCAGGGCAGTGATGGCTGAGCCTCCCAATAGTGAAAAGTCTGAACTCCACCATCAGTATTGTCCTGGTTTGCATGGTACCTCAATAAACTAAGTGCAGCCAAGTGTCTTCATTCGTATTCTGATAGATCAGCTAATTAGAGTGCAAAATAATATTCTCAAGCTTGGCAAATCCTTTTGACTTTGAAAGATTTTGTTATTTATTTATTTTTTGCTCAGACAACATGGAGGCTCAGTGCTAAACTACACAAAACAAATTAAATATCCAATTTCAGACAGTTGGCTCTGGTCTGGAAGCACTTCAGTTGATTGCCGGGATTCAAAGAAGAAAAATTATTTCATTTTGAATACCGTAATGCTTTTTAAACAGTACATTGGCTGACCCATCCCGGATCACGACCTCCAGAGCTTCACATACATGTTTTTGAAAATAAGGTTTGTGTCTTGCCTCATCAAACGGGTGCTCAGCCTTCACAGCTGTGGTAAGGGGAGAGGAGCTGCCCATCTGCCCTTTGACGCTGTTCCAAGGGAGACTCACAGAGGTCTAGAATGACCCACGCTGGTGTGTTTTCCCAACCCCAACCACATGGCCCTGAACCACAAAGCAGTGTACAAGAAGCCCCATAGTAGACATGGACAGTTCTTCAGTGACAAAGGGAATGGCTCATTTGTACGAATGTGTGTGTCTGTAAGGGTAAGGATTTAAAGGTCAGATCCATGTGGAAAAAGTGTAGAGGATGTATCTTTTTCACAGATACAGCAATTTTGCTTTAGGGCTTTCCATACGTCCCACCACTTTCTAGAGATCCCCTCTCCTTTCTGGTAAGTAGGTGTTTGAGCTGGATGTTTCCAAGGGCAGTCTCCCCCCAGCAAGCCTGCCTTACCCCTGCTGTTGGAGGAGCAGGGAAGGAGGAGGGCTGAGCCCCCACGCACAGGGACTGAGGGACTGATCTGCAGCAGGAGTGCTTGGAGACAAGATGACCACAGGAGAGCAGGGACGGGGTATGCAGCTCCATCGGTGGGGGGTTTATCTGGGTGACCCGACCCAGGCCGCAAGGGCAGAGAGCCCTACCAGCTGTGCTGAAGGCCACTGCGAGCTCAGGCCACCAGAAGAGGTGGTTCTCAGTGACACCTCGGTGCGTTACATCCCCAGGTCTTCTGTGGCCATATCTGCAGTTGCGGCCATCAGAGGCTGACTGAACAAAGGCATCCTTTTGGGCTGGATTCACACCAAAGCATATTTTTGAGATCCAAGGCTGGAATCTCCTAAGAAGCCACAGATCCTCACGGCTCAGGTGGCAATCAGTAGCCATCCCCCAGGACATGCCCTTCAAATTCACAAAGGGCAGTTTTAAAGCAGCAGCAAATGGCTTTGGGAAAAGTCTTGGGATGTAACGAAAGGTAAATGAGGTGCCTGATCCTGCAGAGAAGATATTTGTGTCCAGAGGTGTGTTAAGTTTCACAAGACTCAGCGCAACACTCAGGCTCCATGTGGACCACCCAGTTGCATGGCAAGAAACCCATTTTCCTCATGGTTTCAGCCATGTCTGTGCCGGGCTGCTGCTTTTACAGCTCTCTTGTTTTCCCAGCTGGTCTGTGTGCTTGAGATCAGGTCACTGAAAGCAAAGGGCTTGCTCAGAAGTTAAACAAAAGCTCTTTCAAGCTGAAAAAGAAGAAAAAAAGAAAAAAGCCCACCTGCAGGGAGCTCCCTTCTCCAAGGAGGAAGAGTTTGGTTTGGAGGCAGTTCTGCAAGAAATCCAAGGCTGAACTGGCCCGTGACCCACACAAGGTGTGTGCGGCGGGTGAGATTTGATTGCTTCTTTAAGGGATGAGAATTTCAGGAAAAGACTTCAGCAACAGAAATATATACCCAGGATTTAAGACAAGGGATCAAACTACCTTCCTGATACACAGACATCAGAAAAACTAAGGAGGGCACAAGGGACTGGCTAAAAGGAGATCAGAACTCAAATGGATGGATCCAGAACACGGCAGCTCAGTTCCCACCACAGCCACTAACTTCATGTGTGATTTTAACACTTAGTCACTGCAGGCGTGAAATCTGTGCCCGGCTGCAGGATAACAGGAGCTGTTAAGTCACGCGAATCCAAGGGAGGAGGAAGGCAGAAATCCACCTGCTCCCAGTCCCAGCCCCTGTTCTCCTCCCCCATCCTCGTCTTTGTTCACCAAATATTCCAGGGAGCAAAAGGGAAGGAGATTCTTCTTTCCTGATTTTATTTTTCTTGCAATATGGGTCAGGCCCCTGCTCTGTGGGAATACAGAGACAGGCCCATCTTGCACTGTCCTAAATGGGTGGTCCCACATGAGACAGCTGCAGAGCTCTCTCAGATATTTGGGAACTCACCCATCCCTGTTGTCATGAGCATGCTGAGCATGCTGGTGCTCTCTTGGGAGAGGACCTACAGGGTATGGTCCCAGAGAGGAAGATCTATAGTACACCATCCCCAAAGGCAGATGCCTGGGTCTAGGGAGGTGCCAGTATGAAGGCCCATCTGTCCTTCAGGAGGTACCATCTACCCTGGTGCTATCACAGTAACTTAAGAAGCTCAACCCTGAATCTCCAGAAGCGAAATACAGCCGCACGTCCCGGTGGGACAGCCATCTCCATAGCATGGCTGGGCTGCAGCACAACGAGGAGGAGCTGCTGAGAGGGAAGGTTCCCTGGGCACATAACGAATGCTTCCAGCTTTACTGCTGGTTCCAAGAACCAGGCACTGCAATTAAGTCATTCAATGGCAGCTTTTTTTTTTTTTTTCCCTGGAGCACAGAAATCAAGACCCCTACTTGTCTGGCAGGAACCAAACAGGTTTTGGATGAATCAGAATCACTGGAGAAAAACGTAAAGCCTTTAATGTTTTATGCAGAAAAACAACAACTGTAAGTGCTCCGTGAGCACACTGGGGTGTCACACATCGATCCCCTGATATTTGATGTCCATGTAGACATACTGTCTTGATTTTTAAATAGCTGCAAGAGCAGAAATTTTGTTCCCATGGAAGCTATTTTTTATTACAGTCCTAAACCTAATCTTAATTCTTCCAAGTGTACTTTGGACTATAGCCAATCTGTGCACGTGTGGTAGGAAGCCGCCTCGCACAACTCCCTGCAAAATGGGACAACTGAGAGCGGTTCCACAGGCTCCTGTGGCATCCAAGTCCACGAGAAGCAGAAGGCAGCCACAGCAGCTTGGCTGGCGAGGAGGTTGGCAAGTGGCACCCCAGAGGGGCCAGGGAAGAGGCTGGTGTTATGGTAACGAGGTGGAAAAGCAACATGTAAAGATTATTAAAAAAAAAAAAAAAAAAAAGAGAAAAACCCCCTTTNCGAGGTGGAAAAGCAACATGTAAAGATTATTAAAAAAAAAAAAAAAAAAAAGGAGAGCAAGCTCCTTTGATAGCCTTAATATCACAATCAGGAGAAACTTCCTGGCCTCATATTTTCCATATAAACACTCTCCTCTGGATAAAGTTAATGGTTCCCTAACTGCAACGCAGAAGGGCTTGATCAGTTCAATTGACGTCACAGATTGAGTATTTTAATGAAATGTGCTGTGCTTCCCCCATTTATATGTTTGACCCTAACCTTTACCAGATGTTCGATTCATGCTCGCTCGCAGACACTGCAGCACTGTGTTTTGGAGGCTCTTGGAAATCTGAAATGCTGAAGTGGAAATAAAATCCTCTGACACGAACTCCTTTGTTTGAGCTGCTCCGTGCCATGGGCGATGGGCTGTGTGGAGGGCTCTGCTCTGTACCGAGGAGAAACGGGGAAAAAAGGGGCCAAAAGGGTTATATTGTGCACTGCCTGCCTATGCGGGAGGGTAAAGGATCCCCCTGCCACTGAATAGGGCTGAAATCACAGTTCCCCCCTGTTTTCTCCCCAAGCAGTGGCCCTGAGACCAGCAAGGAAAGGTGAGCCTGTGTCAGAGGGAGAAGAAAAAGAGCTAGAAAACCCAAATTCTGCGTTCGGCTCTGCTGCATCTCCTTGGGCAAACTTTCTGCCTCTCAGCCTTGTTTCCCAGCCATAAAACAGGACAATGTCCCTTTGCCCAGTTGCACCCGTCAGGCCAGGGCAGGGCTGGGCTGGGGACAGGCTGCATGGCCGGGACTGCGAGGGCTCACTCGTGTCCCCTGGGACAGCCCGGGCTCTTCCTTGGGTGTAAAGCATGTCATCAAAAGAGATGCCATCAAAAGTTTTCTGGTATTTGATGCTCATTTAGAAAGTCGTTCTTTCTGCAAAGAGAAGATAAAATGATGGAGCGAGAGAGGGTTAAAAGGAGATCCATGTTCCCAAACCTCAGCTTTGGTTTTCGATCACTTCATTTTAGAGGAATTGGAAGCGAGACCCACGCCACCCTTTAGTTCTGGGTTTGCATTAGCAAATTGAAAGTCACTGATGAGGTTTTGCAAAACCAAACCTATATCCTTGGCCTGATCCTAGCTGAAACTGAGCTAGCCCTGAGCAAAAATAAGTGAATCACTCCTTAAAACACACACCAGAAATGCTGAACTCAACAACCACAAACTGAGAGAAGGAGCATGAGTGCAAGGCACTCATTTCGTTTAACCCAGGAAAGACCAAACTTGCAGCGCCAGCACTTTGCAACAGATTAGACAGTAAAAATGTTTGAAAATGTTAAAAAAATTAAAATTGGTGGTTTTGTTTTTCGTAATTCCATGCACACATATAAAAACTATGTATTTTGCATCCAAACAGTTTGCATTCACCCCAGAGCAGATGACAGTGGCTGTTACTGCAGCAACCTCAGCCCTGCTCATGTTTCCCTTTGACATCGACCCTGCAAACACAGTTCAGTGGGTCGAATCAAAGTGGGGCAGAGGTTCTCCTGACCCCGGGATAAAAGCAGCCACGTATGGAGCCAGACCAGCACAGCTGCCCTGCCTCATGTGCACACCTTGCTGTAACCCAAAACAATATCCATGTTTAAGTAAGTCTGAAGTATTGAGTATGTTCTTGAAAGTCACAGCTGCCTCTCAGCCCCATCGAACTGCAAAGGAAAGTCTCCCTCCCGCCTGCCGTGGCCGGAGGATGAAGAGATGCTCCTGGAGGACGAGTCCTCCCCTGCCCCTGTGCCATGGGGCAGAACGCCGGGACAGGACGGCTGGGCTGGGTGCAGGCTGGGTGCACCGATGCAGACGCCCAAGCCCTGGCCACAGGCCAGTTTCTGCCTGTCAGAGGAGGAGCAGCAGCACCCCGGGAGCCGTGGCGAGGGTTTGGGCGAGGGCTGCACACCACCACAGCACTGCCCGCTCAGCAGCGGCGCCACCAGCCTGGGGTTTTCTTCCCAGAAGTTGCAAAAAGATGTGGGAATCATACAGTAACTCAAACCAGGCTGCAGAAAGCAGATGCTCTGCCTGCAGGTTCACAGCCGAGACGCTCAGTCTCGCTATGGGGTGTGCAGGGTGTCTCAGAGCTGCATGGCTGCCGCAGTAATGCCTCCTTAATCCTGTCTCCTGGTCACCAGCCCATTAACACCACCACACTTTTCTTAGCAGGAAATCCTAAATTCAACCATCAAGATGTTAATGTAATTGCAATCCGATAAAAACAGCAGGTAGGGCCCCTCTCGGCCCTGAGGTGGGGAGAGGGGCTCCTCTGAGTTCACAGATTCACAGTAAACACAACCTGAGCATCAACAGTTAAGGGTATTTTACCAGTGGCGACAAGAGGGATTCAAGCAGAGCAGGAAATAATAAAATCTTCATTTGGATCAGGGCTGCGAACTTGACCGGGCTGTCTTTTCTGCCATAATTTACACATCCCCACAGACATACATATTGGAAGTGATTTTTACAGCCAGCCAGGAGACAGCCACACAACCCACACCAGCTCTGGTAGGAATCACATGCCTCAGTCCCCTACAATGTGTCTGCCTCTCTGGCAAGAAGAATGCAGAGGCTTGTTTTTCTGGTATCCCTTAAGCTCATTTGGTTTTATTTCCCTTTACTTACTGGCAATAAATTGTTCCATTTCTCTTGCTCACCAAACACTTTTCTTTATATTCTGGGGTTTTTTGTTTGCTCATTTGTTGCGACAGGAGTGATGAAAGACTCTGTCTGGGTTTGCCAGATCACGCACCAAAGTTAACATGGGGCACACAGCTTCTGTAGAGTCACTTCTTAAAACTCCACCTTCAGCTCCCGATCCCAGCCCGCCCCCAAGGGACAGAACCACGCTGGAAGACATCCAGGCCCTGGACCCAGCCAGGCTTTCCCACCTCCTGCCTTCCTACACACGGCTTTTTGTCCGGCCCTTCACCCCATTGAGGGTTAAAGGACTCTTGTAGGTGCTCGCTGTGTAAGGATTTGTACCCCAAGGACAAGAAGCTAAAAGGGAATTCTGGCTTCTCTTTCTGAGTAAAATCACTTATGAGGGAAAGGCTCCGTCCCTAAGATGCTCTTCTTTAAAATGTCAGCTGTGGCCGACACAGTCTGACACAGTGGGTTGGAGAGAGTAATTTGAGCAGCACCTGGTGTGCAGTGTTTGGAGACGAGTTCGCTTTTCCTAGTTTATGTACTTTTTCCCCCCTGATTAAAAAAGCACTAAAACAATAACCTGTAATACCAGAAGTGTCAAGATCAGAGATGCGCTGAGCCCGGTGAATGCACAGCTCCTCTCACAGCAACCACCTCCCTGGATGGCTTAGCTCAACTGCCAAAGGAAATTGCCTCAAGTAAAGGGAAGTGGAGCCAACGAAGCAGACAGCATAATCGTTTTTTTCTGTTTTCACAACTGGGCACAGAGGACCGACAGTCTGGATTTATGGCTGGGTTTACAGCCTTTGCTGCCTCCTACCAGCTGTTGTGCAAAATAAACCACCACCCAAAACAAAAATCACCGAGTCAAGAACACTGTGCCTGAAAGGAAAAAGTGCAGGCACTTATTAATGAAATTAATTATTGATAATAAAATATCCAGGAGGGAAAAGTATTTATCGTCCTCTCCTTGAGATGAGCTGTGCAAGTCCCTCTTTCCTCTACTCATGAATACATGCCCACTCAGGACAAACACTTGGCAGCCCCGGTGCTTGTCCAGGGCACAGGCTTTACCCGGCTCTCCCACTCCAGCTGGAGCCGAACCACAGGAATAAACTAAGAAAAATGTGGAGGGAAAAAAGTGAACAGGGTTATCAAAACTCAGAGTGGGAGCCACAGAGCAATCTGTCCTTTCTTGCCGGGTTGCAGTATCGAATGCACCACGTGGCACCGAGGTCTAACTGGGCTCCCACGCAAGATGTGCAGACCCTGGTCCAACCCAAGCGGTGACGCTGCCCGCGGCATTTCAAGCCCTGCTCGTCTGAAAGACCTGCCCAAAAACTGCAGCCTCAAGCAATCAGAAAGACTTGGGAAAAAAAGAAAGTGTGGGTCAATAGCACGGATAAAAGTAGGGTTGCTACTAGGGTTAAAGCGTGGGTTTTGGGACGATGAGTGGTGACAGGGCCACTTTGGAGCCAGGGTGGCAGGAGGCTGGCTCCAGCGTGGAGGTGACAACTGCAGTGAGTTTGGTGGCTCTGAACTGAACTCGCTGTCTCATGCAGGAGGGGAAGAAAGAAATGGGATTTGAAGATGGCTGTTGTATTGGATGTGCTGAAGTTGCTGTTGATTTTAGGCCAGGGAAGAATGATCTGCTGTGTTCCCTGGTTGTTTTGGCTCTCACTCATAAAGGCACTTAAAAAGCTGTCTAGCTTCAAGTATGTGTTTAAGTGCTGTGCTGAATTAGTCAATTAGCATATCTACTTGCCTGCAATCTCTGCAAAAGTCAATTGAGAGCACTGGGATATTGATGAATGCTTTCCACGGCCTGTGGAGCAGACCATGGGTACCAAGTTATACCCTCCCAGTCACACCTCCATAGCCTGTGTCAGCCCAGCCCTGCTGCCTGAGGAAAAGCTGAGCTTGGCTGCTTGTCTCTGGTCACCTCTAAGCTAATTGAGGCCATTTTTGTGATCAGCTTCGTCGAGTCATTTGCAGCACTGAGGGCCATTTGGAAACTCCTGGCTGCATGAAGCAGGGCTCAGTGTGTCCTGCCAGAAATGGGCTTAAGTGGTTGTGTTTGGAGTTTGTTTTTCCTGCAAATTGAGGCTCTGAACTCCAGTGATGCTTTTCCTTTAATTTAATTAAGGGAAGCTGTTTCCAAGGAATTATACATATAGCTCACATCAAAGACTTCAAGAGCAGTGATGCACCCTGAGATGCAGCGGATGTGATTCACGGGCTGAGTCCAGCTGCCAAATGAGTCAGCACTTGCAGCAACCTCATCGTAATCCACCCGCTAAAATTAAGGACCTGTGGTACCACGTCTGTGCTGGGTGGAAGATGCGCCCCAGCCATCCATTGCTTCTTGGACCACAGCACACAGCAGTGGCTCTTCCCCATCCCCAGGACAATGTCCCGTGGGACCTGCATCTCTGCACCATCACAGACACACTCCCCAGTGAGGAATTTAAAATCTTGCCTTGCTGACGTCTCTAGTTTGCTCATGGGAAGTACATAGCAAAAAAGAGCCGAATTTCTGGTGAATATCAAGCCTGGGTGCAGAAGACCTCAAGTCTTCTCAGCTCATTAAAAGCCAGACTCGAGCCAATTCTAAAGGAACTTGTAGCCAAATGAAGTGCTGAAACAAGTTATTTCTTTTAAAACTTCTGTGGAAGCAGTATTCTCACTGGTGCAGCCCAAGGGGAGGATCACAGCGCTGGCCCGCGTGCCCCTTCCCCTCTCACATTTGCCAAACAGCAGCAAATAACATTTTTTTTCCCTTTCCGCAGAAGGTGCAATCCGAATTCTTGCCGATACTTGTAAAATTTGAAAGCTGAGCAAGGCTGAATTTTGCACACATACACCCGAACACAGACCCCATGTAATTTGTGATGCATCTCTGCAGATGCAGGGGAGGATGGCAACCATCTGTTTTTCTGGATGGGAAAGCAAAAGAGCCGTGAAGAAAGTTCTGGTGAGGCGGTTCAGCTCCGGGCTGTGATTTATAACTGTTAATACAACAAATCCTCTCCAATTGCCTGGCGTTGCTCAGGAACCAGCATCCAGCTAACAGAGCAAGCTAAGGTCAGGCGAGTTTAATGACAACCGACTTGACTGGGAAAGCAAGGAAAAGGCCAGAGAAATCGTTGCCCTCGAGGCCAAGCTAAATCGCTGCAGGCTGGGGCTTCACAGCTGCTGCCCAGGATGGAGCGATGGGCGCTGCCATGTCCCGGTGGCCTCGCTCGCAAAATGCGGTTTAACCTGCAAATGGAAGGACTCATCCCTCACCTCCGCCGTCGCAGAAGCATTGCCAGAGGCCGACTGCAGCGACCAGCTCTGCCCCAGCACGTGTCAGAGCAGCCTGCAGCGTCTGCACTTGTGAGCAGGGCGGCAAGGCTGAATTTTTATTTTGTATGGACTGAAAAAATTGCTTAACAAACCAAACTTTTTATGTCAAATTTTTGGTGTTTAATTTTTTTTCTCTTCTTTTTTTTTTTTTTTGATTATTCAACTGGAGGAAATGCTGCACTGTTTCCACCACCCTGTCCTGAAATGGGGCACCACCTTAGTTTTGAGAATGTTAGAAGAGGACATTGAAGTTATTTTTAGAGAAAAACCTAAAAATCTAAACAAAAGCTTCAGCAAACACAACATAGTCTCAGAAAACATCCTGATGTCACCAAATCTGTACTTTTCACTGGAAAAAGAGGCATGAGAACTATTTGTGTGTGTTTACAGAGAGCCGATGGGAACAGACCGGCTGCTGCCAGCCCACTGGAGCCCATTCCCATCCCCTCCCAACCTCCCCACCATCCCCTCCAAACTGGGAACACCCCGCATGCACAGCTCTGCTGGTGCAACCGGCAGCACCAGCATCGAAGGGGCAAGTCACAGGATTTTGGGCAAAGAGCCCGAACTGTGCCCGCAGCTACGCTGGCCACTCTCTCCAAAGGCAGCACTTCGTGGGTCCGTCCCTCTGAGGACCATGCTGGCTCACGGCAGAGCACATCCCTTAAACTGTCCCTGGAAGAAGCCAACAGGAGCAAAGCTGTCATGTCTTTGGTGAATTCCATGTACAAAATAATTTGATGCGTTATTTAGTTTAAATGATAGCTTTTCTTTTTTTGTATCCAGCAGGGCAGATGCAATAAATCAGAGCTGGGATGTTATACGAGTCCCTGAGCAGAGCGCATTCACGGGGCCTTTCCCTGAGCATTTCCCAAGTGGCACCGCAGCGCACGGACACCCCTGGCCGAGGCTCGCTCACGCTGCTGCAGCTGGGTGCTTCCCTTTGTGGCTGTGTTCCCCACAGCAGAAAGTACAAATAAACACCAGCAACCCAACATCCTTGCACACCTACGCAGGCACTGCGAGTTCCCAGCAGCCCGCAGGGACGCTCCGAGGAGCGGGACTGCAGGCACATCGCTGAAAACCCAGCGAGAGGGGCAAAACCTCAGGCTTTCCTTGCCCGCTTCACCCCTGCTGATAAATCACTGTTTTTACAAGGCATTATTTAATTCTTTTCGTGCTGACCATCCAGCCCCTCCACAGTCACGGAGCAGACTGGCACAGGGTCGTCTCAGACAGGATATCCTCCAGGGAACAGCCTCTGCACAACACACAATGGAGCCCTGCTTTTCAAACCATAGGCATTTTAAAAGATATACAACGTGCCCAGCCTCTCCTCCCCACAAACCTTGGGTATCTGCTATCTGCACAGCAGTCAGCACCGCGATATCAGATCTACAGCGTAATTTATTTCCTGCTGTTTGTGAGCAATTCCCACCAGCGTTAAAGGGAGCGGAAGGGGCTCTGGTCCTGCACCTCTGCCCAGCCCTGCGGATGCTGCAGGTTTCAAGAGCTCAGGTGTTTGTACGTTTGCACGCTGAGCTGAGACACGTCGCTCTGCTCGCAGTGCTCAATGGCACAGTGTGCCCAGCTACAGAGCCCTCACCACAGCTCCGCTTCCACAGGAACCCATCAGTGCTTTGGGATTAAGCCGTTGGCAGATGTACATAACACCATACTGAAGCCTTTCACGGGGCTTTAAAGAAACTGTTGGACTGAAGCATCTTCTGATCCCCTTTGCACCAGGTGGAGAAGCAACAATTAACAGTGGTCCAGGTTGGTCATCGAACAACAAAGAGCCAGTTGTTTATGGTTTCCCTGGTTCGGTCACATTAAGTTGCACTGACTCAGCTGCTGTCAGCCGAGCGGCTGGGCCCTATTCTGCTCTCAATTATGTCAATGCAAATTTGGAACAACTCCACTGACTTTCACAGCATAATCTAATTTAACAGAGAGCAGGATCTCGTGTGCTTTCTAGATTCCTGCTGTGTAATAGGGAACAGACTTGAACCTCTGACTCATTAGCAAGGGAACACACATTGAAATTAAGTTCCCAGTAGGTAAACATCTCCTGAGCACAGTTTTTTTTGCCCTGGTTGTGGAAACAGCATGACTTGCCGCAGAACTGTAGCCTGATACCCACTGCCTGCAATGGGCAACTTCTGTAGCATTGAAAAGTTTTTCATTTGCTTGACAGGATGAAACTGAGAAAGTCTCTTTAAAAGCCATTTCAGACTTAACGCAAAGCCCTGAAATCCTGCCCGTGGGGGTACGTACACCCTGAGCAGCCTGGAGCAAGCAGACGCACCGAGACCATGGCACAGCACTAGCAGCACGCAGCGATGGATCTCAGGAGTCCCAGGGATGTTTCTTGTGTGTGTGGGTCATATCGAGCTCCTCCCTAGCAAGTCCACTGAAGCTGGGTTTGATTTATTAATGTATGTATCAGAGAGGAAACTGTTTATACTGGGCTTTGGGAAGAAAACCCTTCATGGAGGAGGGTGCTACTGAGGGTTAACTGTGCGCAGCGCCAGGTGGCTCCTTTCTAGCCAGAGGTGGCCTCCGGGTGCCCTTCCCCGCAGCACTCACATCTTTCACAAGCATATGAAGACAAACAGCACAGAAAATATCTCCTTTTCTCCCACAGGCAAAGCAGACCCACGCTGCCAGCAGGAGCAGGAGGTGCTGCCAGGCCCCATGGCACAGGCAGAGCCCTGGGGACAAGGGCAGAGCCCTGGGGACAACCCCCCAGCTGCTGCTCCCAGCACCACACCGTGGGCAGGCTGCCAGCGTGGGGAATGCCCTGGGAGGAGGGCTCGGCACTAGCACCCTAACCATCTGAATATCACTTATATCCAAAGGCCTGGCCATTGCTGAGGATTTTGATCCTTTGGGATCTTTGCCACATTTGAAGAGGGCTCAAGAAGAGCTGTGCGTTTGAGTCCCAGCCTTTGCAGGAAAATGATGTACTGGAGCAGGCTGTCCAGGGAAGTGTTTGAGTCACCATCCCTGGAGGTATTTAAAAGACGGGTAGACATAGTACTTAGAGATATGGTTTAGTGATGGTTTTTCTCAGAATTAGGTTGATGATTGGACTGGATGATCTGAAAGGTCCCTTCCAACCCAGGCAATTCTATAATTCTATGTTTCTACTGCATCACATCGATGTGTTGGTTATTAGAGCTCCTCATGGGAGCGCAGATGAGGAGTGAAAGCCCCACGACCTGGGCCATCTCTCTCAAAAGACTTAAAAGAGGTTTGAGTAATTTTTTTTAGCATTCGTTTTTGCTTGACCCCCAGCAGTTACTGCGCTCATGCGTCCGTGGGGTTGAGCTCCCCGTCTACTGCTTTGCTCCCCTGCTGCCCCAAGGCAGAGCAGCCAGCCCCGCTCTCCCCACAGCCCTTCATGCCCAAAACCCAGTTTCTGCTAATTTTCATGTGCAGTCTTTTAGAAAATGTCTGGGTTTTGTAAACAGCTCTTCTCCCGCAAACAGATTTCTTCATACTTGCTGGGAACCCAGGACACCACCTACACTGTGAATTACAAATAAGGAGCAGGTCACAAAAAGAAACCTGAAGAAACTTAAAAAAATCCCTCGAGGCAAACTCCGTCGCAAGTGGACTCCCAGCCTGTGGCGCTGGGCGTATTTCACAGGGAGAGGAGTGTTTTGCTTCATACCAAGGAGGAAATGGCCGTTCCAACATGCGGTTTCTCTGCTGGGTACTTGTCTTTCATTTTGCATCCCCGAGCCAGTGCAGGATTTGCAAACATTTAATAATTCCAAGAACAAGCGCATTAAAGCCTCAGAGCAAGGGGAAAGCCCTTTTCCTGCCAACGAGGCATATTATTGTCAATACCCCATTGTTGTACTCGCACTCACCACCTCTTAAAGCAATTAATGGATAAATCAGGGGTTTGTCTGTGGCATTTCTGTGGGTGGAGTTTATTCCCATCCTTATCTGAGCAGCGGATCTTTCCCACCAGTAACCTGGTGCCAGGGTGTCCCACAGCCCATGACGCCGGAGCACACTGCAGAACAAACAAACTCAATTACGGGAGGATATTTACAATTGCTGACCAAACTCTCGATTTCCTTGGTAAGCTCCTCAAGACAATACGCTCCAGGCGCTGGCCTCCAATTGTACTGTCAGAAATTGATACAGGCCCAAGAATGAGAAAATATTGTGTTTAGATTTGCGATAGGCAAGCAAAACAAGTGAGTGATGTTTTCAGAGGGGTTTCCCCCCCCTTCCCCCCGTGTGTTTGTTTGTTTTCACAGCCACAGGATGGAGCAGGGTGAGTGCGGAGCCTCCCCTTGCCCACCCTGCCCTGCTCCTGCCAGCAGCCAGCCACGCAGTGCTGGTGGGCACCGGTGAGACTTCCCTGGGAGGATGAGGAAGAGGGACAGCAGTGCACCTTGTTGTGGCCCAAATCTCATATGGTGCCTTTACTGAGCTCATTAAAATGACCTTTCCCAGGTCTGCCAGGACTCAAGCAAGAAACTGCAGTGCCAACAGATGGGGTTTTCCAATGGAAGATGAAAGAAGCCTCCACCTCCCATCGCAGGTGCAATCCCTGCTCATCCAAGGGGTGCCCTGCACACTGCAGCTCCCGGCCCTGTCCTGCGTGGCTCTCTCCAGCACCCCTTCTCCTTCCACCACTTGTCAGTCGAGTTAAAATCCCCCCCAAGCAAGGAAGCCAGGCTTTACTCCCTTCTGGCACTGATTTAATTGTATTTTCAGCCCAGTGTCTTCCCAGGTCTGGCGCAGAGCAGGGCATGTGTCCAAACCGCAGGCAGAGACCAAGCACACCCCAGCATCCAAACCCACCCTGCAGCGTGCGCTTGCCATGAACTGCTCTCAAGCATGAAACTCCTAAATCACTTGAAGTGAGAAGTCACTCTTGATTTTGAGCTGCCCCAGAGTGCCCTGGGATGATCATAGTGTCCCTCCTGGAGAAGGTCTTACAGCCATCCCCAGGGTGACTGGTACCACTTCACATCCCTGGCCTTGAGCTACTGCCAGAAAAGAAGCCCTGTGGCTAACAGTGCAGCCCCGGGTTATTCCTGGGCTGGAGCAACGTGGCCAGGGCAACACTTTCCCATGGGGCGCTTAAAGGTGCCGTATGATGGGCAAGGTCTTCAGGGTTTTTGACACAGAGCAGCTCAAGTTCAGCCTTCATTTTTGCCCCAAGCAAAAATCAGGCTTACACCTGTGTTTGCCCAAATTAACAGCAGAGTTTAACTCCGTGGGGGTTGATGGTTTAATGTTTGGACCAATTCTCTGTTTCTTATTACACTGAGAGCAAATCTTGAGTGACAGCAGCACTGCAAGCAGTGCTTTCCAGATTTGCACAAGTTTAATGCAAACCAGAATTTGGCTCTACATCTTAAGAGATAACACTCTCTGTACTCGTGGCCAATATGTTAATGTCTTCCAGCATTGTGCATCTTTCTCCAAAACATTTGTAAACCTTCCCTTATAGGTTATCCAGGGATCAAGGTCTGAAAATCCATAAAATAGACTAGCTGTGCAAGATTTGCATTTAACGTAGCATGGCTACGTTTGCCGTAGCATAGACACTCTTGTTTGACTGAAAACCTCCATTTGTTATTAGGGGATTAAGAACATTCAACAAGAAAAGGGGAAAAGGGGCAGGTTCTGATAGCTGGAGGACTTGAATTCAGCAAAACATGTAAGGAGAGTCATTTATCCATATTTACACCAAGCTAATATCAAACTCTTGTCCAGAGAAGGAATATAAATTAGTCGGTTAACAAGAACTGGATTCCAACCATCTGGATTAGGATCCTATAATATTAATGTATTCTACTTTTCTCCCCTTACCCTGTTAATTGACTGCAGGCCACCCAGGGTAACAAAGACACATGACAGAAATATAGTGTGTATTTATGTTGGCTCGTCTTGCTGTAATCTCCTTCAGGGTATGACCTGACTTTAATAACTCAGGCTTACCCTATCACTTTCTGGCTCATTTCCTTGAGGGCTTATAACGTATACAGTGCTTTTCAGTTTATTCCTTCAGTACATTTGGAAAAGAAAGAAAAAAGGAGTGAAGGAGAGGGAAACTGGCTACAAAAATTCATTAAAATCCATCTCAGAGGCTCTGCTTATATCTCCCATTGCTTAGGGGCTCCTACAAATATTTATTAGCACAGATCACGGATCCTGACAATGTTTCCCCATGGCCAATAACAGCACCTTCAGAGAACAACTGGAAGATGTGAGCGCTGGTATCTGTTCCACCCTCAATGAACTAAGAACTATAAACATCTCCAAGGCTGGACAATTTATCATTACATGAAATTATACAAAGAGGCAGGAACTGAAGTAAAATCAGGTTATATCATGGGAGAAAATCAGATTGTAAAGGCACACCAAAATATCTTCTAACGGATCAGCTTCCCTAATGGCTTGCAATGGCTTGTACATGCAGTTCTCTGTAGCAGAGACTGTTTAAAATCAATTTAAACCTGCTTGTTTACAATTGTTTCTGTACTTCTGATATTTTTATAGATTTTCAGATGACATTATTATAGTTATGCTGCTAAGGTAAGTTCAGAGAAACTATCCAATTTTAATAGCAGTTTGAAATATGTTACTGGGGTAAGAAGGAAGAAAAAAAAATCTTCTGAAACTCAGTTGTTTAGGATGGAGCAAACACGTTTTTGGGGTGGAAGCCCATAATCAATGATTTTACCTTAAGGTCCACAAACAGGGACCAGAGACAGACCTTTTGGTTCCACACTATTGGTTTACCCTGTTTTAAACCAGGTAGTTCCTAAACTGAGATTAGAAGAGATGATGAGTTTGGAAATAATTTAGGACTAACAGGAAGGCTGATCCCAACTAGAAGTATGAGAACTGCCAGCCAAAGAAGAGGGAAAAGCAGCTGTGCACAGGTTGAAGGGCTGATCCAGAGACACACAGTTGTGCCTTTAGGATGCAACAAAGGATTCAAAGGAGCCAAACATGTGGAGGAAAGAAAACAAAAGAATTGGCCTTATGTGAACTTTAATTTTGCACAGAAATTCCACCCTAGATCAAAGACCTACAGTGAAAGTTTAGTTGGAAACGGCATTTTCCTGCACAGAAGTTCAACTTCAGCAAGGGGGAAAGTTTCCTTCTCCACCACCCCCCCATCAAAAGCTAGTTATGGCAAATTCCTGGCCCATTCTAGAGTAGGTTTAATCCAGAGGTGCTTTTTTTTGACAAAAATCACATGCAAGATATGTTGGGACTGTTATCTGGGCTCATTGGAGCAACTTTAGCAACTGGTTCGTCAGAGGCCTGGAAGGAATTTGTGGGTTGCAAAGAGCCAGGAAGGAAGGTGGCTGGTTCCCACGGAGATGTAGACCTGCCCCTGGGTCTCAGCTAGAAGCACGAGGTGTGTTTGAGACCTGAGCCAGAGATACTGAGTCATGAAGTTCTGGCATAATTCTACTGAGCTTGGTCCTTCTCCTGGGGAGAGAAGGAGCTCCTGGATGAAGCTGAGGGAAGAAGCTACTGCAAACTGAGGATGTGGAAGAGAACACAGTGAAGAGCCAGCAGAGACAGATGTTTCTTGTGTGTCCCCCACTGAGTCATTCCAGTGCAACAGAGCAGATGGGAGGACATAGACATGCCCGTGAGTTGCGTCCCATCATGGGATGAAATTCTACATTTCAGAAATGGAAGAGGCATACCAGCTCTGAGTATAAACCACTCTTGCAGCCTTCTGAATAAAGTTGAGGATTTAATAATTTAGTTTATAGAGATGAGACATGATAGATTTACTACTCTCTTCCTGCAGTTTATTATCCATTGACATGGTTTTCTTTCCAAATTACAGTTTCCAATGACTTGCTGTTTTTAGCACTGGAAAAGTGAGGTGCAGAAGATGCCAGTTAGCTCTGCTAGCTGTTCTTCACATTGCTCTTCAGCTAGTGCTCTCAGTTGTTCTGAATAGACTCAAAAAGTCATTGGAAATCTGAAGTCTTTTGTCCAAAGCTGGAATTACAATTGCTTGTGTTTTCAAGGAACTGCACAGGAAGTCCTTCTTTACAAAAATTAACTGAAGTAGGGTGACGAAAGTCTTCCTTTATCCTTTGAAACAGGAGCATAGATCAGGAAGGGTTCTGCAAAATTGCAGACAGCGATTGTGACATGTAATTGCTCATATACACTTAGTAAGCCTCATCTTATGGGGAAAAAATTAAAAAATCGGTTTCTTTCCTACACTCCTTTAACTGAAAGAAACTCTCTCTGATGGCCAGAGACCTTCTTCCAAATTCCACCCCAAGTATATTTATGGACAGTCTACACTCATTTGTTCTTTTGCCAACATTGTCCTGCTTAAATAGCTCTTCTTCCTCCCTGGTGCTTACCCCTCTGATGTATTTATTACCCTCATGATATAGTTAAATGAGGATGGCTTGTATTCAGAAAGCTTTTATATCTTTCCCATTGGTTACTTGCTTATGGACAGAAACTGCAAGTTCTTGTCCCAAGCCACTCAAAAAAAAAAAAGGAGGGGGGGGGACACGACACACCACTGCAATGCTCACTGCACCTGGGGGCTCACCCCAAGACAACAGCTTGGCAACTACTGGCTGTTCAGCATCAACTCACAGTTTACAGAGTTATTGAACACCTTCTAATAGTGTCCTGTTCACTCACTGCTAACTTCTCTGTGAAAGTGGATACAGGAGGAGGAGTCTGACTTTTAACAAGCCTGCCATTCGGTTAGTGAAACCCCAATGGCTGTTAGAAGTCAGGGCAGTAAGACATCAGCACTTCCTTAACAACTGTGCCATCCTAGAGAGCAGTCCATGGAGGTGTATAAATGCACATCTTCATCCAAACACCACTAAAAGTCAGTCTTATACCTTCGTATCAGCAAGCGCTACGGGAGACAGGACGCAATAGATCAGCATCATGGCCCACAGCACCCCTTCCTGTGCGCTGTTGGTATTCAGCGCTCACACAAGAGCCGGGCTCCACCACACAGAGTGGCATTTCAGAAGAGCAGAAAAGTGATATGTCATCCTTGCAAAAATAAGGGCACAAACATAAAGAAAGGCCATAAAAAAACACATCACACAGATTGATTCCGTCCACCTCAAGATCTGAGGATGTTCATTCCTAAATGTTTTTGCTCAAGCTGAAGTTGGAAAGGAATTAGCTTGGCACGTTCGCTCTTGGTGTCTTTCTTTTGCAGTGATCCTATTGTTCTGAAACATAATGGGGCAGAGTTTTCTATAGTCCCACTGGGACTGTATCAAAATTGACATCAGTAATGAAAAGCGTGCTGTGTAACGCTGCTGCCTGCTCTTAACACCACGATTTCAGCCAAGAAACAGTAAGTTATTCACATTTACTCCCAGTGAACTGGAAGGCCTTTTTATTCAGGCTCCACATTAAAATCCAGCTTCCCAAAATGGTCTCATTCTTATTCAGGTCAGTGCTTTTGACTTCTGAGGCTTGTACAGCTCCCAGGGCAGCTCAGGCCTGCAGCAGCTCAGAGGAGCTCTGTTTTCCGCGGTGGTGTTACTTGATAGCATGTTGATTTAAGGCACTGTTTTTCTTCAGATTCCTTCAATCAATATCCAGTACAGGAGCATGGAAAACAAGCTAGTCAAAGACATTGTATTTTTCCTCAAATTCTGAATTCTTATCCACATCCTCGCCTTTAACATTTTCTACTTAGGTCTGCACTTGAAGCTAGGGCTGATTTAAAAGTATCTTTGGCCTTACACCAATAATACTTACGCACAGTTGAGGTAAGCATTGCAGGAAGTCAAAGACTGATAAATAGACATACTTCAGTATCACATGCTGTCAAGTATAAACCTCCTAATAGTGTCTAATTGTGCAGATTACATTTCTTTAGAAAAGCCACTAAAGAATTTTTTCCTGCCATTTACACTGGTACATCACTGTCCTGAACTCAGAGACTGAATTCATGCTACCTGCTGAGAGATGGAGAAGCAGCAGGAGCCTGGGGAGGATGCTGGCTCCTGTGGGAGAGATGGCATTCAGGGATGTTACCCTGATGAGAAAGGGCTGACAAATCTCTGAAGGCTGCAGGTGCTGTGGCTCTGCAGGGACTTGGAAAAAAAAAAAAGAGGGTCCGTGAGAATCAAGCTAAAAAACTACCAGACTTCTTGAGAACTTAGTAAACTTTCAAAGATAACTCAATATCTATGTTATTTCTCTCCATAAACTGGCTGCCAGTTTGCATTCGGCTCTCCAGGACAGTCCCACCACAGTGCGGTCCTCCAGGATGCTGCTCTGCACTGACGGAGTCACCTGCCTTTGCTTTGGCCGTACCTCTCCCCACAAGAAGAGCTCTGTGGGTGCTTGCCCCTGAGTAGATGATGCTCATTCTCACTCATTATTTTGAGGTGAAGTTCAGGGATATCCAAGGGGTGTGATCGCCTCTTCCCTCAAGCAGGTTAGGACCAAAACACTGGCACAGAGGTAGTGGGAGAAAAGGAAACAAGTTTAATTGCAGCCGTTCAGTAAATGCTGCTTGATCACCACCAGAAGCGACTGCCTCTGTGAGCTCTGAGCTGCGCAAGGAGCATTGGACAGTGCTGTGGTTTGCTCCAGAGCTCTCTGAAAAGGAGTTCTGTTTGTTTTTCATTTTCCCTTTCCACAGAAGTTGTGCCAGCACAAAGCCAGGGAAACGGAGTATTTTCTTTGGAAATGCCTCAGAGATAAACATGCTCTCAGAAATGGCTGCAGATATGGCATCTTCCACATGCATCTTGGCAGTTCTGGGTGAGCAGCTGAACATCCCTCAGCAGCCCTCTGCTCCTGCTCCATCCTGGGGCAAAGCCTCAGCACCCCTGAGCGGAGCTGCAGCACTCCTCGTCTGGCAGGGCATCCCACCCCTCGATGGGCGCTGGCTCCCTTGCTGCTGGCAGCAAATGCTCAACAGGGAGCAATGGACCCTTGTGAGTCCGCACTAGAAGATTCCCTTCTCCTGGGCATGCCTCATGGTGGTAAAAGCCATTTCACCACATCCGGCTTCCCGTGAGTTCGACACAGCAGTGCACAGGCTGCACTCATGGCCATTTCTCCGTCATCGCAGGCTCCGCTGTGAGCTGTGCTGCTGTGACCAACACAGTTCCCTGCTGGGTCAAGCTCCATCGGGCACCTTTACATACGGCACCAGGCCAGAGCTGAGCAAAACCCACAGCTTACACCAACAACATGGGCAGAAGAGAGCTGCTGGGAGGAAGATGCTTAGCTTCCTTCAAGAGATCAAGCAAGAAGGCATTTGAAACCAAGCCTGATGACGTGACAGGCCTGCATATGCTGCAAAGGATGGAACGCCAACACCTGAGCTCACTGCTCTCTGCTCCACAGGTTTGGGTGTTGGAAGCCCCAAAGAGACACACTGAGGAATTTTGGGACCTGTGGATGTGTCAGCACCTGTTTGTAAAGGCAGCTAATCCAAAATTAGCTGGGAGAAGTGGAAGAATCATTTGTCAGCTCCTGGTCTCCTCAGCCATCTTTAAAAAAATGTCACAGATACATTGACACTTCTGCTGTCGATTTAAATAGCAGCCACCGTCCAGGATCGGCTGCTGGGCTGGGGGGCAACGTGTAGCTCCTGTCTCAGACTCCTCCTGTATCAGATGACTCACCAACATGCCTGAGAAACTCCCTTATACCACAGACTCCAGTAGCAACCCCACAACAAACAGTTGTCCGGGCCTTGCAGCCATCCTGCAGGGTTTAGGACGTAATCCTGCCAGCGCTGAGGGAGCGGGGCGTGAGATGGCAGCACTTCGCTGCTCCTTTCTCCTGCTGCCTCATGGCCACGTTGCTGGACCGGGATGCAGGTGACATGGAAACACCCTCTTTGCCATAATATCCTTTGCCCCCCAGTAAACTGTTCAGTCCCTTGGTCCTGGTGTTTCACTGGTACACTAGCGATAGCAAAACCTCCTCCCCAACTTTTCCAACTGACCCCTGGGTTCCTTGAACAAGAGGATGTTCACATCCACATTTCACTGGGTATTCTGCACTGCAGCAGCTGGGCCGGCACATGCTGCCCTGCCCCTGGATCATAACTGTGTATGTGGAGCTCCACTGAAGCATCTTGGTGCACAAATGCAACCTCAGAACACTCTGAATTTGTAAAGCAGAAAAATATATACCCTGAAGAAGCTAGTGCAGCCATCCAGTACCTCCTGTCTGCAAAACAGGCGAGGAGGAGCTTCTATTCCAGCCAACACTTTGGCAGCGGGATCTGTTAAGCCTGCCTTTTTAACACTGAAATACTGAGCTCCTAGGAGTGACTTGGAAAATCATTTCCCCTCCACCTCTCCTATCATGCTGAGGGCAGGAGCCTTGATTGCAACGCTCCCACCCCTACCCCGGGAGAATTCCGACTCTACCTCCAAAATGCAAGTTAAGTGTTATGACTCTGCCGCTACCCAGCTCTGGGGAGGACACTCCTAAATAAACACTTCTCTCATCTGGACCAAGAGAAACTACAGAGCTTCCTATTACCTCATTGTGATCCGCACCGTGACCCTCTGCAGCTGCATCAGACACACCTTCATCCTTCTCTAAAAGCAACACTTGCGCCCGTGTCCGCACAGCTTTACTCACAGGAGTCATTTCTGTTCACACCATCGCACCAGTGGAACTCACATACAGTGAAGGGCAGCTCTTTCACAGGAGCAGGCACTTAATTATTTAATCTATCCCAGCGTGATCTTAGCACACCAAATATTTTCTCTTCATCTTTCAAGTGCACTTGACCTGTATCCAGGGATTTATCAGAAACACTGGGAAAAAACCTGAGCTACAGATGATGCGTAATTTTCGATACGACGGTGAAACTATTACATAGAGGTCAGAGCCAATACAAATCAACATCCTATGAGGTTCTCATCTGTCTTCCAAATGAGACTCTCCTCTGGCCACACCAGTTCGAGTTTTGTCATTTTTGTCACTTTGGGGTTTAGGGGTTTTTCTCCGCTTTTAATATAAACGTTACAGCAAGGGATTACCTACATTTTAATGAGAAACAAATAATTTTGGTAGAAAGCCAATTGCTGGAATAAACACTTGCAGGTCCTAGAATATAACCACTAGGGCAAATACCTTGATCCTTCTTAACAAGACAAAAAAAGATAATCTTTTGTAAGTAACATTCATTTCATACTTGATTTTAATATTGAACTTTTCCTGCTGTAACTTCCCTTGAGCCATCTTTCCTCCACTGATTTTCGAGTTTCTAAACACACAGTAACTCAAGCTAATAGAGTTAGAAATTTACTTTGTGGGAGTTTTTAATGCTTTGAAGAAAGATAATGTGTGTTTATAGCTAAAATCATGTCTTTACTTGGAACCCAGTTCTTCAAGCACATAATCATGTAAATAGTCCTTGGCCAGGCAAAGAAAAATTATCTTCAGGATTTGTAAGCTGTGAGCCAAGATTCCCAATCTGTCAGAGCTCTGCGAGGAGCAAGCCTGCTACAGGCAACAGAGCAGCAAACGCACACGTAGGATCCAACTCAGACTGGGCCTCAGTGTTTGCCTGTATTTATTCCCCATTCAGTGCTCACCCTCCTTTTGCACTGTTAAGGAGCAGTTGTCTCTGTTGGAGAGCCAGCCACAGCAATTAGCATCACTAACTGTATCACCTAATGAGCAGGAGCTCATGTCCTTGCTGCCCTGGTCAGAGGCAGGTCCTGCCAACCCAGTACCCCATCCCTGGCGGCCACTGGTGCCAGCAGCTCTGGGAGATGGCAGTCCACAGCCCAGGAGCCAGCCTTGCAGTACATGATATATAATTCATTGTTCTCCTGTACCCATGAGAGACCCAGGTCTGTGTATACATTCAGATGGAACCGCAACCCTTTCCTACCGCTATCTGCCACACAGTGTTTATCAGGGCTTACAGACCACTTCCTTTTTAAAACTCTTATTGAAATTTGCACAATAAACAATTTACCCAATTGGTTTTAGGAAGCCCTCAGCCCTTTTCCTTTCAAGGCAAAAGAAAACAGATTTATTTATTATATAGAAGCAGGCTGGGCTCTGGAGAGTCAAGGGAGGCAAGTGAGGGGGCTCAAGGCTCTGGATGTGAGCATGGACACTAGAAGGGGACATGTCTGCCCCATGAGACTGTCAGACCTCAAGAGACAAGGGTATATAGCTCCTGCCCTCCAATCTAGACATCAGAATCATCCAGATCACAAGTTAAAGCCCCTTTGCTAAGTGTGGCAGCAGCACTGGTTTCCTGCAGGTCCCCGGGTTGGGAGTCACACACACAGCGTGGTCTTGGCTGTTCCCCTCGTACAGCACGGCCGGTCCAGCAGTAACCAGGGATGGGGCTGGGCTACTGAAGTGAAACCCCTGCCCTCGGTGAGCCAGGCCAGGGGCAGTAATGGGAGCGCAGGAGCAGGAGAGGCTTTGAGCCTAAGGCAACTCACAAGTACAGAAGATTCCCAAAGGAGAGCAACAGCTTCTCCTCTTCTGGTAAACCAAGGATTTCTGTCAGCCTGAAGCCTAAACACTTTATTCTCCCTTTTCTACCACGGAAAACCCTCTGTTGGGCTTTTGGTGGGATTTTCAGTTTTTCCTTCTGAAGCTGCTTGTGTACGGAGGGAAGAAACACAGTTATCACCCAGGAGCAGGAGCTTTAATGCAAGATACAAATAATTTACTTTGGATTTCTCTTTCTGTCTGAAGTGTCGTCATCTGCAAGTGGCAGAAAAGCCAGGATCCCCTTCCCACCCTGAGGAGAGCAGGCAGCTGGTTTGGGCAGTAGCTCCCAGACTGCCTGGAGAGTTTGACCATTTGCCCAGCCGCTTTCAGACCCCCGAGCAGTGGGAATACATTTGCTGGGGAAGCACTGACCTTTCTGCATGGCAGGAATTCATGGCAATGCTTTGAATGTGAGAAGTGCAGACGCACTTGGTGAGACGCCACATTAATGGTATACCAAGCACCGACAGAGCAACTTTCATGTTAAAGATCTCTACACTTTTTTAAATGAACTTTGCACCACTTGCAGATCTTGCATGAAATGTGGCCGGGTCCGGAGGGGAAGGAGTTAACCAGCTGGGCACTGGATATGCAGCAGACAGAAGGGGAGAAGTCAGGGATGGATACAGTGGCAACAGGCATCTATCAAGTGCAAAATCGTTAATGCTTTCATAAAGTGCTTTCAAAAAAATGAAGGGTAGAGCACAGGTTTTTTTGTTGGAGTGCTTGGGGTAGGAAGCATCACAGCTGGAGCTGGGATAGTTCAGTCTTGCAAAATTTTGTTTGTATTCTCTCAAGGCAATGAATACTTGCTGGGCAAGCCAAATGCAATTAATTCATGGTAAGAGCTGGCAAGTACAATTCCATCCCCAGATTTCCACCCTTCCCCTCCATCCTGACACACACATTCTGCCTCCAAAAAATATACGCTCATCAGGAAAGAAAGTGAGGAGGAGCGCTGTGTCCTGGGCTCCAGCTCAGCCTCCAAAACTGAGCTCCAGTATTCAGCATTCCCAGGGCCAGTCATTTATTCTCTCTGCTTTGGCTGTGGTTAGCTTCTTTTGGGGAGGGGCTGGCAATTAAATTCACAATTAATCACAATTTTAAAGCACTTCACTACTTTTCAGAACAGAGATGTTACAGATGGGGAAGTGTTAGAAGTGAGCAGTAAAATGCTGTGATTAAGCACCTGAAGGTCATGGATGTCCTCTACATGAAGCAGGGAAAACTTCCTCCCTTCTGCCCCCATCCCTTCTTGATCGCACAAATTAAAAACAAAGCCAGCTGTTCAGTCGGGAGTGACTTTAGTTTAAATCTTTCTGTTTCTTGCTCAATAACCCTTTCATTATAAGCTTCCTGCTGGGAAAGTTTGTGAGCCAAGGCATACTACTGAACACGCAGCAGACTGTCTGCAGAGGACAAGCGCCCAGCAAGCCCGCATCCACATCTTTGTTGGATTGTTACAGTTTCTAGATCTGACGAGGCAAATCAGAGGGTGTTGGTTTAAAAATAAAAAATAAAAAGATTAAGATACAAGACATTCTTCGTGAGAAGCTAATCACATGCTGGAAAGTTCTCTAGCAGTTTGAAGAGGAGGCAAGAGACAGAACCAGCAGCTCAGGGATTTGTGTGCAGCAGGCTGTTTTTTGCCCTGCAGAGATTGCATTCATAGCATAACCTTTCTAATTGAAACAGTTTGTTCACCTATGAGCTAGCTCCAAAGTCCTTTGAGGTCTGTAGGAAATTACCAAGATCTTGGATGGGCTTTTGCCCAAGTTCTCCATTGTTCACATGAAGGGAAGAATCTGAATATTGATATAAGCCCAGCAATCTGGAGGCCTTGCTAGTGAACACTGGATCTGGACAAGGGAGGATGGCGAGAAATGAAACATGACCAGAAGTAAGAGAGTGCACTGAAAGAGCATTTACAACCTATGGCTCTGGTCTAAGCCTAGAACATTTAAGTCACTTATATTTGTTACGTAAACTGCAAAATCAAAGAGTATCACACATTGCCTCTGAAATGGCCTTCTCTGAAGCACTATCCTCAGAAGTGAAGGTATCAAAGTCACTCATCCAGTGGCTGGGTGACATGACTTTGTAGATTTACTATTCAGTGCCACCTGCCTACACATATAACTCCAGGGAAAGTTGTTATTATGGTGCACAAAACTCAGACAAACCAGTCGCGGGCTGTGATCTGATGGAAGCTGCATGCAGGGGAAGCCTGCTTAGCAACACCCACAAAATCCAAATACCCACCCTGGCTGGGAGCGTCCAGCTTTCCACCTTTCAAGTACCTCTAGCTCAATTTTTACTTCTGCCGAACCATAATTACAGTCAATGACCTCTGGTAAGCTTCAGATCAGTCCATGCAAGCTTTGTTTACACAGACTTGTCAGCAATTTAAGAAACCATACTTAATTGGGCTGACTACATCCCCGGGAGAACACAGCCGTCATTCTTTTCTCTTCAAACACTTCTCAACCCAAGGTGTTACTGAAACCAGAGAGCCCACACCAGTCCGCCTCCCACAACCGCCTGAGTATATGTTACATTCAAACAGGTTCACCACCCTCATTCCCAAAGCTGTCCCTTTCTCTCACTTGGTTACTAATTTTTGGTATATTTATTTGCCCAGTGCTGGAATATCCCATGTCTGCTGACATAAGTGATTGCACGGCAGCCGAGGCTCCTCTCCCACACGCAGAGTGTGTTTAGGCTCTTTTGGGGTTTGCACAGCTCAGACCTCACAGGCAGCTGGACTCGGTTCTGTTAGTCATCGATCAATCTTTCAGAGTAGTGTTAAAACAAATTTGTCAGCCACAAGTGTCTAAACAAAAAATCCTACTGCTCTTTCACTGCAAGAGTGAAGGGGGGGAAAAAAATCCTTTTTTTCCTACAATGAAACCTGAATACCAGGTCTGTTTCAAATGATAGAAAACATAAATGTTATGATTACAGAATTTAGCAGGCAAGTGGAAGAGGATAGTGCCTTCTACCTCAGAGCGAGATTCCACTGTGCAGCTACAAAAACACACTGGGGAAGGTAGAGTCAATGCCAAGTCCTAGTATCTTGCAGTAGCACTGAAGTACACCCAGAATTTTACCCCTACAGTAATGGTCTCTTGGGAGAGTATCACACCCCTTCACCTAACGCCCTCTGCACTGAGCCTGAGCAAAACACCATTCCCAGGATTTCACCCTGCAATTTCTTTAATTTGCCAACAGCCTGAGCTAGAATATACCTTTTAAGATAAACAAAATCTATAAGAGTTTTAGAGCAATAGAACAGTCTGCTTACTCTCACATCTTAAAGGCAGAACATTCATTAGAGAAGCTCCTAATGTGCTAATTCAGGGGAATATCTTTTTTCTAAAAGGCTAACATTACAAAATAGTGTCACTAAATACTACCAGAAAAACAATCCAGTCGTCTCTAAAGTTCAGCAGTGCTCATGACGACATTCCTGTCCTGAGACTGCCACCAAGATGTTCTCATACAACCCAGTCATATGGAAATCATAGCTCTCACAGAGCAGCTGTGTTTTTTGGAAGTGACTTCATATTTTTGGATGTTGTCTGCCACATGGAATCTAACATCTTCAACAGCAAATAAAGCTCTTCCTTTCATCCCATGCCACGTTTCCTCCATGTAATAAAGTTGGTAGATGATTTTTAACTCTACAATGACTTTTTTTTTACTGCCTTCCCTTAAAACCCAGTGACAGTATATCTGTAAATGCCTTTGCAAGCTTTTGGCATTTCTAACTTAAATTAAGCTGAGATTTTACACAAACCTGGAAGGATTCTTCTTCCCACTTGCCTCACATCTGTGCTGATGTGGATCTACTGACTCACTCCAAAAGAGTCACCCTTGCAAGTAAGTTCCTTTCCCAAAACTACATGTTTCATAATGACAGTTCCACCACATGTCTGTCTGGCAAACCACAAGGATTTCTGGCAACAATCTTCGGGAGAGGCCCAGACCATACAGGACATGTCAAAACACACCCCTGGACCCTGCCCCTGGGGCCATGTGAACCAGGAGCTCAGAGAGCTCAGGGGTTGCCAGTGGCCAACACCTCCGATGGCCAACACCTCCACAGCCTCCTGCTGTTAAAGTGATGGCTGACAACTCTTGCAAAAGGATAAGGAGAGAGGACATTTCAGGCTGCAGTGATCTGACGAGACGAAGGACTGGGGTTCACCTTGTTCATCACGGGAATCTGGAAGGAACTTTGCTTTTCATTAGTGCCTCACCTTCCCCAACCATCCGCTACGGGTGCAGTCCACACAAAGGAAGCAATGCTGCTCCCAACACGGTCAGGCAGATGGGCCGAGGTGCAACACCAGCCTCTTGAATCACAGCACAGTTCCCACAAACATCAGCCAAGGCAAAAGCTAACTCTGCACTCATCCCTCCTGCCCCGCTTTGCGTGATAACCAAGTCCTTTCTCAGCCTTCCCTTTTTCAGTAAACAGCGCTCAAGCCTCACTACAAACAACAGACAGAGATCTGCCCTTTTATCTGCTCGGGAACATACTTGACAAATAAAACCCAAACATTTCCATTTGAAATAACAACCATCTGCACATACCACTATAATGTATCTGCCATTCTGTCTCACCAGTCAGCTGCTCACCCCTGGAAAGCAGCTGGATCTCCACAAGCGCCAAATGGATGTGCACCAGACGTAGCTAATGAAGCACAGTGAACGCTGCTTTGAGATCCTGCAGTCAGGATCTGCCCCAGCTTTTTTGATTTGAGAAGTTGTGTGAGTGACTCCCAGATCTGCTGGTGTACAGCTCTTAGCAGTTCAGTTCCTGCAGGTCCAGGTGACCATATTTACTCCCCGGTGTGCCAGGAATTGAGAAAAGAGCATTTGACTTCATGATTTTGGATTAAGCTCCAAACATACACCAGGATGTTCAATTGTTCCAGACTCGGCTCATTTTCCACCTTGCCCAGATACCTCAGGCTAACGGCAAATTGCAGATTTCACAGAAGTGCCTGAGGATCCAGATGCTCAAAACAGCAAGTTCCTAAGGGGTTTCAGGAAAAAGCTTTTTTTTCTTTTTTAAATCCCTAAAAGCCTTATATGTATTTTAAGGTACCTTTGAAAGTAGGAGGTATCTAGGTGTAAGTAGTTAAGGCACTCAACACCTTCATTATAAATGGACAGACCTAGAAGCTCAATGTTTTCCCTCAAGGTCTCCACTAAATCCATTTGCTTTCCAGTTTCCTTACACTAAGAACACTGCTCAAGACCAATGTAAATCCAGTCTTATTAACCAAGTTATGAAGTTCTGCATATAATGGTGGAAAGATGCAAAAGTGACAATATATATACATTTTAAAAAATAATCATACATTAAACACATTTTCTATGCAGCTTAAAATTAAAGGCAGCAAGAGAGTAAGCTCACCAAAAGGTAATAACCCAGCAAGGTAAATAAAAGTATCTTAAGAGCCAAGGTGATGAGTCTCAGACACATTTTCTTCATATAACTTCTTGAATGTTGAGTGCCTGACCTCAGAAGCCTCGGTGAGGCTTCGCGCTGTGACACCAGATAACAACCTGATTTTGCAATAGTGCTGGCCCACACTAACTTCCCAGGGTTCTTATTACCCGGGAAGGTCCTCGACACAGAAGCTCACTAATGTGGGCTTCTACCTCTCTCATCATTCTGCTTGACCCCATCAACCACTAATTATCTTATGTAAAGCAGAACATTTTTCTTTAGCCTACTCGGAAATGAGGATTTTTCAAAATAATTGTATGAGCAAGACAGGTGAGGAAAAGCAGAACCACTGCTGCTAGACCGGCTCAGGGCACGTGGACTGCTAACGCTCTTGGGGGGCTGTGAGAAGGACACCCACCCCATGGGTGCTGGAGCACTCAGCTTTCCAGAGGAAAGCAGTGTCTGAGTCGGCTGGGATGCTCGTATATGGGAAGTCCCAAAGACATGTGCTCCAACAACCACCCACCCCAGAGAGCAGCTCAGGGAACGTTATGGGGTTGGCATAAGATGGTCTGTCCTTCCACAGCCCGAACCCTGCAGTGCTTTTGGAAGAGCTATCCAGATTGATTTGTTTTCTTGGGTAAGAACTGTCTGGAATTGAAAATTTGCATACATATATAAATATATACGCAAGCTGTCGCTAACCAGGAGGGAAGTCAAGAAGGAAGTAGTCAGGAATTGGGAATAGCAGGGTGTCTTTCAGTTATTTAAGGTATTAGCTGAGCCAATGGGCATGCTTTTCCTGTTTTAAATAGACACAATAAGATAAAGGTCAGCAGGGGAATTGGTTACATTTCTCTTTCCCACGTATAGGTATGCTGCCGTGGAGGATGTAATCCAGCCCAGAGCACTTTAAAGATACAGGATAATTTGGAGATTTTAGAAGTATCATATTGGCTTCATCAGCTCAGAGCACAGTGCATTATAGGTACCAATTCCCTGTGAAAGCCAGAAGAATTTGGGCATTCTGATGCTCAAAGAGCAAAACTAAATCATGTTGTATCTTGTATCCAAGTTCCATTTTACAGTTTCCTTATTGGCTGCAGAATCATTACTCTGGAAAACACGTTGTTAACTCAGCAAAAGACAGAACCCTGCTGTCAAGAGCTCAGGGAAAAGCTATTACAGAAGCCAAAGCGTAAGGTGTTATGTTATTGGAATGTTCCTGAATAAGGAACTTACAGCAATCAATTCGTTCTACTTTTGTTTTGGAAAGAGCATAACGAAATATTACTCTTAGGATCCAAAATGAACAAAAGATCCATTCCCTCCCTTTATTGTAAAAAAAACACATCTTGCAAAATTTGTTTTAATGTCTTTTTTTCTGGTCCAGGGATTTCAAAATGGATATGGCTACCCTCCAAACCTTTCTTGAAAGATATGAAATAACACTGTAGGGTTTTTAACTTAGAGAAAATATTCTAATTGTCTGCAAATTCCTTCCCCAGCCTATGGGAAATATACAACACAGGGACCACAAGTTGTGAAACTTTCGTTGCACAAACCATGATGCGTGGTTTGAAAGACACCTCATTTCACCTTTCTGTTTGAATCAGTTGGGCAGTCACTGAAGGACAGAGGTAGAAGTTGGAATCTTCAGGAATTACATGCATGAGCTTAGGCCTGGTTCAGCAGAAAAAGAGCACCCTAGCTTAACCTTAAGCATCTCTGTGTTCTTTGCTGAATTTGCAACAATAGCAGAAAGTCATCCCAAATTGCAGTCCTCACTGTGACTTTTCTCTGAACAGATGTATACAATGGTTTCCAAGTAAGATATATAAACCAGGGAATAACGGGATTTGATATTGAATTTAATTGCTATTCTTTGGATGCATTCAAATAATACTAGTTTTTGGAAAGGCTGCTTTCTCAGCTCATTGTGGTACTACCAAGAATCTCTGGCATCTGAACAAACAAAATGGGTGTTGAAGAGGAATGAGCTGGCTTTGCAATATGGCGATTTAAATAATAATGGACTTCTAGTGACAAAGTCTCCTCATTGTGTGATTATGTTAGCAATTATTGCAAAGGAAGTTTGTTTAGGATTTAGGCCCAAGGTTCCCTAAGTGAGGCTTGTAAACAGTGTGGAAGTTGACTTTCCTGTTGGTGATAGAAAGATTGACAGCTAACAGCAACCTTTTGTGTAGCAATGACAACTGTGATTATTTTGCAGTTTCACTGCAATGTGATTAGATTGCAATCAGACTGTGGCTCTGCTGGATTTTTGGATTGCTTAATTGATGGCCCCAAACCAAATGACTTTCACTGTGAGAAAAAAGCCCTGAAGCTTGAATTCCCTGCTGCTGAATTGGTTTAAGGCGTTCTAGTGCAGTTTCATGCTTGTAGCAACTGACCCTTCTTTCTTTACACACGTCACTTTGGATAAAACCCACAGAAACCATGGAAAGATCCACTAACGGATGCCAGACCCGGGTCCAGGTGACTCTGCTAGAGGCATCTGTTACTAAGAAGTTCCTCAGATTTGGTTGAGAGAAATGGTTTTCTATTTTGATTTAGAGAATGGCATAAATTTCTTTCCTCAGTTCCATAAAACTGTCATGAAGATTAAACTCATAAAAATGATGAAAAAATAGTTGTCAACAGATAGATAACTGTGGTGACAATCTTGGCTTTCTGGAAATGTGAAAGTTGTGTTATTATCACCAGTGAGACAAAGATGTCATCTTATGCATTCGGAATAAAGGCAGTGCTGTAGTTTCTTTATATTGTATATTTTTATAGGTCTGTTGCTGAACTTGGAAAATTAATAATTTCAGATCACCTACTTTAGTGAAGAAAAGATTAAGGCATAACAGGATGATTGTTTATATGCACAAGGATAATATGTTGTTTAATTGAACAGACGTTAAAAACAAACGAATGACAAAACAAATAATGTCTGAAAAAGTAACTTCGAGAAAATAAAATCAGAATTACTTTCATCAGTTAGGAACAAGTGTGTAATGGGAAGTGTAGCTAATGAGCCCATCTTGGAAATTTTTAAATATATCCAGAAACTTGAGCCACAAGCTTATATTTGGCAAACACTATCGAAATGTTCCAATATCATCTGGTAAGTCTGAGTTATATAAACACAGCCCAGGCATGAGAAAGTTGCCATTTATGCTTCGTATATCATATAAGATGACAGAAACATGCCAGTATTTAAAAGGATCCTAGTAAAAAGTAAAGACTTTTCTTTCCATTCTCCGCAAGAAAGAGTAGATTTAGAGAAGACAGAGACAGGAGCCGAGTTCTCTTCTTGGACCCACTATCAAGGTCTCCATTCCAAAAACAACACAGCTTTTTATTTTCTCCCTTTCTAGCAGCTAGGTATGCTCATTGATCACACGGAAGGAGGGCACTTTGTGGATGTACATGTTCATTTACAAACAGACTTAAAATCCTCTAAAATGAGGTAATGTTTTAGAGTACATTCTTCCTCCGGTAGGAGCGCAGAGCGTGCCTCCATGGTTCAGGGCCATTCATTAGCAGCTGCCAGCTATGCTACAGGCCCCTCTCTAATCAGTCATTCCATCATCACTTTAGGACACTTGTAATGCTTGACAGGATTTTAATACAAAACTTCCCAAGGCAGTTGTCAGATGGCCATGAGTTCTGACCATGATATAATTCACATGTTCAGGAATGTAATTTCATGCTATGCGTGTTGCTGAACTGCGAGCTTTTAGTTCTGACTTCACGGTACTTAATCTCTTCCACGCCAAGAATTGCTCCAATAGCATCTTTTATGTTCAGCTGAACTGCTGCACTAGCCCAAGGGAAAACTTTGTTTCAAGGTGGATTTAAATTTTGCTGGAAAACAAAAAATCTAATCAGACCATTTAATACAATTTACAGTTGCTTCTTCTGCCTATGATGTGCAGGGGATGCAGAACGGCTCTGCTCACCTCACCCCTATCAACGATGGGCACACAGCATCTCTCTCTGTTGGAAATGAGGATTTCTTCTCCTGCCCGTAATACTTGTTCTCCAGGGGCTTTTGAGTGACCGGCCTCAGGAACACCTTGCTGGTCTGCTGGAGCTGCACAGGCGTTGGATCGCTGCAGATGGCTGCTCACTGCTGCGCTGTCCTACGCACCGACACGGGCAGAGCCAGCCCTGCTCCAGGGAACCCATATAAGCACCATCTGTGGTGTGCTCCAGACACACTGCAAAGACGGGAAGGGCCTCACTCCAGGGCAGATCTAGAAATTCCCAGGCAAATCCCCAGGCACCGTCATACCCACAGAACAACCCTCCTATTACCACTTTCAAGCTGGAAAGGAGTGAATGACTTCGCAGGGTGTCCTTCACATGGCTCCTTCTGAGACTTGTCCCTGTGATTAAATGATCCCTCTGCACAGCTAGTCTGTCCCAAAGCAGCTAAAATGAGTGTCTGAAAGAGATGGAAATTGCAGTTGTCCCCACAGGTGGTGTGTCAACACCAGGAGCTAACAGTGCCCGAGTCTGAACAACAGCCCTCTAACTCCTGGTAAAAACTGGCCATTTTTTGCAACAGTTATTTGGAGAGCAAGCTGTGACGGCTATTTCTTTGCCAAACATTTCTCTGTCTCATTCACTCCAAACTGCCCAACTTGATGTCTGCTGTCCTGTGTTCAGACTGTAGCTTTCTGCAACCAGGGCCGGCTTCCCAAATACCTCATGTTCAGGGCACGATGGTAGGGAGACCTGAGGAGAAGATTGTACTTCTCTCAAATGACGGAACTGTGCAGAGGAGAACGCTCACAAAGTACTCTGCAGACCTGGTGCCAGTCACATTTCCAGAGTTCCAGCGTTTAACAAAGACTTCACTCTGGGGACAAGAGCATTGTCCAGCAAAGGAGGTCAGCGTCAAATCTATATGCCAGATGTCGGTGTCGTAACTTGTACCGAGACTTCTTTCTCTTATACACTTGGCCTCACTGCCTGCAACGTGCATTTCCCAGCTGGAAAGACCTCGCACACTTCTAACACTGGGAAAAAGAAAATTGCCCAAAGGGAAAAAGTACAAAAGGTTTGCTTCTGCTACAGGAAACTCCAACTGCCAACAGTCTGCTCTGCTGAACTGAGTACGTCGGCAGAATCAGGGTTTAGCAAGGTATCAACAGTGTGTGCACGGACAGAAATGGAGAGAAAGAATTTCCCAAGTCAGGTTATTTTCTCTCAGAACAACATAAAATAGAGAGATAAAAATTCAGGGATTGGAGCTCTTCACAGTCTGGAATTTCAGTCCATGCAAGATTCCCGGATTGTTCTCATTTTGTTACCTTCCCAAATCGGGATGAAAATCTCAGTCTTGGGAGTTTATCTGTGCATGGATTTAGGTATAGAGCTTTCATATATGTGCATAATATTTAATTTCAGCAAGATAGAAATGTTTTGTGTCATCTTTCTCTTTTTGATCTTTAAAAAACAATGCAGTTGAAACTTAAACGTGTTAATTCAATGATTACAATTTCCTGTAAAAATGAATAGGCCACTTATGAAATGTTGTGAGTTAATCAGAGCATCATTTTCCAGTGGAAGACTATTCACTTGGGAGTTTCTGACCAGCTGTAAACTCTAGCATTTGGGAATCTTTCACCTTAGGAAATTAAACAGTATTAGAACCATGAAAACATGGGCGGATGGCGAAGTGCTTGTATTGATGCCGCAGGGATGCCTATCGGTTGTGGGAGCACCACGGTGCCGAACTCTTACTTTCTCATTCTTCTCCTGAATTTTAAATCCTACATACCTCTTAACACAGAATACTATAGATGTATGCATAAATAAGCAGTACGCCTCTTGTGCAAACAAACAGAAAACAGGTAAAACTCCAGTAGATGGCGCTCAAAAATATGCAAAATTTGTGTCGCTGTGCGGCTCTAACAGGACCTTCCTGCTGTGCAAGGGGTTGGCACAGGCAGCTGTGCCAGCAGTGCTCCGCACCCTGCGCTCCGGGGGACCCACCGTGCTGGGCTGGCAACGACACCGGGACTCTGCGCTGAGCCCTTACTGGAGACAGGAGACGAGGAGAACTGCAGGACCCATGCTCAAGGGGTGGCTCGGCAGTGGCAGGCAGCTGTTGCCCACCCATCCAATGGGAAATGGGGCCACGCGTGTCCCAGTTCCCCCTTATCACCCTGCTCTGTCATGCACTGCCATCGGTTGTACTTACTGGTCACTCTCTACCTCGGCGTGACGCTAACAGAAAATACGCATTAAGTTGATGGATTACGAGATCCGAGTCCTGTAAAAGCACAGTGAAGTTTTGTCAAAGTGCTGAGATCCGCTTGTGGATGCCGAGGGCAGCTGTGGAACGTGACTTGCTGGGTAGGGCGATGTCTCTCTGCCAATTCCTGTGCAGTTGTGGTGTTTAGTAATAGCCAGTTCTGGTGCCAGTTTTAAAATTTGTGGCTCTGACTGGAAAGAGCTTGTATTACAGAGACGATTGAGCAGTAATTCTTCAACAGAAGCACAAATGGGTTTGCCACCACCAGGGGAATGTTTTTTATTGACCATTTTGACCAAAGACCAGAGTGAAAGCTGATACCATCTGATCAAGTCCCCAGTTGGTGGCCCATGGGAAATGATCTAACAACCGGTTCCCCTGAAGTCCCACAAAGCCACTGACAGAAGTGCATTAGCAGCAACATGCTGTGATTCATCAGATGCTCCAGGGTGTCTGGCAACACACTTCGTGGAGCCCAGATCTCCTGACTGCTTTATACAAAGCAAAACAAAGCCCTTTATCTAGCCAGGGAGTAGATACATCATGAGCAGCAATGGCAAAAGCCTTTCCAAGCTGGTTGCCAATGTGCTTCAGTTCTTCTCTGGACTACTCACCTCTGCTTTAACAGTAGTAGGAGCAAAACACACAAGTGCACGTGAATTCTCCCTGGGTTTTTTTTGTCCTGCCCTGAGCTCCAGGCTTGATGCTTTCACTTCTGGTCGCGTCACAGTCCAACCGCACTTTTCTGTGTCTGGAGATAGGTCCTTCTAGTCCTGCCTGGCATCAACAAGCAGCCCAGGCTACAGTGAGGAACACGTGGCTGCTCAGAAAAGTCATCTCAGCCCCACTGATGGGGCTAAGCACTGTGGGGCAGAACTTGAGCAAGTCAGCGAATGCGATGTGAATGCTGTGCCCAACACTGATGGTTTACATCTTTCACAATACTTGGAGCTGGTGGCGACTGGGGCTACGATGCCTGTAATGTCCCAGCTGCTGTGATGGAGGAACTGAAATACTTTGACAAGGGAAGAAAAGCTTGTTTTCTAGGTTGTTGGGGTTTTGTTAATTTTAAAAGGCAAATGAAGGTGTAGGCCCTATTAATCACTTATCTTGTGAGCACTGAAATGTCAGCAATAACTTGACCGTCTTTCTGATCTTTGCACAGGAATGACATTGTTCACTTCAGCAGTTTTGCCTTTGGGCAAAAAGGGCAAGGGGCAAAAGGATGGTTTGCTTCAAGCCTGGATTTGATTAAACTTAAGCTGTACCAGTTGTCTTCCGGATCAGGCAACAATTGATCCAGTCATTTGATTTTCTTATGAAAACTATTTATAGGGAAATTGCTAAGAGATCAGAATGTTTCTTTCCAAATTTATTTTACAGGTCGGAGTGATGGCTGAAAAACCCTTTGCTTCTGCAATAGCAGAGCTCGTTCTTTGAAGCACCATCAATTGTTAGGCAAAGAATGAAATTTTCTTTGTCTCTATCCAACTAAAAACAAAACAGAAGTGTCAGCACAGGTGGTCACACATAACATACCCCATTGATTCCAGGGGACTAAGCCTATTCACACGGACTGTGTATCTGACCCAGCACTCTAAACTGAGGAGCTCTTGAGTTACCTGACGTGAAGTACAGTGGGATTTCAGCTCTTCCATTTCATGGAACGTGAGGAAAAATGATCATGGCTTGATTCAGAGGAGCAGACACCTCACCACAAGAAGCCAGAGCCAGCCTGTGGGATCAGACTTTTCTTCACCATCAGACTGCAAAGGCAGTGGGGAGGTGGTGAGCACTGGCTTACAAAGAAACTTTCATTTCAGCTGCAGCCCCAACATGCCCGGCCCTTCCAGCAATTATTCTGGCTCTCGGCCATCAGTCCTGGGAAGAAGCTTCCTTTGGGGGAGTGCATTTTTATGGTGCAAGCATTAGAAATATACATATCTCAGGCCATTTGCCCCTATGAGTAGTCAAAGAAACATATGTCTGTGCATATATATGATCTTTTCTCTCTTTTATATTTTTTTAATTTTCTTTTTAACAATACAGAACAGATCAAGATATTAAAAAATGCACTAATGACTTTGTGTTTAAAAATGCGATGTCCTTCAGGAGAGCACACCTATCTCCTACAGCTTTGAGGTGAGAAGCAAGAGGATTAATATTTCAGATTAGTACTATGAGTACCTCAGAGAAGAACTGCCATATGAGAACCCAAACAGATTTTGTCACATGTGGTCTGGCAGAGGCGAAAGTGGAAATAAGAAGTCTTCCTGTCCTCCTCTCTGCACTCTGCCCAATGTCTGTGAAAGATTTGGGGATGCCAACTACCCAGGGGCTGCTGGGGTAGTCTTGAAGAATGCATACTTCAGTTTGCATCCTGTCACAAACTGAGACCAAGTCTCATTTAAGGGATCATTTGGACTCCCCTAACTCACCATTTAACCTTCCAAGAGTTTGTCCTGCTAAATACTGAATGGAACTACCATTCCCAGGTGCAGTATGAGAAGAAAGCTAGCTGCAAACCATTTCAAGACGATAGCCTATGTTCCCTCACCAGTGCGTTTCCCTTGAGAAGTGGTGAAAGTTGTTCAATGAAGCTTTTGAGTTCTTTTGGGGAATCTCAGCTAATTCACATACAGGCGTACTTTGTACTTTTTTTTCTTTGTTAAGCAGCCATTGTGCTATCCCCGGCACAGCGAGAGCGCAGGGGAAAGAACAAAGAGCAGCAGGCAGCGAGAATGTGACACCATCTCTTCCCATGCAGCTCTGTTGCTGCGGCTCGGCCGGCTGGATGTTATTTTAGTGGCTGTGCATCCCACCCATGCGTTTCTGTGGGCCCAGAAGCCGCGCTGCTGTGACGCCTTGTGAGCTCGAAGCTTATTCATGTTCAGGAATGGGAGGGTCAGGGCCATCGACACACACCAGCATCCTGCTGCCTATTATTTCCTGCCAGTGCTGGCGTCGCACCAAGCCCTAACATGACAGGTGGATGGAGTTCACAAGGAAATAATGTCATGGGCCAGTTTTCCAGGAAAGCTGTTAACTCTATTCACAAACTCGGGCCTTCAGATTGAAAGGGAATGTGGCTGAGAAGAGGTGGTGAAGGGCTGCTCTGGTGTTATTTACCTTTTTTTTTTTTTTAAATAGACTATTCACTGACATCTCTTGCAGCAGTACAGAAATCTTTACCTCTCTATAGTGCCTTCCTCTTCAAGAGTAGACTGTGGCTGAATGCCTTATAACTTACAAAACCATGGGGGCACTGCCTCTGCAAATCCCAAATGGCTATTTTCATTTCAGTCAGGCTGCAAATGATGGTAAGAAATTAAACTTCTGCCTTTTGCTGAGCTAACTGGTTCCTAGGAAACAGAAAAGGAGAAGAAATATGAGATGAGGTCTAAGACTGATGTTAGCCTGGGGACTTCAGGCATTTTATAAGAATGAAACTGAGGATACAGACAAGGTTGTATCAGAAACAAGACTTACATAGTTTTAAAAACCTCTGTCTTTCAACAAGGCACTTGGGTAAAGCTCTACTACCCCTCCATGACTTTATGCAGTGTCCAACATTTGCTGTTGTGTGCTTTTCTCTTTCTTTCCTCCTTTCCTCTCCATTTTTAAAGTTTAATACTTTTTTTTCTCTTACTCTAGAAAGCACAGAAGAGTTAAGAAGTGAAAGCAATCAATGAAAAAAAAAAAAAGTTTTTCACAAATGCCATGTTTGCCATAAATGCAAATTTGTGGGTGCACTGACTTAGGACAATAGGACTCCAACTGGCTGCTCACAAGAGGAAGGATTAGGTCCTCTGTCATGTTAATAGTGACATCAACAACCTGAATAAAAGCCAAAAATTCAAGTTGATTCTGCAGTTTAAGACCATTGTTCTCCCATATGGTTTAGCCTGTAAGATTTAGTCTACACATAGAGTTTTGCCAGGATTTATACCATTTTTTACATCATACAGTGCAATTCTTGATATGTGAATGTACTTTTATGTATAAAAGCCCTTTGTAATTGACACAGATTTATACTGATATAGCTAAAGCATCCTACAATCTAAAGGCATCAGAGGTATTTCAAAATACAAATGCAAAATGATGGCTGCCAATATTGTTCTTCTCCTCTTATTTTGGAGCCCATTATAAAAACAAATTAGGTGAACCCTGCTAATAATACGCAACAACCTCCACCTCAGATATTAGAGGAGCAGAAGCCCTGGACTTTGACTCTGGATAAGCAAAACTGAGGGAAGAACAGGGGATATTCCAGAGGGCTTGCTCCTGGCCTGACCCTTCTGGACCCTGATGAGACTCTCAGGCCTTTCTTTGTTCCATGCTCCGAGCCTGGTTCCTGTTCTGTGGAGCTGCATTAATACTGTACAGTCGTCGTTTGGGAACAGGAGCTCTCCCACGTGTTCAAGGCAGAGAAACTTAATTCTTGACTCAAGTCCACAAAACTAACCTTTCTCTGTCTCTTTTTTCTTTTTTTTTTGTTAAACCTGGCAAATTATGGTATTAGAACCACAGTCACGTACAAAACATGACATGTTAAGTGACTGGGGAATCGTAAATTGGGCGTTTTGACCTGAGCAAATACTAGGCATTGTCATACCAAACTGATTATTATTTTAAAATACTGTCCCAGGCTATAACTGGCTTTGTGTACAATAGCAATACAGGGTGTAGTTACAGACACAATTTCCTGTGCTTAGGTTTTGAAATTATTATTTAAGATCCCCGTAACATTTGCCCGGTGCACCAGCGCAATTCCCCTATTAGATAATTTTCTATCCTTGTGAGGGCAATTTTGCTTGCGCAATGCTGCCAGAGCTTTCAGGAAGGGAGAGACAAGCAATTGTGACAATAAAATTTGCATCAGCTCCCACCCAACCTCTCCCAGAACTGAAATACCATTTGCCACATTCAAAGCGTTTTCACACCAGAAGGGAAGGTGTTTCTGAACTGGAAAGTCATTGTGATCTCCACAGGGTTGCATCCTCCAGGCTGACTTTTGCCTCTCAGCTTCCCATGAGAAACAGCTCACAACAATTGTGGAGTTCCAAATGGCTTCGTGTCAAAGACTCGGTGGATTGCATGACCCGACATCCAGGCATGAAACCCCAAACCAATCCAGATTAGGTTATGGGGACCAGATTAGGTCAAACTGAATTTTGCTGTTTGTAGATGACCAGTGTGATGAGGATGACCCTTGTAATAGCATTGTAAATGTGCCCTTGTAAAAAACATATCACCAGTTTCTGGAAAAATAAAGGTGCTAAGCCTGTCACACGGCACTCACATAGCACCTCTCCCAGAATGATTGTTTTTTAAGAGGTAAAACAAGGTCCCGTGTTGAAACCAGGACACGGGGTGCAGAGAGAGAGGACAGTAATGAAAATGTCTGTAATACATAGATTTGCAGGAAGGAGAAACATGCACTGTGAGACTTGTCATCATCGCTCATTCAGAAAAGATGCTACTACTACTTCAGATTATCCCAAAACCAATGCACACAAATCAAAAGTGAATTCCTGTGCAGACTTTCGCTCACTGCTTGATATGAAGATGCTTGTGCATGTCCTTTGTCTCACTAGGACACAGGTGATGCCACTGAGCTGAGCAGTGTGTGCTGTGGAGGACCCATATTACCTAGAGGCCTCTCAACCTGCCAGTTCGCTGGTATTACGGGACACCATGTTGTATCTGAAGTTTTCTCTGCTGGGGATCACACCTAGGGTCATTACAAAGCTGTCTGGCACTGCTTGCACGCTGCTTAATGCCTAGATGCCCCACAATTAGCAAGGCAGAGGGTGGTGCAGGCACTCTGCTGTGTCCTTGTGTATGCAGTGCAAATATAAAAGACAGCAGAGATAAGGGAAAGGAAATCTCCTCTAGTAGCAGATGAGTGACTCTTACTCACTCTTATCTACCCTTCCTGAAAAAACTGCTGCCAAAACCCCCTTGCCTCTGTTCCACTGAGTTTGGCCTTTTCTTTTTTGACTTGGAGCAGAGCCTCACCTTGCACGGCTACTTTCCTTCCACACACCGCACGCAAGGATCACAGCAATGGCGAAGGGAGGACCCATGTATGGGAGAGACTTCTGAAGAGGGCAACAGGCTGCTTCTGCTCTGGGCTCAGCCTGGAATCACGGGGCTGAGCTGTTACCCATGCGTAGTGGAAACCATTGCATCTCTACAGCCCCTGCAATTCTCTCCTCGGCAGCCTGCAAAATTCCACTGAGGAAAAAGAAATGGGGAGAGGGAAGAAGGAGTCAGAAAAACTATTGTGTTCCCAGGGGGAAAAAAAATAAACATCCCTATTTAGCTTATCCAGCTTTGCTAATGTCAATCACTTTTCTCATTTTAAACAGGAAAGGCACCACTTTAGTCCACCTGTTCCATTATTTATCATGCTATGCATTTCCCATGAATTGTCACTCATGCAAAACCTGTACATCGTAAGGGGACACCCTAATATTTTTAATGACCTTAAGCAAAGTGATTGACATTAGACACCGGTGTCAGATGTTCTGGTGACGCAACATGTTCTTCTAGCAGCAGGAAAGCTTCCTGCCGTGATTAAGTTAGGGCTATGGAAGTGCTAAAATGTGTTGTCAGCTTTCCTCTGATGCAAGTGATTTTATTATAGCGTCTGGTAACCACGGAGTGTGGCAACGCAAATACTGACTCCAAACATATAGCTTGCTCTATTTAAAACACGAAGTGCACTTTGCAAATCCGGGGATAGGTTATGGATGTAACAAGCTTAAACCATGGAGGACAGTGAAAAAGGCAGCACCTAAGCCAGAATGCCTGGGTGATTTCAGCAGGAGAGGTGCAGGGCTCCGGGATGACCTGCAGAAGGCTATCTGTCCCCTGCGGCACTTGGCAGGTGTGCTCTGCAGTGGCACTGCCACGGCCGTGGTGGATGCCAGAAGCTCCGGAGGGCAGAGAGGAGGCAGGCTAGCACAGGCCTCGCTCTCTGCAGCAGTGGAAACAAAAATCACATCCAGCCCTTTTGAGTCAGGAGAAAGTAAGGGGGAGGGAAGAGAGAAAGGAAAAAAAAAAAAAGAGAGAGGATTCCATGCAGGCCCTCTGCCTTCTGACACCCTCATACATGCGGGGGTGGAAGTCTGTAACTTGGCTCAGCATCACTTGTCCTTCAAAATACCAGTGAAGAAATGTTCTGGTTTGCTTCAATTTGGAACCAGCCCCTCAATTATTCATTACCTGAGAAAAGCTGGAAGACCTCTAGAACCCAAGACTTACAGAATCAAACATCTCAGACACACGCAGGGGACACCTGGCACCTGCTTTTCACACAGATTCGTAATCCCAAGGCTCATTCAGCAAACACTTAGTACACTGATGACTTTGCTTCCACAAGTAAATTACTAATAGTTGCGTCTAAAACTGACTATGTCAGTTGTGTCTCAAGAACTGACCGTTAACGATTTTTCAAGCTGCAGGAGGGATGGGCTACCAAACCAACATCCATAGTCTACAGAGATTTGTGGAAGGGATGAGCAGTACATATGTTCACAGTTATTGTCACAGGTGGTGTTCTACAAAAATAGAATCATAAAGCAGTCAAAGTTGAAGATACAAGCTATCTAGATAGCAATAAAAAAAAAAAATTCTAAAGGTCTAGCAGCACTGAATATTATTTTAATGAAATTTAGTCTTTAATTTTATAGCAAAATAATCAAAAAGTGCTAAACCTGATCACTTAATTTACAAAAAAAAGTCTCACGTTTTAAGCTATAATCATACCTCGTTATTTAGGTTAGACAATATAATTACACATTTCTACCTATTTCTATTCAATAGTAAAACAAAATTAATATTAGTTGGTTTAAAAAAGGGGGAAAGTACCACAGATATTGGGAGGGGAAAGTTACATAAAATGTAAGAAACAGCTTATTGAGCAATCCGCAGTGTGTTTGGTTGTTGTTGCCTTTTTCTTTTTTAAGCTACAATTTAAGTCACAGACAATGTGGCCAGAAGCTTGTAGTCACTTTAAATGCTATGACTTCTCCCTTGGTCAAATGTCACAGTGTGTATTTTAAGGAGATCTCTGGCATTTCAAGTCAATTCAAATTATTTTCTTAGTTCTCACGAGTTCCCTTTCCAATACGATCGGCATGTTGGAGAATGCAGTTATGATGATTGCAGTTAGGACGACACTGTCTTCTGTGAAGGAAAAGTGTTTTTTCCTCTGTCTTGGAAAGAATCACTACCAAGTCTGCATTACGAAAAATATTAAGAGCACTTGCAAAGTTTTTAAGAGCATTTCTTAATCCATTCCATTTTCATCTCAGTTCACTTCCAAAGTTAAATTAAAGCCTGCAATCTCTCTTATTGATAAATAGTCAAGTTGACTTACAAAGGTTCTGTCTTCTGTCCAACCTTCTCTTGGTTGCCTTTAACCAAAGAGGGTTCGCTGATTTGCCACAAGCGCTGTCTGGCTCTCCCGCCTCTTTGCTTTCTTGTTTTGTTGCCTGATTTTCCAGCACACTGCACTGGAAGCCAGCAAAAGAAGTCCTGATGACAAGAGGACTAATCCAAACACTGAGATGATCGATCCATGGGAATTGAAGCTGTATGCCACAGCAGTAACCACAATGCCGGCTATGAGGATAACCACACCAAAGGGAACGGTACAGCGGTAACAGGAGAGTTCTGCTCCCCCTGTTGCTGCAGTCAGCTGGCATTCACTGACCAGAGGGATGGTGGTTATCACACAGTCATTGTTATTACTCTTCTCTGTGGTTACAGAATCAGGATGCTTTGGAGCGCCCAGAATCTCTTTAATAGGTTCGTTTGTCATCTTGATTGTCTTGACTTCTTCAACTCTCAGGCTAGAGCAGGCTCTCCTGAACATGCATTGCCCTGTGGAGAGAAGAGCATGAGTTGAGCTGAGCAGTGTTACCGTTATGTGACAAAGGGGTGACGCAGAAGTACCCCACTTGGAATCGCAAACAAGCAGACACTCTGACCCTGCAGGGATTTATGCACAAGCTTAATTGTAACACTACTGATTGTGGAGGATCTGAATCAATTTTTATGGTAGTCATCAGCACGTGTGCAAGTGCTAGAAAGAACAGAGTCACACACCAAGACAGACCCTAACCTTCCAGTGTTGTGGGACAAATCCCACTTTAAGTTACATCCTAAAGTCAGTATTTCTGGATGTAATTTAGATTCAATGGCATTACATCTTCTGACAAGGAGGTGAAGTTCATGGGCTGTTTTGGTTAGAAATTCTACTCTTGCTCACACACTTTTTCACAGTTTCTTTATGCATACACCTATACATACACATTAGACAGCTTTGCTCCAATGCGCACCACAATAACATGGACAAGAACTGGCCCAGCAAAAAAATGGACCATTTCTCAATGCAAGTGCTACTTACCAAAAAAATTCAAATGGTCATGACTAGGTATGGATGTGGGGGCAACGGGGATGAAGACATTTCCCTGCACTCAGCAAACAGCAGCTGAAAACTGGTGAACCTACCATTACAGTAACATCAATGCTAGACTTTGCCATTTAAACTGGCTTAATGCAAAAGCAACGGGTCCCTTGGAAGTCCATGCAACCACATCCATGTTACTGCGTGGGAGAGAGATTTACAGTTATATTCATTCATCTTAGAGTAGGTTGCTTTCCTCCTGTCTCCATGTTGTATACACACTCCAGTCCTACAGACAGCGTGCACAGTTTGAGGCAAAATAGCTTCTGGCTCCATGGAGCCCAGTGCATAACTGGAGTCCACCTCATCAGGGCAGGGCAAGCCCTTGGCTCGCCACCGCTACAGGCTGCCATGACAGACCTCAGCCATCTCACTGGGACTTTGGTGGTGTGGGGGCCACCCTGGAGTCTGCAGTGAACCTCTGACAACGCCGGGGCTACCACAGCTGTGCGGCCTTGGACCAGGCTGTGCACCCCACCACATACAACAGAGACTAGGACACTGGGTAACCACCAGGTTTTCCTGCTGGGAGTAGCTCACAGGACTCCTCCACCACTCTCTGGTACAAGCTGTGTAGCTTTTGCCCTTATGAGCAGCACGATACACAGCTCAGAGAACAAGGAAGAGCGTTGGCAATGCAGTAATGCTTTTATCACTTTTATCGCCTTCACATCTGTGACTAGGAAGTTAATTGCCAGATACTTGTATTCTCCTTTTCCTTTCCCACCACTCCCACCCTTGTTGCTAAGATATATTCGCCCGTTGTGGAGGGCCCTTGGTTTTGTATATCGGTACCTCATATAACTGCCGGTGGGTTTTGCGAGAAAGAGGATTTCACTGTTTTTAAACACACACAGAAACAGGCTATACTCTGTATGTAGTCACAGAGTTTGTATGAGTGTTTCCTTGAACCCTAATGAGAGAAGGAAAGTTCAGATTTGTTTTGACAAAGCTTTTGTTCTACAGCTCTAAGGAAGGGTGCTCAGCTCAACATCGCATCTTGCTGTACACAGCTACTCAGGGCTCAGTCCTGCACGGCGCTCAGAAAACAAGACAGAGTAGCCTTTCCCTCTGTAAGAAACATCTGTAAGACAACGCTGAGCACAACACAAGTGAGCGCACACCGAGCGCACACACTGACGACACAAGAGGAAATGGGCACAAACGGGAGGTTCTGTCTGAACATCAGGAAACACTTTTTTACTGGGAGGGTGACAGAGCACTGGCAGAGGTTGCCCAGGGAGGTTTTGGAGTCTCCATCCTTGGAGATATTCAAAAGCCTTCTGGACAGCCCTGGGCAGACTTCTTCAGGTGATCCTGCTTGAGTGGGACAGGGGATGGATCAAATGACCTCCAGAGGACCCTTCCAACCACAACCGGTCTGTGATTCGGTGTGCTTTGGTGAAGGTATCTGGTATCTCCAAGGTCAGGAAGGGGATCTGAACAGCGCTTATCAGACAAAGCAAATACATCTGTGCTGACACCTTAGATATGCTCAGTTCTCCTAGGTTCTGTTGCTTTGTCCTTTCAATCATAACACACGATCAAGCATCTTTTACATTGGTTGAAAGGGTCCAGGAAAGCCACTGGGCTGCTCTAGAGCACCATCAATCCGTCCCCACATGGATCTGAGCTCAAGTTCTGCATTTTCAATAATGACTTACATGGCAGTGAGACCCAAGCTGGCACCACTACGTTGCTGCATTAATTACCCATAAAACGTTACAGAAGTTCAGCACAACAGAAGAATGTAGTCCCCAAATATAACCTTTTTTTTGATCTTACCATTAGCCATATTCAATTTGCTCAACATTTTATTATTAAATTTGAGGGGGGGGGAAAATTAACCATTTTCCATATAAAAGGCCTCAGTTACAAATACATTGTAACAACTATTCAAATGTCAAAATACTCTCTCTAACAGTCACAGAAATAGGGAAACTTGAAAAGGCTTTGGACTGGGCTCGTAATAAACATGATTGTTCTGAAGAACTTTAACATTCAGTCTATTTACTCCTGTCTCTAGAGTCCTTGTCCCTCTGCTTCAGATATGTCCCCAGTGAGCATTAAATCTCTTGGACATCTTGTACAGAGATTTATGAAGAAAGAAGATGTATTTATACAGTCAAAACTAACATGAAGTTTTAAAAAAATCTCCTAAACTATCAAAATTAGTGTTGACTTCTGAGGAGCACAGTTCTTGCCTGTAATAGGATGTAAGCAAACAGACATTCATATAAAGCAAATAAACAAACCTCTATTGAAATACTGTTAGTTAAATAAACAACAGAACCTATCTGAAGTGTGAGTAAATGTATTCAGCCCTAGAAAATAGGGTACTAGATCCTCATTGCCAGCAAAGTCACTTCTGACTTACGCCAACAGGTGACTTGGTTCAAGTTTCAGGGTAAGAAATTTAGGCAAAGATACCCAGCAACACCAGCATCCTCTCACTAATCATACTGGAAGTACTGTCTTAAGGAGCTACTTTGACTTGGAGGAAGAATGTGTTTCTGTGGCAACCTGTGGCTAACACTGAATAAACGGGAGAGGAATGTTTTTACCCACTAATGAGTCTAAGTTAGATTTATTGAAAAGACATGAAATCCATCAGCATGCACACCTACCAGGTCCGTGAGAAATGCATCGTAACAAATCCCTTGGCTCAGTAAGTAGAGGAATACTGCTTCAGATGTCTCGTATGTCAATTCAAGGCAGCGTCATGCAGCAGAAAGAGCCGCTCCAGGCTTTGAAGTGTCAGATGTTGCTGAATGATGAATTGGAGGTGACAATATTCTAGCTTGGAAGTTTCCTACAAGAAAAGATGTTGGATATTTATCAGCTTCTTAAGAATGAAACTCCTGCATGGAAAAGTTCCCACTCGTGTGCTGACTCCTGCTCCTAACCTAACCGAAGCAGGAGATGTTATCTCACTGGCTCTCCTAGCGGTTTCTGCCTCTTTTCTTGGCAGCAGCCACCCATTTCTAGCCCTAAGCAACATTTTCCTTTGATGATGTGACGTCCCAATGATGAGTGTCACAACCCAGGCAAGTACCCCAGAATGAGCTAAGCAGGAAAAGGTAATGCACATGAATTTCTGTAGTTAAAAAACTCATTTAACTTAATTTCTATTGCTCACTTCACCTATGTGATCATAACTCAGAATACTTGGGGGTTTGTCTCTTCTTTCTCTCCAGTTTCTTTGAGCAAATCAATTCATCTCCCTGTGCCTTGGTTTTTCTAGCTGTAAACTTACAGTGGCAACAGGCTTGCAACTAAAAACCCTTTTTAAATCTACTATCCTATAACAAAACCTAATAAATATAATCCTGAAAACTCCTCTCAGAAAAAAAAAAGAAGGCAAATTAACTGAGTCCAAAAGCTCATTGTAATAAATATAAGTCCATTGTATTTACTATTGTTCATTTCTATTATCAGATTTTTAAAACAAGACTCATAACTCAGATAGGGACAAGGCAGAATCTGCAGCAGAGCAGTGTGACAGCTCTGCAGAAAGCAGAGCGGTGGAAATTGTTATGAACTGCAGAAACAGCTGTGAAATCACCAAGCAGCTGGGCAAAACTTACGAAGCAGCAGAGATTTATGTTGCTAATCTTATTCAACATGCCCTTTCTATATGTGCACGATTATGGAAGATCATTCGGACTCTGAAGCAGGAGTCCTAAGTGGGGATGAGAATAAGTTCATGAGAAAAAATTCATATAATGGTAGTTCACTTTTTAAGTTATTTAGACCATGCTGGCATCTCACAAACATTTACGAGCACAAACTGCTGATGTTCTTCTCTAGATGATCCTTGGAAAAAGCCTGTGACATAGCTAAAGTATATTTAGCCAATTATTGAAGTAAGCTAATAACAAGGAAGTCTCCTTGCTTATCTCCTTGACTATATTCTGGTGCACACTACCCAGCAATTAGTTTAACTTTTTGAAAAGTTTTGAGGGAAATGCAGAAAAAGAAATCACTTATGATAAATGATCTAGATTACATTAAAACAAAAGCAGACCTCTGAAATGATCCTGTAGTCAACTTCCACTCGTATTACAAGAATGGTTATTTTTGTTTAAAAGCTAATGCAATTGTGCCCCCTAAGCCACTCTGCTAGCATCATTCGTTAAAAAGATTAATTGTTCTGTCAGTAATTTATCTGTATTTGTCCTTGACTACATGCAGTTTAGGTAATTTTTTTAAATGAATGTCTTCATCAAAAAATCTGACTGACAGAGCAACTTCTTATAGACAGGATTCCTTCCCTCCTCCTCCTCTCCCTCACCGCAAGGCTGAGAAGCAGAAACACATGAAATCTATACATTAAGCTTCCAATATTTTAACTCTGAATCATTTCAACTGGTGCTTTCTCAGGAGGCTTCCCACATACTGAATATCTCTGTGCAAGTGCAAAGAGCTGGTATTTCTCAGCCACTGCAATTCTTTCCCCATTTTTGCATTTTACTCAGAACCAGTTAAGTTTAAGTTTTCTGCCTTCAGGATCTGAACCCGATTCTCTGTATCTTGTATAATATTTAAACACCTTTTTTTTTTTGCTTACATAAAATTCCAATTCATGCTCATGCTTCACGCTTGGTTCTGCATTCAAATGACTATGGAAAACAGCATAAGGAGTCCTGTACTAAGCGAGAGACAAGAGTTCATTTGGAATTCAACAGGCTACAGTAATCCTGAACAGAATCCCGCAGCTCTTCCCCATGTGAACAATCCTGGAAATACAGAGCTGGAATTTGTACTTACAAGACTCCAGGATCAGACCCTGAATTACAGGGGTAGGAGCAGAACACATTACACCCATGCCTGAGCCTCAGGATGCCCTGCATTTCCACCAGCAAGTTTTTGGGTAAAATAATTACCAGATTGAAGCTCTCACACCTTTTTCGTTTTACAGAGGTAGCTGGAGGGGAGGATGGGAGCCAACCAAACCCCTCCACAAACAAACTTTGTGATCTGCAAACCGCAAAACTTTCAACCGCGCCTGTTAGACGCCACCCGCACCTCGGGTAAAACCCTGCGTGTGGCGCCTGTCCCCGCACTCCGAGGCGAGGGAGAAGAGGGGCGAACGGGCAAGGCAAGCTCTCTGCGCGCCTGCCGCTCCACAGCCCGCCGGTAACGAAGAGGCACCGCTCCGCGGGGGCACAGCCCGACCTGCAACGCGGGGGCGGACACCCGAAAGCGGACTGCGATAGTCCATCCCCGGGGAAAACGTGCCGCACCGGAGGGAGCGGCGCTGGGACCCGCCGGCCGGAGCGGAGCCGCTCCCCGCGG
>VXBO01005914.1:0-37145 GCA_013400135.1 Rhinoptilus africanus
CCCTTTCAAAAAATAGCTCTGTCCTAAGTTCGAGTAGTGTAACAACAACTGCGTTTAAATCAAATTACCTCCGGTTTGATCAGTGCCATGCTTGAGGCCATCGTTCTCATAGCATTGATAACTCTATAAAGTACACTTGCAACTGAGTTGCAGTCCCTGTTTTTTTATCATGGCAACTTTGAAAGAGGTTTTGTAGCATCCAGGCATCTTCCTGCTGGTGAAAAAAAATCCCGTAAAATTTAACAATGCCATTGGCAATGGCCATAGCAGGTCAGATGCAATCGCTCACCCTCTTCCTTTGGTCCTGCTGCTGGTGGCCACTGAAATTTGTCTGGCAGCAGCGAAGGGAATCCATGGCTATCATTTTCCTTTGCCAACCCATTACAAATATCTGCACAACTACTAGATAGGTGGGTTCAGACTCATACATTTGAAGCATAAGCAGAGAAAGCAGATATGCTCGAAAAATTCCTGGTGTTTTTTGTGAAATGATTGTAGGTGGATCACAAATGGATCTTGTCTCTGAATTTTAGTGGGCCAGCAAAGATTTCTGAGTCAAGACAGCTGACCTCGCCCTCTCCCCTCAAACAGAGGCTTTTTGTGATCTAGTATATTAAATCACAAATTACAGATCAACAGGCAGAGATAACAGTAATTAGTCATACAGGATATTTTGTACTTTGGGGAAAAAACATTCTTTGTAAATCCCATTATGTCAATTTTCATACGAGGTTAATATAAGTTCCATTTTAAAAAGTTACTAAACCTTGAAATGCTATCTTTGCATTTAATGCACTAAAATAGTAATGAAACATTACAAGATACTTTCAGAGATTTTCATTCAAGTATTCATAAAAATATATATAAAAAAATTTGAAAAGTACCCATAATTCTAGTAAAAGTCTACTAATAAGGACATCCTTCTTGCAGCATCATGCAAGATGCTTTTATGCAGAAAAAATGACATATCATACCAATACTACAGCTTGTTAAAGAAGGCATTAAAATATCTCAGAGCTGAAAATAAATTTTTGAAAAATTGCATGAGAATAAACTTCATGCATCTAAGAAAAGTTCCATTAAAAATACAGTTTCTAAACATAAAACTATGGTGTAAATACTTACATTTTTGTAACTCTAAATAAAACTGAGAGTGGAATATTTCACTTCAGACTGGAGAAAATCTCCCTGAAATTCTAATGAAGTGTTCATAAAATATACATGACAAATGTGCAGAAGAGTAAAGAAGACGCAGCCAAAAATTCACTGAAATCTCAGATTTGAGTTTAAAGGTCTCTTTTTTTGTGTACAAAGCTCTCTTTTGGCTGCTCATAATTGTCTGAAAGTCTCTGAGTCACCACTTGACGGCCCTGGCCCTTCTCCCTCAGCCCTTTGCACAGGATCTCCATGCTGTGCAGTTGAGTGTGTAGCAGAAGGCTGGTGATGCCTCAGCAGCCCTGATGAACCCCTAAATACTCCTGCAAAAAATGGGAAAAAAAGGTGGAAAAAAGGTTCTTTTTCCCTGTAATGCCTCAATGCCTTGGTTCATTTTTATGTTTTTTCCCTTGTATAGGACAGCAGAGAAGTGTTGCATCTCCTGAAGATGTCTCGTTGCATTAGTGCCATTCATGAAAGCAGATGGTGAAATGGGAGTTGGGGAAGCCCTCCTGGTCCCAGCTAAGGCCGACGCAGTCACATCTACTTGTGCTTAGAACTCACGTGGACAGTCTTTTTCCTAAAACCAATTAAATCTATCTACCGCTTGGCTGGTCTTTCATGCCTGAGAGACTGTAAGATACTGGGTGATGCTGTTGTGCAGCTGTTGGATTCAGGTCACTGGCTGCTGAGGGACATTGGTGCCAGAACCCCGTTCTCCCATTCCTTGGCTCAGCCCAGCACCCAGTACAGCGACCTTCTCATTCACCCTTTAATGAGAGAGCTGATGCAGGAAAAATAGGAAATAATACTGTAGGAGACAATTTTCCAGTTAAATTTAATGCAGACTTGCTGCTGCTCTCTTCTATACTGATGTAGCTCTGTTCCTTTGGCGCTAAGAGGGCAATTTGGGGTTTTATTATGGTGTTAAACTCTTATCCCAGTTGGTTATGAATGGAAAAGTCCCTGCATCCACCACCCTCCGATGCAGGGCGTCAACCTCCGCCTCTACTTAAAGGTCAAAGGGAATGATTTTTTTAGTTGTGTTCCTGTCTCCCTCAGCCCATGGAAATGTCAGAGTCTGTGTTAGCCCCATGTGCACAGTTTTACAGTAATTTGGTCCCTGAGAAGAGAGCTGCCGAGTCCCCCGGCCTCGATGCCCAGGCTCACGGTGCCTGGGAGATCTTCGGCACTTCTGCAGGCTATGCTGAGCACATAGAGCACGTAGAACAGGACACACAAGGAATAATGAGGCTTTTTAACCTTGAAATTTAAGCTAAATCTAAGCCTAAAAGTATCTGAAGAAATTCTTATCTGCAGTTTAAAATATTCTTTAAAAAAGCAGTGATATTCTTAATGCTTTCTCCTTGCAAATATAAAGATTTACCCTTTCTCCTTAAAAATACCCCTGGGATTCCTGGGTATGAAGTTGCCCTGATTATGAAGATGTTTGGGATTTTATCGGTTTTCATTTTCAGCAATTTTTCCCATGTAAATGTTGGATATATAGTCTCCTGTCAGACACCGTGTAAAGGGAATAATAATCATGTGCTAACATTTTTTTTTGCTTTACAGCTTAACGTAAATCTTTATTAGCTTTTGCAAGTAGTGAAATAACCTTTGGCACGAGGCACTTAGGAGGTGATGTAAAACCTCCTGCGGCCAGGGCAAGGCTGATGATGGGTTCAGCAGGCACTCAGCCAGGCTCAGCTTTAGTTAAATACCCTTTTCTCTTTACAAGCTTGCTCCTAGTTCATCCTTCTTCATCCCGATAGGCAGTGGGAGAAAAAAGCAAAAAGATGGGGAAGTATAGGTAAGGCTGGAGAATATAGTCCTTTAGCATGAAGACCACAAGATAAATGCTGTTATAGAAACCTACCTTTAATATACTGTGTTATACACACATTATTCAGCAGCCTTGGTTATTTATCAGCCCTAGATTATGTCAAAACATATATATAAAATCCACAGTGGTCTGCTAATTTGTTGTAATTCAGTACTCTTGTATCTACATATATGTAAAAAAGTGCTTTTCAGCTTGTTTGACGAATTAGCAACAGCTCTGGGAATTTTGGCAATAGACACTTGCTGAGATTCCCAGTGTTGTAGCTAATTTGAATATAAGTTAATATGTTTATTAAAGGAAATAGGAAACTCATTCTTTTATAAAAAAAATATAATTCATTCTTTGCCAGCAGATTTTCATTTGCATTGCAAATTATTTCATGGATTTTCTCAAAAATATTTGTAAACTGTTCATTAAGAATTGCTTTTGTACTTACGATAATGTCCAATAAACTCCAAAGTAGAAGAGTGGTAATTTCCTTCAGAGGAATAAGTAAATCAGTGTGAATTTCCACGGAAGGATGTTTGCTAAACTGCCTTATGCTGAAGTTTAGCAACTTTGTAAACTCTCTAAGAGTGAAAAGTTATTACTGGCAGCTTTGGGAGATGGATGGGCCTTCGCTGGCACTGGGGGTCGTGTCAGATTTGTTCTCACCTGGCAATTACTGAGAGAGCACAGCTCACGGCCAACCTATTGATTCATCACTTGACCCTCCAACCACAATTTTCAGGCCGTGCTAAGCGACAGCATTCTCATTAGCTATCAAATAAATTGTAGAAGTCTTTTTGCTGATTTCTTTTGAGTTGGTATTTCCATTTAAAAAAATACTAAAAATTAATTACTATGATGCAAATGTATTTAAGTTATAGAAAAACCTCTTAAAAATGTTGGCAGCTCCTAAGATTTTAAGGAATATTTTTCCTGTACTGCTTCAAGGTACCTCAGATGTACTGTGAGGTTTGTCTTCCGTGACATATTGATCCTGAAGGGAAAAGAAAGGGAGCCAAGAGGATGTGATCCCTGGTGAGCTGTGGGGTCCTGCTCATTGGAAGTGATGCTGAGAGACTTGTGCCCACCAGCTGATGGTTGGATAAATTCAGATTCACCTGGACAAGCTTCCCAGGCCTCATCTTGGCCATTTCCTTTTTTCCTTTTTGAATTAAAAGGAAAGCGAAGCTGCCACAGGACAGAGGTGCACTCTTTTGTTTGTGCATTCAACAGTGATGTTGTTTTGTTCTTAGAGCTGATAGAAACATGTGAAGGAAACTTTCCCTCTGCTGTCCTTTGTTCCTGGGTGACTTTGCTCCAAGTAAGGAGTTTTTTCTGAATTTTTCCTCATCCTTTTCAAGCCCTTGGTGGGAGCTGGAGGCCAGGCAGATTGCTCAGCCAGGCAAAGGGGATTTTTGAAAGGCCTTTTCCCTTCCGCATCCCTGGAGCAGATGAGAACTCCCTCCATAGAAGGTTTAGACGTTGGCAAAACACAAAGACAGAACAATTTAAGTTCTCAGCCGAGGTACATGGGCACAGAAAAGAGAAAATCCAAAAGATTTAGGAAAAGAGGAGGAAAAGCTTAATAGTAAACTTCACAGGAGAGTTCAGACTTGCCAGTGGAGCAGGTGGGAGCTGGATTACATGGGTAGCTGTTTGCAGGACAAATTCCCACAGATGCACGGACCCTTTCCGTCTCTTCATGGCCAAATACAGTGAAAACGATTTCCATGGTTTTAAAACAAACTGACCAATCTGGTAATTTGTTGCTGCAAGGCGAGGCATTCAGGTACTGCCAGAGAATGGCTTGGATCCCCACACAGCCCGTCAGGCTGCTCCAGGAGGGAGAAGAGGACGGAGACACTTGCTCGGTGCACACACGTGTGGTCGGGACCAAGACTTTGCTCACATCATAGGTGTTCCTCCCAACCATTCATGTGAAATACAAATCCTGACCACAGACACAAGATGAAGGAGGAGGATGGTACAAGAGTGGTAAAATCCCAGGAAAGAAGATTGAGAGTGAGAGTGACTTACCCATGTGTGCTGGGGTGAAGGAACAGAAAGTTTAGTCAAAAGCTGAGCTTTTGTAGAACAGAGCCTGGGGAGAAGCTGTTGAAGACTTGTGTTTAAAACTGAAAGGAACGGGGAAAAATACCCCAAGAAAATACCCGCCACTGGTTTAGAGGCCGAAGGCTGTGTGGAGGCTCTGCCCATCGCTGCCCACCTCCCCGCCATGGCTTCCGTAGCCCTCAGGTGACGGCAGAAAGGGCAGCTTTGCCGTCGGGCTCGTTCGACAGGTGAAAAACATTCATTGCCTAGGCTTTTCTTTTCTGGGTTGTGTTTATTGCTTAATTACAACACCAATAGCCCATGTGAGGTACTTCATTGTTTTTCACAGCCAGCACTATAACGCCCTACTCATATCTGCTCAAACTGAATGCTGTGCTTTGCTTTCAGGCTGGCTTTTAGAAAGGAAAGATACAACTTTGTTGTGCTGCGTTGTAGAATAGCGTGTTTAACACAGAAACTCCAATCAATGGGATATAGATTTTGTGTTCTGCTTCTGCCCTGTATTTTGTACCCGCACCACACATGCTTAGTGTTGGCTCTGACTCATCTCCGAACATCAGGTGTACTCATTTAAAATGCACAAAGTCGCCCAGGATTCACACGTGCCTGTGAATAGCTGGTTGCTATTAAAAGTATGTTCATGGTGAAACGTTCCTCTGGTGTTTTAAAGCTGCCAGAAACCATTTCTGCCTGCTATTGTGTGAGAGTCATACTGTTGGAAATGACATTTTATGATGTCTGCCACCTCAAATATGCTACAGTCTGTCTATCTTTGCAGTTATGCTTTGATTATATTCAAATATATTTATTATAAATACTTATAAATGTCAGTGGTTGCTGTTAGTCATCTACCCTAGATGTCATGTTGAAAGGGAGGAGATTCCCCCTGCAGGACATTGCGGGGGTGGAAGTGAAGCTTCATAATGAAGGGGGAATTGGGGAGAGTAAGGAAGCAAGTAAACACCCGAGGCAAAGCCATGTCTGTATGTAATAAAATTAACTTGAAGGGCCTGCTTAATTTTATAGCTGTTCCCAAACCGGGGAAGATGCAAAACTGGGCAAGCAGACATAAATAGCCAAGTATAACTGAAAACAGTACTTGGTCTAATTACAATAAGACATATTTCCTGTTGGAAAATAACATAATTAGTGGTATATTGAACTTAAAACCTCTTCTTTGGTAGTTATTACATTCCATGACTTTTCAGCTTGATTAACTTTTTACCAGATATGACTCAAGGCCGTTAGAAGGAACATTCTGAGGTGGATGGGATATCTGATGACCTGCACCAGCGACAGTCCCAATTATTCATACTGAAGAAAATGTATTATAAAATCTCATTAGCAGAAAGGAAATGGATAAACCTATTGCCTGATTTTTTTTTTCTTGTTTTATTGTTGACTGAGATGAAGGGATGAGATGTGAAGGAAAGCGTCTTCCTGCCCCAGAGGGTTCCTGAACTCCAGCTCTGCCTCTGCCTTGGCGATGATATTTTGCAGGAGTTAATTACAACTTTTGTACGGGATATTTATTTGTTGGGTTTTTTTCTGTTCTTGGGAGTACCCCAGCACCACAGCTGCCTTTGTGAGTCCCTTTGCTCATCTCTCCACTAACCTCTAGCTGTTCAGTGCCAGGGAAAAAGCTGTACAACACTCTGGCCATTGTTGCTGCCTCCTTCCAGCTTCTCTCCGTTCGATAAAGATGACAACCTTGGGTATAATAAAGGGAGCGAGGCTTCAGGTAGGTGCAGAGTAGTTGATGGCATTTGCCAGAAAGATGGTAATAAAAAAACCTTTTCTTGTGACACGGGATCTCTGAGCACTGCCCCAGTCCTGTGTGCCTCCTGCTCTGCCAGGTTTTTGGGCTTAGAGCCTAGAAGGGACAACCTCGCATTATCATTGCCATTGCCATGCTGATTCCCATTCCCATTCTCACTCCCATTGACATTACAGTTGGTGCCAGCAATCAGGGATTTCAGATAATCATGTGGTTTAAAGCGGACCAGTCTCTCCTCAGGGGGTTTATCAAACTCACAGCACAAAAGGCAGGAAGAAATGGGTACATAACTGTTAATATTTCCCTACTTGCTATCGGAAAAATATTTATACATTTTGAGTGAAATGCGTGGAAAGCCATGCTCATCTCAGCATTACCTGGTCTGATTTCTGATGGCATTTGCCTATACTTTCTAAGTTATGGAAAAGCAATTTATAAATTTTAAATTCTTCCTTAACAAGGAAAAGCATGATATTATTTTATGGACTTATTTCAGGGTTTTTTAATCAAAACTCGTACCTCTGCTGCACAAAACTGCTTGCTCTAACACCTATAAACAACTGCTGCTGAGGTGATGTTTTCTGACTCTCTGACATTTGGCTATTCCAGGTCTGGGGCTTTATCCCGTGGGTGCCCAGCTGGAGGGCAGACGCTCACCACCACTGTTCCCCATGTCCTCCCAGGTCCGATGCTGCAGAATTCCAAAGACTTATCCATTTACAAGGCTTCGCAGAAACAAAAAAGAAGAAAATGTAACTATAACCTGAGGGGTTTTCCTGGAAAACGATTAGAAAACCTGGTATTTATATCAAATATTTGGGGAATGTGTATGTAATTTTCTTTCGGTGGGATGTTGTTCCTGGCTTCTTTAGGATTTTCTGCACAAGCAATTGCAGATATAGTTGCTTCTACTATCATTGGTTACTTTACCACACAGTGCGTAGGGAAAAGTAAAATCATCTGGGTAAAAAAGTTAATTTTTGAAAAAACTTTACAAAATACCGAAGGCTAATGTTAAATAAACCCAAAGAAATAAAGCACCAAACCAAAGTGCAATTGGCTGAGTTGGTGCACGATGGTCAGGGAGATGATGAAATTCATTTCAAATTGCCCTATGCTCCAAAATACTGAAAGTGAATATAATGAAGGATTAATGGAATTTGCTTTTGTCTTTCTGTAAAGAAGAAAAAAAATGCTACTTAAGTCAGTAGTGTGCTTGTTATGCAGATGAAGACACAAAGGTTATGAAAATAAGGCACAATCTCCTCAATTCTGTGATTTAATTAAGATACGCCTCTAAGGAAAAGAAGCAAAAGGGATGTTTGCTGTAACTGTAATTTATAAACTTGCATTCCATTTCTTGAAGGTGTGAAACAACAGTAGCAATAAATGATTATTTAATACCATAAAATGTCAGGAGAGGAGCAGTTGAGATCAGTTTGGAGGAAGAAGGGATAATGTGAGTTTGACAGGATCAGTGAGAACACCCGTGGAAGAGCATGGTTGAAAGAGCCCAATACTTCACAAAGACGCAGCAGGGCTGAGCCCTCCAGAGGTTTCTGACTGGCCTCAGAGTGCAAAGAGAGGGCTTTTCCTGGCAGCGTTTTCCTCTAAATTGTTCTTGAGAGGTGGATGTGTGTGTGCCCTATCATCAATATTTGCAGAGAATATAAAGAACTAAATTCATGGAATAATGGAATGTGTTGGGTTGGAAGAGACGTTTAAAGGCCATCTAGTCCAACCCCCCTGCAGTGAGCAGGGACATCTTCAACTAGATCAGGTTGCTCAGAGCCTCATCCAGCCTGGCCTTGAATGTCCCCAGGGATGGGGCCTCCACCCCCTCTCTGGGCAACCTGGGCCAGTGTCTCACCACCCTCAGTGTAAAGACCTTCTTCCTAATGTCTAATTGCCATGCTTTAAACCAGATCCTCGGGTAACACTAGGTACGTCACTGGACTTCCTTGACATGAGAGTCCTTTTCCCTGTTTAAATAATGTTCAATTTTTAATAGGAAAAAGGAATGTGGCAAGGCAAGTTTTTAGCTGTTCTGACTCCTTTCTCAGCTGAGAGACTTGGCAAATTTTGTAGGCTGCTCCAAAAGTTTCTTTAACTCTTTAGTAATGCTTTGCTGCCATTACATTGGGGTACAAGTGAAACTGGTTTGTTTGGTTGGGTTATTTTTAAGAAGATAAAAACATTCATTGTTGTCCATTTAAAGTAGAAAATGTGAATATTAGTTCCTACTTTGGGCTCCCAGTCTAGAAATAGAGCCTCAGACAGCCATCAGAAGGAGTGTTGGGTCTCACCTGGTGTGTGAGCCCTTGGCTGAACTGGGGGCTCAGTTCCCTGTGTCAAATAGAAATTGTATGTAGTTAGGCACCTCCCTGAGCCTTCTCTGGAACCTAAGTAAGCACACATAGTTTGTTAGTGTTTACTTTCTCTTCTGCTTCTTCTAATAATATTAATAACAATAATAATCATAAAGAGTTCTTCTCTTCTGGCAAATACTTTTTTTTTTCAGTTGAAACAAAAATTTCTTATTATCAATACCTTATTGCCAGCCTGAACTGCTGAAAGATAATCTAACAATAATGTACTAATTAGTCTTACTGCTGCAGTATCTCAGATACAGGCTGAAGAGTTGGAAGATAATTAGTATTTAACCAATTAAGCTTGTTGCAAGTTCATGAACAGAGCCCTTGGATGTTTTTTTCCCTGGAAATTCAGAGTGAATGCAGTAATTTAACAGCATTTTCTGAAATAAGCAGAGGAGCTGGTCAAAGAGAGGTTTGGTTTTTTTTTTATTTCAACAGCAGCTATGGGATTTCACCTTTCCCTCCCAGCTGTCTGCCATGCTCCCTCCAATTTCTCATTAGACATCGTTAGGTTAGAGTCGTTAGATTATGGCTCTGACCTTAGGTAACCCGACAGTATTTATTTCCACAAATCCTTAGTGTAAAAAAGTAGAAATACTAGTCTGTGAATTATGATAAAGATCAATGTGGATTTTCTTTCCTTTTTCTTGCAGATTGTGGACACATTCTAGTTGAGTCATTCCTAGAATTTCCATTGCACCTTGGGCTGTGTCCTCCGTGATAAAAGGTAAAGGTTCTCACCTTTTCGGAAGAAGAAAATGCTTAACAACTGATTTGTGAGTGTCTGAGAGGGAAAAAAAAAGCCTTCGGGGCTGAACAATCCCACCCACGGGTCTGAAGGCAGAGCCCTTGTGTGGCGGGAGATCTAAAACAGGTTAATGTATGTGTTGATTGCTAATAGACATACTAATTGCTACTAATTTTTTTTTTACACAAATTGCATAGCCTTCAGGTAAATATTAACCTTCTTGCCTAGTGATTATTTCTTGCAGTTGACAGAGTGCCAACTACTAGAGTTGCCTGGATGGTCTGGTTTTTGAGATGTCTTTGAGTGTGAAATGACAATTCAAACTGTAATTGGGGACCTTGGGTTTCTTCCACCTCTTTTGGCTGAATCCCTCACACGAGGGACATGGGGACAGGACTCTTCTGGTGGTGGGTGAGGGTCGGCTTCAGCACTGACTATGCATTGGAGCGCTTTCCACAATACTGATTTCGAGGGATGTGCTATACCTCATTATATGTGTCAAAGAGTTTGATTTGGTGGTCTTATATGGTCCTATGAGAAGAATTCTTTAAATATTGGCTTCTTGTGTATGAGAATTTTCTTTCCAAATTTCTCACCTCATGATTCTTATCTCCGTTTAGGATTTTACCTTAGAGCTGTTGGCTTGCAAATTGTGATGGATGTGCTAACCTAGTAATAGCACTTTGAAGCCAGCTAGAAATGAGAGGGTCTTGTCCTGTGGCTCATTGGTGTCAATCAGACCAGAGGGACAACTCCTAAGAGCTGGGGGAGCAACCTGGGGAGCACCAGGCTCAGTGGTGGTGGGTGGACCTTGGTGCTGAGGGGGACCTTGGTTGATGCTGGAAGATCAAAAGTAACTGTGCTTATGAATGAGTGCAGGGAAAAATGTGATGACCCTGTTTACAGAAACCTAAACATTTATTAAAAAAAAAAGTCTCTCAAAAAAATGACTGATGTGAAATTATAAGGAAGTTCACAGTCAGTTTACTCAACCTACTCTATCTGGGGTTGTACATTTACAAGTGTCCTGTCTGAAGGACCAGACAAGGAAGCACAGGATAAGTGCTTTCTCTTTTTGTGTTGGTTAATTGCCTTGTTTCTGAGCCATGAAGATGACCAGAGGGCTGGAACCCCTCTGCTATGAGGTTGAGACAGTTGGGGTTGTTCAGCCAGGAGAAGAGAAGGTTCTGGGGAGATCTTTGAGCCCCTTCCAGTCCCTAAAGGGGCTCCAGGAAAAATGGGGAGGGTCACTTGATCAGGGAGTGTAATGATAGAACACAGGGTGATGGCTTCAAACTGAAAGAGGGTAGATTTAGATTGGATATCAGGAAGAAATTGTTTGCTTTGAGGGTGGTGAGCCCCTGGCCCAGGCTGCCCAGAGAAGCTGTGGCTTCCCCATCCCTGGAGGGGTTCAAGGCCAGGTTGGACGGGGCTCGGAGCAGCCTGGTCTGGTGGGAGGTGTCCCTGCCCAGGGCAGGGGGTGGAACTAGATAATCTTTTAAGTCCCTTCCAACCCAAACCATTCTTTGATTCTGTATGTGATTCTGTGAAACCGCACTGGTTTATCTCTCATGAGAGCAAACTACATTTTCAGCTGCTATTCTAGTTGCCGCAAATTCCTTTTCTGCATGCAAGCTGAGGGAGGAATACCAAGAGACTACTCTAATTAAGATATACCAGAGAAAAGTTAATTTTCAGGGTTCCTTTCAGATACTGACAGAATATAATTATTATATAGTTAGGGTAATTAACTTTTATTTAATGTGGTACTTGCTTACAAACAGCCAATCAAATCTGCCAATGTAAGCAAGGAAGAAATTGTTCAGAAATATTGTCACTAATTTTTGAAATAAGTAATGTTGACTATATTAATGTTTATATTCCTGTTAGTTTGACTAAGAGGAAGGTAGATGATGAATTCGCTGTGCTTTCTCTCAGTACAACAAACAGGCTGTAAATTACTTAAATGCTTTGTTTCTTCAAATTCCTGTCATATTTTTCTACTTCTTCAAGCCTGCTGTATGTTTACATTTACTTATTCTAATTCCATGTGAACATTTTATTCCTCTGTATTTTGTACTCTTTGTGGTAGCTTTGCCCTTTGCTGTGCCCAGAGGAGCTGGAGCTGCGGCAGCGCTGGGTGCCCTCACCCTGCTTGAAAGAGTACAGGCAAAATAGCAAAAAAACTTGTCTTACCATTTAGAGAGCAATGCAAATATGTTGGCAGCGGGGATCGTCTAATAGAAATATTTCATGTTAAGAATTCTTAGTCTTTCTTTAACCATGTTTTATATATTTAAATATAGTTTAAAAATCACACATTTTATTTAACTTGTATTGATTTTGGGATATTTCATAGTTGATGTTCACAACACAGAGTGGCTGTCAGATGCATTCACAGCTTCTCAGGGNATGGGGGTAAAAAATAGGGGAAAAAAAGAAAAAAATGGAGGGAGGGAAATGGAAGGGGGGGAACAGGGGGAGGTAAAGAGAAAAAATGAGAAAATAGGGGGAAAAGGGAAAAATGGGGGAAATAGAGGGGGAAAAATAGGGGAAATGAGGGGAAAAAGGGAGGAAATAGGGAGAAAAAAGGGAAAAAATTATGGCGGAAAAATAGTGGGATAAAGGGAAAAATGGGGGGAAGGGGAAAAATAGGGGAGGGAGTAGGAGCGGAAAGGGAAAAAATAGGGGGGAAATAAGGGGGAAAAAAGGGAAAAAATGNTGACTGATGTGAAATTATAAGGAAGTTCACAGTCAGTTTACTCAACCTACTCTATCTGGGGTTGTACATTTACAAGTGTCCTGTCTGAAGGACCAGACAAGGAAGCACAGGATAAGTGCTTTCTCTTTTTGTGTTGGTTAATTGCCTTGTTTCTGAGCCATGAAGATGACCAGAGGGCTGGAACCCCTCTGCTATGAGGTTGAGACAGTTGGGGTTGTTCAGCCAGGAGAAGAGAAGGTTCTGGGGAGATCTTTGAGCCCCTTCCAGTCCCTAAAGGGGCTCCAGGAAAAATGGGGAGGGTCTCTTGATCAGGGAGTGTAATGATAGAACACAGGGTGATGGCTTCAAACTGAAAGAGGGTAGATTTAGATTGGATATCAGGAAGAAATTGTTTGCTTTGAGGGTGGTGAGCCCCTGGCCCAGGCTGCCCAGAGAAGCTGTGGCTTCCCCATCCCTGGAGGGGTTCAAGGCCAGGTTGGACGGGGCTCGGAGCAGCCTGGTCTGGTGGGAGGTGTCCCTGCCCAGGGCAGGGGGGGGGACTAGATAATCTTTTAAGTCCCTTCCAACCCAAACCATTCTTTGATTCTGTATGTGATTCTGTGAAACCGCACTGGTTTATCTCTCATGAGAGCAAACTACATTTTCAGCTGCTATTCTAGTTGCCGCAAATTCCTTTTCTGCATGCAAGCTGAGGGAGGAATACCAAGAGACTACTCTAATTAAGATATACCAGAGAAAAGTTAATTTTCAGGGTTCCTTTCAGATACTGACAGAATATAATTATTATATAGTTAGGGTAATTAACTTTTATTTAATGTGGTACTTGCTTACAAACAGCCAATCAAATCTGCCAATGTAAGCAAGGAAGAAATTGTTCAGAAATATTGTCACTAATTTTTGAAATAAGTAATGTTGACTATATTAATGTTTATATTCCTGTTAGTTTGACTAAGAGGAAGGTAGATGATGAATTCGCTGTGCTTTCTCTCAGTACAACAAACAGGCTGTAAATTACTTAAATGCTTTGTTTCTTCAAATTCCTGTCATATTTTTCTACTTCTTCAAGCCTGCTGTATGTTTACATTTACTTATTCTAATTCTATGTGAACATTTTATTCCTCTGTATTTTGTACTCTTTGTGGTAGCTTTGCCCTTTGCTGTGCCCAGAGGAGCTGGAGCTGCGGCAGCGCTGGGTGCCCTCACCCTGCTTGAAAGAGTACAGGCAAAATAGCAAAAAAACTTGTCTTACCATTTAGAGAGCAATGCAAATATGTTGGCAGCAGGGATCATCTAATAGGAATATTTCATGTTAAGGATTCTTAGTCTTTCTTTAACCAGGTTTTATATATTTAAATATAGTTTAAAAATCACACATTTTATTTAACTTGTATTGATTTTGGGATATTTCATAGTCGATGTTCACAACACAGAGCAGCTGTCAGATACATTCACAGCTTCTCAGGGTTATCACAGCGGGTATGAAAGAATACTGAGGGGAGAAGATGGAAAATATATAGCATATATATGGATTTTCCCTGGTCCTGACAGGGCTTCAATTATTATTTTATTATTTTATTTCTATGAATCTCATAGACGCTGGAGAAGCTGATCCTCTCACCGAGGTGGACCAGTTAGCAATTTGGGAGGAAATTTGTTCCTATCATGAGGGATAAATGTGGTAATTCTGTCTGAGAGCTTGGCAATTACTAGGGAGTGATGAGCAACTATAATTCACTGGAAACTAAATATGTCTATTGAGCGAGAGAGTATTGTCGTGCCAGGGAAGAGCAGGCAGAGCTGTCCCAGGAACCCATCGCCCCTGCTCTGCCCTGCACCAGCCCCAATCCCTGCGGCGAAGTGATGGGCGGCCAGAGAGGGGGTGATGGGGAGATGCTGTGTGCTGCCTCCAGACACTGCTCTTGTGGCAAGCAGCTGCAGAAAGGTGTTTCTCAAAGAAACAAAAAAAAACAGTAGGGAGGGAAGAAGAGAAGGGGGAAAAAAAAGGAAAAAAAATGGGGGTAAAAAATAGGGGAAAAAAATAAAAAAATGGAGGGAGGGAAATGGAAGGGGGGGAACAGGGGGAGGAAAAGAGAAAAAATGAGAAAATAGGGGGAAAAGGGAAAAATGGGGGAAATAGAGGGGGAAAAATAGGGGAAATGAGGGGAAAAAGGGAGGAAATAGGGAGAAAAAAGGGAAAAAATTATGGCGGAAAAATAGTGGGATAAAGGGAAAAATGGGGGGAAGGGGAAAAATAGGGGAGGGAGTAGGAGCGGAAAGGGAAAAAATAGGGGGGAAATAAGGGGGAAAAAAGGGAAAAAATGGGGATAGAATTGGGGAATGTCATGTCACGCACTTGTCACACAACCATTTCTGCCTCATAAGCAAGAGACAGACAAAGCTATAAATTTTGTGGACAAGCAAAAGACCCCTGACAAGCTATTTGTCAGCAAAATATACTTGGGAGAAATTTTAAAAAAATAATATTCTAGGTTTTGTTCATGTACGCTTTCTGAGTGACCTGTATTATTTTTTTCTTATAACACTGAATAATTAATTCTTACTCAGAAAGCTGGAATTACAAACTGCAAGCTTCAAGCACCAGCGCAATCTGAAATGAACCCTCTAATATTTATCCTGTATTTCTGCCTTTAGCATTCCAGTAATGCAGTAGATAATTCAGAAGAATATATGATCAAATGCAGCTTTTGAGCAAAGAGGGCAGTCAGTGATAGCAACTCCTCTGCGGAAATAACCTTTTGTGATTTCTTTCCCAAGCTGTTGTCTGCCTTTTCCTTTAACTCTACTTTTCATTTGGCTCTGAGCTGTAAAAAAAAACCCAACCTTATCTGTTTTACACTTGTACAGAAATCCACATCTCCAAAGTACTGTAGAAACATCAATTAACATATTCTTGGTATGCATCCCACTGGAAGAAGCGAGATGGAATAACCGGCTCCTGCCTGAGCTGTGGCATGGCATGCACAGACCGTCATTTCCATGGTGTGGTGGTTGTGGACATCAGAGAGCTGTAAGCTGAGTGAAGGTCTCGGCCAAAGACTTAAATGGAGCAGCATGCAGAGTTGCAAATAAATGGATTAAGGATTTTATGTGGTTATGGACAGGCTGAGAGAGTTGGAGGTGTTCAGCTTGGAGAAAAGAAGACTCCAGGGAGACCTTCGAGCCCCTTCCAGTCCCTAAAGGGGCTCCAGGAAAGCTGCGGAGGGACTCTGGATCAGGGAGGGGAGCCATGGGATGAGGGGAAATGGTTTTAAACTGAAAGAGGGGAGATTTAGATGAGATATTAGGAAGAAATTCTTTGCTGTGAGGGTGGTGAGCCCCTGGCCCAGGCTGCCCAGAGAAGCTGTGGCTGCCCCATCCCTGGAGGGGTTCAAGGCCAGGTTGGACGGGGCTTGGAGCAACCTGGTCTGGTGGGAGGTGTCCCTGCCCAGGGCAGGGGGTGGCACTGGGTGAGCTTTAAGGTCCCTTCCAACTCTAACCATTCTGTGATTCTGTGATTTATGGTTTTCTGATGTAGCTGTTGAAGCAAAATCTGAACTTTTTTTAAAATTAGAAAACAGTGAGCTGGAGTAGAGCAAAAGAGCGTGAAATTACAAGCCCTCTATACTTGCCTTTTTCTGGTGACAAAAGTCTTCTGACACCTGCAGTACCAGCATATCATCTGCAGAAAACTCACTTAATGGATGCAAGTCTCCATCAGGAAGCTACTGGCACTTTCCAAATGCTGGTACAGAAAAGGATGTCACAAAAAATTGTATTTCTGACATGGGTTTCTCTAACATGCTGATACTAAGCAAAGATACTCTGTCACAATCAAATCCTCATCAAGTTTATGTGTAATCTTCCCCGTGACCTCTCTATCTCATTTGCTGGGACATCACTCGAGCGTGGTGGCAGGTGGCTGTCACTTGCTGTGCATCGCCTGATCCCCAACCCCTGAGCTCTCCGTGACATGTAGCATTGGTCTTGTCTCGCTCCTGCCTGTCAGAGCATTAGGATGTGACACGTTGTCCTAATAGTGTAGCATGAACACGTGCTAGCAGGATGTGTTACAGTGTCAGGTCAGAGGAGGAGAGCAATGATACTGGGAGCACAGTAAGTATGTAAAGGTCCTAAGAAAAATATACGCGTTATTTATGTCTTAATCTCCAAGTGAAGGAAGAGTAGAGCCAAACTTATCTTTCATCTAACATGAGAAGGCATATCTTCTTCCCATGAAGGTAAATTTTTATCCCTCATTTCTTTCTTGGCTGTTTCTAGCTTTTTTTTTAAATTATTCCAGGTTGAACACTTCCCTGGAGGGGTTCAAGACCAGGTTGGACGGGGCTTGGAACAACCTGGTCTGGTGGGAGGTGTCCCTGCCCAGGGCAGGGGGTGGCACTGGGTGGGCTTTAAGGTCCCCTCCCACTGAAACCATTCTGTGATTCTATTCTATGATGATTCAGTAAAGCACGTACACATGGGCTGCCTTATTCATGGGTTTAAAATTTAATGAAGTGGTGAAGCAAAACCCTTATGTTACAGGGCAATTTTAGTTGCCACAAACAAACATTTCCAAGTACTGTCCTGAGGGCTTGATCCTGTGACCACCTGAGGGACACTATTTTTTGTAAGATGAAATAAAATCACAATGGTAAAAGTTACTGCATGTCAGAGCTGTTGAAATCACTGTGGGTGAAATTCGTGTCAGCAGTGACTCACCTGTTATTTCCAAGGGCTTGTGAGTTGGATGTAAAAGTCATCTCTGTGATGAAGGTTTAAAATATCAGTCCAAACAAATTTTTTCTCTATGCAAATTAGAAGTAAAGAGAAATTATATCATAGAGGTGACAGAAGGTTTTGAAAGTGACTATTTCAAGGAGCGATTTCATCAACTTCATTTGACCATGTATAAACACTATGGGGATGTGGTACAGTGCGTTGAGCTGTTAGCACGCAGTATAGAAATGTAAACTGCTTATATCTGTCATTGACAGATGGTTCATTTCATAGAATACTATCAGGAAGAGTATTAAAAAAAAATAATTCCAGAAAGTTTGTCTAGGGGCTCTGGGTTTGAGTTGCAGAGACCATGAATCCATGTACAGCGATCAAAACAACAACGGTAATTCCTGCTTCTCTCTAATTGCAGAGCTTGGAATGAGTTGTGTCTGTCTTACTTGGGACTCTTTCCTTTTCTATGTGTTTCTAAGGTTATTATTTGCACTGCTCTGTTGGATTTAAATTATTACTCATATGCAAGAGTGAACATTTCCTCTGGTGCAGAGGTTGAGAGAAAGTCAATATGGTGATGCACCTTCCCATTACGCTACACCAGCCTAGCAAAGCAAGAGAGCACAGAGCTGTACTGAGCCTCAAATGTCAAGGATGTAAGAACAAAACCACACCAGGAGCAGCATCATATACATTTTAAAAGACACAAAATTTGGTTTCTTTTACTGTATGTTGGAAGTCTGCAGTTTCTGAGTTCAGATAATCTTTATATTCGCTGACCTATTGATGGGCATAACATCCCAGGCAGGTGCCTGAAAAGCAATTTTTTGCAGTGTTGATTTTGTAAAATTTTTAATTAATGTGTTCGATACAGACCTAATATTTTGAGACACCTTATCCCAGGCATACTGTCCTTCTGCTGGACATTTAATGTGTTAGTGATGTTGAGAAGACTTATCAGAAATGGTAAGAGGGGAAAACCAAAATTTGAATAGGATGGGTGAGGACAGGTTTTCCTGTAAAAGCTCTTGAGAATTAAACAACGATAAAGACAGTTTGTTCTCTGGAGTTTTGCACTGGAAGGAACAGAAACAACTATTGTATCTTATGGTGAAAGAGGTTTTAATTTTCTGATTTCTTTTTTTTTTCTTTTTTTCTTCCGTACAGCAGCTGGTTTGTTCTACTAGCAGAGATAAGAAAATGACTATTTCTGAGCTCTGCGGAGGCTGAAAGAAAGAGATGAGCCTCAAAAAAATCATCTTACCAAAGTGATTGGTGACATCAAAAACCTGAAAATTAGTGTGTAGCTGCAGCTAATGGGCCTTACAACATCTCTGTTTCTCCTGCTGGGAACTGGAGGTACTTGCAGAGGGTGGATGAGCTATTAATAATTGCACTAAACTTAAATTCTTACAGTTGTAGTCTATAGAAAATGATGGTGTCTTTTCAAGCTCTCCCCTTGCTAATGGAGCTGGCAGGGGAAAGCCAACACAGAAGTAAATGATAGATAAGTATTCGGGAAACTTTTTCTTAACTTTCTTAATATTCAGTTATGGTGCCTGATCCCCTCTTGAAAACTTTTTCTTTGAAGTTTCACAGAGATGCAGATAATTTCCATCAAGAATATTGTCAAAACTCAGTGCCAGCAGGTGAAAAATTGGATAGAAAGATTTACATCCACTCACTTATAGCAGAATTGTGAAAAAGAAACTTAAAACTGAGTCTACCCTGGAGCCATGCGCTTCATAAAACTCTGCAGCCCTGGCACACCTCGGGGTTGCTTAGTCACTCTGCACGGTGACTGACAAATTAACATTTCATCATCAAATTCATTCAAGGAAATTATCTGGTACGTGACTACAATCACTTTACTAAAAAAAGCTGGTTTTAAAAATATGCAAGGGTCAATTCAAACATGCTTCCCTAGTTTTGTTGTAGGAAATTCTTCAAAACAAAAGGATATTCCATGTTTTTAAGCCAATACCCTGGCACAAATTTCCTAAGTTGACACATTTGCTCACATCTTGCTCCAAAGAAGAATCCAGGATTTCACTAGTCATTCAATTTTTTTTTGGTTATAAAAATTCTTTAGAACTCAGTGCTGCAAAACTCGAGTTTCAAAGTCAAGAAATGAGTGCAAACTTGGAACATGTGAGTTAAAGAGAACAATAACCCATCAGGGACCTGAACCAAGTTAACCAGAGGTGTCAAGGACAAATATTAGTGATTCCCTGAGCTTGCAAAAATCTCCTGGGCAGCATAGGGGTCAGTGTTTCAGCTGCCAGTGCAAAGAGAGCTACTAAATGCCGGGTGCTAGAAACAGGACAGGTAACAGTGGAAGACTGTTGAAAATATAAAAGCTCAGAAAAGATGTTCTATTTTTTGTCTTTTTTTCCCACTTACAATGGAAAAAAAAAAACCACCCCAAAAATTGATATTCTCATTAAACCTGAGGACACCTGCCTCTGGTAATGATGGAATTAAGCAAATGATCCTTTTCCTGCTTTGTTCTCAAGTCGTTATGTAATTCTCATATTTTTCTTGTCATTGTAGTATCTGAAAACCTTCCATTTAAACAGTGTGACTAATCTCTCTCCTAGGTTTCTTTATTTTCTTCTTTTACAGGGAGACGTATAAGCAGTAATTGCCTTGGTTGGTTGATGTTTCATTATCGCTTCAGTTTTTAAGTAAGGCCTAATTATTAACTGAACATATGTTAGGGAAAAACACAGTTAAGAGACCCCACCCGGCTCAGAAACAGAGGTAGTTTTGTAAGTGATGTCGTATGAAGTTATCCTTATAGAAGTTTCTTGCCGGATGGATGCAGTAGTTGGAAAGATATGAGATGGTGGGAAGAAGGTCCCGGTATTGTTCGAAAGGTCAGTGTTACTGGGAAATGGCAATATAACACTGAACCCGCTGGAACTGTATAAAGAGTGAAGATCCAAGGTGGTTGCGGTGACAAAGGTTGGGTCAAACTCTTGACCCTTGGTGGATTGTCTCCAGGCGAGGCAGAGTTGAGCAGAATTGCTGCGACGAGCTTCAAGTGCATTTTACTTCATGGATGAGCAGCCTCTTCCAGACCTGCGTGAGCTGTGACACTGATGTGTCTGAGATCTGGTATATGGTATCTTTATTTACCTTTCATTGCACAGGTCGACCCAAGTCCAGCTGAAATAGCCGTTATGGGTTTAACTTCATTAGATGTTGCAAGTCACTTAATCAGCTTTGTTTGCTTGTCCAAATGTGTGTTTGGGTTCAGCTGCACGCAGGTTTTATGGTGAATAGCAGGCTGTTGATATGTGGGTTTTTTCCACATGAATGGCAACTCATTAGGCTTCCTTTAAATGGCTTTCACAATAAGATACTTGCAAAAAAACACAAATAAGTGATTTAAAAAGAAAATAATTGCTCATTTTTAGAATTGCCTGAATTTCTAGAGAACTTTCACATAGCAGAAATGTGCAAGGAAAGCTTGTTTCCCTGAAACCATCAGTTCTTAGAAGTTAAGCTCTTGAAATAGTTTCTTATAATATTAAATGTGCTAGGGCAAATTTTGATGCTTGTGTGATGAGCTCTGAGACTCTGGCACTCTGACTAAGAGATCACAAAAGCAACCCTGAGTGCCCTGTGTGAAGGTGACCTTGCATGGAGTGGACCCAAAACCTCCTGAAATCCCTTCTAGCCTAAACCGCTTCATGACTTTGTGTCTAAGAAATATGAAATAAATGTTTACATAGCACTGAATCCCTGTGTTCAAATGGACTAATTAGATTCCGAAAATGTATGTGTTATTTTGAGGATGTCAGACTGATGATATCTGAGAAAGAGCTTGATTGTAGGAAAACCAGCCCCTTAAATAGCAATAATAACAATGCAAAACAAGCAAAGCACTTTGTAATAGTGTCTGGAAGTTTCACAGAATCACAGAATGGTTTGGGTTGGGAGGGATCTTAAAGCCCATCCAGTGACACCCCCTGCCCTGGGCAGGGACACCTCCCACCAGGCCAGGTTGCTCCAAGCCCTGTCCAGCCTGGCCTTGAACTCCTCCAGGGATGGGGCAGCCACAGCTTTTCCTGGCAACCTGGGCCAGGGGCTCAGGCAAAGAATTGCCCTCACAGCAGAGAATTTCTCCCTGAGACCTCATCTAAATCTCCTCTCTTTCAGTTTGAAACTATTCCCCCTCATCCTATGTCTCCCCTCCCTGATCCTCATTTTTTTCTGGAGCCCCTTTAGGGACTGGAAGGGGCTCTAAGGTCTCCCCGGAGCCTTCTCTTCTCCAGGCTGAACACCCCCAGCTCTCTCAGCCTGTCCCACAGCAGAGGGGCTCCAGCCCTCTTACCTTCATGGTTCTCCAAGTCTGTTCCCAGGGATGACCTCCTGATAGCAGAAGCAGAAAACCAAGCAAAGTGGCCATGTCTCCCTTCACGTGATGACATCTCCATCATCAACACAGGTACCTGGAGCTGCCCACTTCCCACCTGAGCCCGCTCCTCTGGTGAGGACAGGCTCTTCCTCCGTGGCCTGTGCCTGGCTCTTTCCTCTCTTTCTCCCACCCATGTCCCTGTGGCTTGTCTGCAGCGCCTGGTCACTAGGTTTGGCAGGATGGCACTGACCGATGGTGAACATCAGGATGTATTCGCAACAAGCAGAAAATACACTGATCTACCCTCACAGCAAGGGGGAAGCAGGGGTTTGTTTGCAGTGCTGTGGAATGTTTTCCTGTCTAAGTCATACAATACTGGTATTCTGCTATGGATGTCTCTTTTTGGCTATGATGACTCTGGGAGGGACAGTATGTTTCCTGCTGCAAATTGCTTTTTCTCTTTTTAAGTACTTTTTCCTACTGCTTTTTTTGGGGTTTAGATTTGGAATTTTTTTTCCTACTGCTTTTTACATTTTTCATATAAGAATTCATGCTTCAGGTGATGTGCACACCTGGGACTGAGCTGGAATTGCCTCAGTAACAGATAACAGGAAATGCGGGAAATAATTGTCTTCTTTTGATTCCTCTCCTTCTTCATGTCCCCCTCTCCCAAAGAGAAAGCAGCAAAGGCTTGGTAGAAAAAACACAGACTGCGCCAATCTGCAGCAGAGAAAATAGCCTCCTCTCAGTGCTTTTGCCATTTCCAGGGGGGATTCCCCCTGGTATGTGCCTGGAATAGCGGGTTGCTGAGCCTCCTCCCTCCCCTGCTGCCAGCCTTCCCCCATCATCCTATTGCCACGTTTTACTTCTCTTCCTCTGCATTAATGACTGCACTGATTACTGCACAGTGGTTTCAGTCCATGTGATGAATCTGCAAGTTCTGGATTCGTTGGGAAGTGTCTCTGCCCAGGGCAGGGTGTTGGAACCAGGTGATCTTCAAGATCCCTTCCAGCTCAAACCATTCTGTGGTTCTATGGTGTGTGTGCGTATGCATGAAGAGACATCAGGAGCATCGAGATGTTTGTGTGCATGGGTGTGTGTATGTACAGATATGTGTATGTATATGCACCTCACCTGCAGGATGGAATTTCTGTGAATTTTTAGCAGCTTTAAAGAAACAATAATCAATAAAAACCAACTCAAGTTGCAAAGTCAAGACAATAAGGAATAAAACATGTCACCACTGAGATTTCCTTTCTTTTTGAAAGTGTTTCCTGTGCTAATGAAGCCTGGATGAAGCACTTAGTCTCCTGGAGGCTGGAAACCCCCAGGAGACCAGTCCCCGAAAGCCCGACTCACCCCTGCCTGGGGCTCTTTGCTCAGGAAGGGATTTGTGCATTGTTGTCTCCATTGTGAAGGATGCTCCCTCTCCACTGATGTATTTGTTAGTTTGTTTGTTGGTTTTGGTTTGTTTTTTTGTTTGGTTTTTTTTTCCGTGGGGGAGAAATGCAAGACCAACCGGGCAAGGGCAGGTGGCAATAAGGGCTGCAAAGTTTCACTCGTAGCGTGGCCTTTGCATGGCCATGGCATTGTGAGGGAATTTAAGACACCAAAAGGAAACTTCAGAGCAGGACCATTTCTGCTGGGACCATTGAAAGGAACCAGTTTAACATTACTTTTCTGTATCAGCCCAGCTCAAGCAAGATGGGGGATTATGCTGAAGGTTCCCGGGAAGAGCTTCTGCCTGCGGTGGGGTCCGGCTGGTGCTGCAGTACTTGGCAAAGTGTGGGCCTGATGCAGAATTTCTCTGAAGGCAAGAGCTCTATATTAAAGAAGTGTCCCGTGTTAAATAACATTATTTCTCATGGGGCTTTTAGCTGTTTTATGATTCCAGTGAATAAAACCACTAAAATGACGATAAAGATTTTCTTCCCTTAGGTGATATTTTACATCAGTTGCTCTGATAGCCATTCATTAATTTTATATATTGCTTTTGCTAAACTCATTTTCTTTAAAGTGATATTTTCAGTGCAATGTAGTATGTTCTGAATATGTCAAGGTGGAAAGATTTTTGTTTTTTGGTTTTTGGTTTTTTTTTTTAAGCACAGAAATGACCTTTATTTTCTCTGAATGAGGTGATCGTTTTTCTGCTCGTGAAGATTGAGGGATAGAAGTGCCGTGGCATGAAGCCCTGTGTTTATATCCACAGGTCAGGTATCACACCAGTTCATCATACCGCTCTGTTTAATGTGGACTTGGAGGTAATTCATGGAATATTATGGCCAAGTCCGGGGGTCTGCTGAGCAGAGGTTAAGTTTGCTACACGATGATAAACTGTGCCCCATGGTTGTGTGACAGATGTACCGCTCTGTCTTCTGGAGCTGAGGAGAGTCTGAGTTTGGTCTGCTTGGTGCTCATGAACATACTCAAAGTTTAATTTTTTGCTGTATAACCATTTATTTTTTTGTCCTTTGGTGAAAAGCAGTTGTGTAAGAGAAATGTCCAAGGATTCATCAGAGAGGAGAAAACTCTAAACCCCCAATCTCTATTAGAGTTATCAGCTAGGGAATGCCTTTTGCTAGAAAAAAATTCTCTTTTGTACAAGTTATTTAATATTATGTTGTGTTTTTTACAACACCTTTGCAGTTGCTGGTGTTTTCCAATTGGCTCACCCTGGTTACCTACTCCTGTTTCCAGATCTCCAGGCTTTGAGCAACCTGGCCCAGGGCAGGGGCGTGGAACTGGATAGTCTTGAAGGTCCCTTCCAACCCAAACCATCTATGATTCTACGATAGAGTGAGAGTTTTCCATATGAGAATTGTTACAACTTCAGTTTTCTCTAGAAGTTTTAATTTCTTCAATGGAAATCATCCCTGGCTGCCCAGTGCGATGGACTGCAGATTACAAGGCAGCACTCTTTTACGGAGTGGGGAGGCAGAAAGATAAAGGAGCTTCAGACAATCTTCTTTCCTGAGAAAGTGGGGAAAAAAACCTCTACAGCAAACTGCTTTTAGTCTTGAGAGTGTTTCACTATATCAAGAGCTTCGCCACTGCAAGGTTCAACAATTGTCACAGATATTTACAGCCTGTGAACAAGGAAACTGTCGCAGATGGAAGGTGGAGAAAAGCACAGATGCATAAATTTAGCGAATGTACATCTGCCCGACTGCGAGTGTAACTGCAAAACACTCTCCTCTGAAAGAAAAGAGAATAGTATTCAGGAAGAAATATGGGTTGCATTAGTCTCTCACGATGGATGCGGTGACATCACCTTTCTTACACAATTGCTTTTTATTTCACTTTAAGAGACTTTGGCTTGGCTGCCAATAGGAAAAATGGGATTTTTAGGAAAAGGATTGTGAAGGCACCGTGATTAATCTTGAGGCAAATTTCAGACTTTTCTGAAGAAGTGTCTATTAAGCAAGATCCTAATTTTGTCATTTCCCCTGTTTTCCACATTTTCCCTTGAGATATAGTCAGAATTTCTGAGCATTAAACAAAGCCAGTCCCTTGGGTTTCCAGCTAAAGGGAGCAAACAGGACTGCCCAGGATGGATTAACTTCTATTCCAGTCTTCAGAAGTCACTGTGAGCGTGAACTCCATTTAAGTAACACTGTCAGAGACTTAATTTATTACCTAATTGATAAGAAATATAGCATAGGAAGCCTAGACAATGAAAGCAACTTCTACAGGAAATATTTTACTAATAGGAAGCTATGTGGGAATGTGCTGGGGACAGAAAATTGAGTTACAAATTAAAAAGGTAAAAATATTTCTTCATATATAACAAAATTTGTCATTTTTTTTTTATTTTAGTGGAACTTGGAAGGGCCTGCCATTATTTATTTGTAGATGGTGAAAAAAAAAGGGCAGTGACTTGAGCAGAGAGTGTTGGAGAGGGATAATAAAAAGGGAAGTAGAAGATAAAGGAGAAGGGAAGAGAGCTGGGAGGGGCTGGGGGAACTGGGGAATGAAGAAATAGGTGGAAAGGTGGAGAGTGGTTTGTGAAAGAGGAAGCACCAGGCACTGCTGCTTCTGAGCCCTGGGGATATCCTGGGGTATGGAATGCTGGAAGATGCTTCATGCTGGGCTCAGAGGCACATCACCTGCCTGAGGGCAGAACCCAGTGTCATCAGGGATGCATTTGTACCTCTGTAAGAGGTGTTTCTGCTGCGATGGAGGATCATTTAACTTTCATTCGTATGCCTCTTTTTAGGAGTTTGCGATCATCTAATAGATGCTGCTCTATGGAAGTGTTGCTGCAGAGTGCATGATGATTTCTCACTTCTGGACGTGCTTTGTAAATGTAAGAAATCCTTTGGTAGATGAATTCCTGTTCCTTGCACGCTGTGACCAGGGAGAGGTTTGATTTCCCAGCTGCTCTTTTGCAATTTGTCCTTTGCCATCATTACCCCTGGGGATAACAACACATCCCCTCCCCTGCCCTCCTCCAGGAGGCAAACCTGGCAGCAAAAGCTGCTTTAATTTAAGCTGGGCAGAACAAGATGACGTGATTTAAACTAGCAAATATCCCATGCCTTTACAGTTTTGCCCTTGGTAAAGTGTAAACAGGAGGGGTGCTTTCTCTGTAAAACCCACAGCCAGCCACATCGGACTGTCCACCTCTCTTTTCCTCGCTCCTCCGGCTCTTCCCAATGTGTCCCTCTGCTCTGTGCATCCCACCTGCTCGCCTGCTGCAGCTCTTCTCAGCATGAACGCTGCAGCCATTGGAAAGAGTTCCTTTCTTTGCCCTCTAACTTCAAAATTTACACTTGGCATATGGAAATTCAGGTGAAAGCCTGAAATCAGAGAAAGAAAAAGGAGAAGGGGAAAACCCTTCATACCCTTGACAAGTTGCCAAGGCAACTTGAGGAAGATGATGGGCCAAGTTCGGGATGAAGCAGCAGGTCTCAGGAAAGATGCCACAGGCAGAGGAGCGGGTAAGAGCTGTGCCGAGCCAGCATAAAGTCGGACAGCTTGCAATTAATCCAAAGGAACAATAAGTGAAATAAATGCGGGGTAAACTTGAAATGTTTTCTACCCCATAGGTTTTTCAGCCTTCTTTAAAACAAAGACTCCAGTTTCAAGAAAGGTTTACAAAACTAGCTTTTTTTCCCCCTTAGATAGACTTTTGCTTCAGTCTGTATCTAATGCTATAAAATACGTTTCTGATGTTTCTAATTAAGTTTTGGAAGCTCTGTGCCAAACCTCTGTCTTGGGGATGAGAGAATACAAATCACTTGATGATTATTTCCAGCAATGGTCAACCAATCGGTTTGAGAAATACAGATCAAAAGGTTGATTCTCAAATATTTATTATAATAAGCTGAACAAGCAGCAGGCTGTAACTCATACGGTGGAATGAAATCCTTGCTAAATCATCACATCATAAAGAAAATTGCTTTTTTAATTTAATATTTCTCTTTTGGCTGTTTCTATAGAGACATGCTAATTTAGGAGCTTAATTTATTATCTGGAAGAATATTATGCTAGATACAAGTTTTCCCCAAATCACTTTCAAGTGAAACCAAAGGCTCACGTAAGCGAAACATGTGAGCAAAAGCGCAAATTGCCTCCTTCATTATGGCTTAATGGCAAATCATGTAATGGCTCGTTGTTCCTCCTGCAGCAAAGGAGTGGATAGCGATGCCTTCTCCTGCTAATTTGGTCACTGAAATACTGTAAACTCAGCAGTGAAAAACCAGCAGCCTTTTTGCTAGAGATGTAGCATGGCAGAGTGGCAAAAAAATATCTCTTCCTTGAGATAATGTTAGTCCTATCGAGGAGTTGACCCAGTAAGTGCTGAAAATTGATAACAACAACTAACTGCTTTGCCATAAATATGCTGCTGGAGCCTCATTAGTTTTTCAGCAACTGGATGAAAACCTCTGGTATGCATTTTCTCTATAATTTACACAGCGTGAGAGGGCTTTGGTCCACAAGCAGTACCACAAAGAGGAAAAACCTGTATCATCAACAGGGATGAGTGCCTCTTCCCATTCCTCATCTCGCTGGGATGGTGCATGGCCACGTGCCAGCCCAGTTCCACCCTGGCTCGACAAGGGGCAGGACACTGCACAAAGGGTTTGGGGGGTTCAGCTCCTTGGGTTTACCCTGGCTCTCTCCGTCTCACCTCCATACTCCTCAGCTACAGCACAGCTCTTAGCGTGAAGACCAAAAACTCCCACTGGTTTTCCCAGACAACCGATAAATCCTGCAGGGTTTGAAGAGTGGGATTAGCCGCCGATGAGGGATACTAAATGGGCATGCTGTAGAGCCCAGGAGCACCTCATTGCCAAAAGCTGCCTGGTAAAGGACCACGCCAAACATGACGGGTTTGTGAAATTTCTTCTCAAGCTGTCACTTGACTCCTTTCTGAAATATATTTAGTCAAAACCATCATAAATAAAGCATAGCTCAAGCAAGCTGATTAGCTTTAGTTTGAGTGACCTGGTTTATACCCCATTATTTTGTTCTGTGACTCAGTCTACATTAGAAGTGATTGTGTATCACCAAATGATACCTATTTCATAAAGTGAGTGAATGAAGGTGTGATAATTCAGTTCAGTTCAAATAGAGGTGTCTCTTGATTAAGAAACTGCCAACCAATTGCCATCTCTGTTGAATTGCAGAAATAAGTGATTTGTTTATGTACTTTCAATGCGGTTTACATGGACCATAAACGATGGAATAGACTCTACATTAAAAAAAAAACAGAAAAAAAAAAAAGGACACTCTGCTGGTCTAGTGCAGTAAATAAATTGAAAGATTAGCAATAATAACAACAAAAAAATACACTCGTATCTATAGTTTACATGACATATATTTAAAAAAAAAAAATAGATCTAAGAAAAGACTGTTGGTTCCTTGGTGCCACACTGGTATTTAGAAGTTTTCTTACGTGGTAAGGGGAAGCTAGCAGGTTGGGAAATGCCGTGGAGGTGCTCCTGCAATCAGTGCAATGACTTTTACTTCCAGTCACCGGCAGCTGTGCAGAGAGTGACCTGGCGTTCGGGTTTCTGTGTCTCCAGCTGTGCCAGATGAGCAGAGCAGTGAGGATCTGTCTCTCACAGTCTGCTGCCATCCTCACACTCCGGTGTTGCACGGTGGTGTCCCAAGGCATCGCACGAACCTCAGGCCCAGTGAAACCCCAACCCCAAGGAAATCTCGTGTTCTCGGTCTCTTGTGTTTCCCACCAGATTCTGGACCCACCTGGGATCCCAGCTCTACAGAAGGCCTCGCATTATAATGGACAATGTCAAATGCTTTTATAATGTCTTTTAAAATGTCCTTCTTTTTTTCCTTTTATTCTGCAGACCTGCACCCAGTTTCATATGGGAAGTGCTGCTCTTACTAGTTACAGCTGTTCTTACAGAATGAAGGTATAAAGGTGAATTTTGAGATCATTATCTCATTACTTTACCAGAACCAGTCATTACTTGCTGTTTGCAATTGATTTCCCTTTATAATAACACATTTTTGAAAATTCCCCAGAGACTGATTCTCAGCCTACCAAAGTCTAAAAATTCCTTTTTTTCTCATGCGTTTTTGTGTTCCTGGCCTGTGAGCCCGGAGGTTATCACTGTTGCCCTCACTTTGTACTCTGATGATGGTGCTCCGTGCTATGGTTTATCTGTAGAATTGTTTGGAATATTTGTTTTAATGTATAATTTGCTTCGGAATTTGTCAAACTATTGCTATTATACCCCATGGCAGGTGGTTGGAACTAGATGATCTTTATGATCCCTTCCAACCTAAACCATTCTATGATTCTATCAGTTTCATCAGTCTACAAATACAAGCATCCAGGGTAGTTGCCTAAAATATGTCTAGGACACTAGCACATTATTGAGGGAAATATTTTGAAAACTTCATAATAAAAGGGATTATGTGCATTTGATGTGTGGCTTTGAGCAGGGAGAAAGCAGCGTTGGTGGTCTGCTTCTTAAAGATAAGCTTGGGGCAGTAAATTTATTGCTAATGGTTTTATTTTCATTTTCTGGCATGGTACTTGGATGTTGTTAATTTAAAGAATTGTGTTATTTTCATAAGATAGAGCTATAAAAAAGAAAAGATTTCTTGGCTTCTTCTGGCTCAGAGGTGAAACAGTGGCTGTGTGCTGGAAAAATACTGATCGTTTCCCTGGAGATGGTGGTTGTATTCCTACCGTTACTCTAGGAGTTAGGAGGGTGAGATTTTGGAATTTTCTGAGAGGGAAGCGGAGAATTAGTCATCATTCAAAGGGTTGTAACTGCGTCCCATATTGAAGCTGCATCACCAACGGAGCTGCTGCTGAGTGGCACCAGAAAGGTGTTGAGAAAATGCAGCAAATGCTCAAAAGAACTATTCAACTTAAGTTACTGAATATAAACATCTCAACATTTTCTCCTTTTTTGAAGACTTTGATATGATTTGATACTGGCACCTGTAACTGCAAAATTAAGGGTTTATATAATGAGTGGTTGTGTTTCTACCAAATAGCTGTTCTGTTTCTGAGCAGTCTATGACAAGTTACTGGAACTGATTGCATAGCATAATTTGGATTAGATGTTTGGATATTTTTCTTTGGATGTTTCTCTATGAATTGTCAGGTTCTTCCAGTGGCGCCAAGTGATACTATTTTTATGATGCTTCTTTGGGGTGACATGAAGCATGAGATCATTACGGAGAAGGTAAGGTCAGAATCGTCTTCTGGGGCTGAGAACTTTGTTGCTCAGTTTGAGGCTTTTTTAGGTCTTACTTCCTTTATCATTTTCCCCAATCTAAGTGCTGGTCCAGTAGGTGCTTTTGCAAGCTTACAGGAGCATATAGCAGCTCTGCAAATCTGGCTCATGCCTCACCTTTGGCTGCTCAGGAAGATGTAATTAACAGTTAACTGTGAGGTGCTGAGTTTAGGTGGAGAGTCCAGTGTCAAAGAGAATTCTGTTCCAGAGGAGGATCAGCAGTTTTATAGCAAAGGAAATACTNAATCCTTCCTAACCAACTTCCCCCCCCCCCCCCCCCCCCCCCATTATTATGAACATCTCCTCCACAAAAGAGTACTCTTTTGTGGTCCCTGAATGCTGCTCCCTTAGGTCAGGATTTGTCTGTGCCACCCTTGCTCACCCCGACACCAGGCAGACACTGAGGCAAACATCTGCTGGGGAAAATGGTGATCTTTGGAGCATTAGACATGCCTCAGTGGGTCTGATCAAAGGCCCAGAAACATCCTGGTCATTACCACAAAGGTGTTAAGCTGCCTTGCCTAAAGACGGGATCAGCAGCTCTGAAAAAATGAGTGAATTTCTGTCAATTTGCATCTGCATAAAGTTATGTTTTCTTTTTTGTTTTCTTTTTTTTTTTTTTGGTGATGTGCTATTTCTAATACACTTAACAAAATCCACTTACGCGTATTGCCACCCTAGCTTTTGGCCTTATCAGGAGAAAACAAAAAGGAAAACGCAGCGTTTCCCAGAACTTGCGCATTGCTCTTTCATGAAGTGGGAAGATCACAAGGTGATAAAAGCATCTTCAAAGGGAATGGCAGATTTTAGCAACGTGCAGTTCTCCTGTGCCTCCAAACCACACATCAACCCTTTCTTATCAAGAGTGTAGCTACTGCCTGTGTGTGCATTAGCTGCAGACCAAATGTACTTGCAGTACTTCCCTGTGTGGAGCAGACTTAATTGAGCAGCCAAGCACAGGAGGAGAGCAATTGATTTTCTGTAGTCTGAAGATACAGGGCAATGGTTGGAGAAGCAATGTGATCCTTGCCTGAGGAAGGATTACTCAATCTATATTAGACTGAGATGAAAAAACAACAGTTAACCAGCATCAAATACAAGTTCAGCATACAGATTTTGTAATTGCTGTGTATTAAATATTTTTTATGATGTCCATAAGTGTATCTACAAAAAGACTAAAGAAAAAAGTTGTGATGATTTACTGATGACAGTATATAGACTCTGGTGAGGTTTTCACTCAACTGAAGAATTCTTTTCAGCATAAGCAGGACAGGTACCGTACAAAAATGAAGTCTTTGGATCAAACACTTCACACTGCAGGGTTACGTGGCAGTTTGCATATAGGGTTTCTTGTTCTTGCAAATGCAGTAAGTCATAGTAGAGGCTTAACATGTCTATGGTTTTCTCTGATAAGGAAGTTATTAATGATTGGAGGAAAGGAAGAAGTGAGCAAGTGAGTAGAGGCTAAAAGTGACTGAAAGAAATAGGGTGATAAAAGTAATATGTCTACATGAAAAAGAGAACACATGATCAGGATGACTGTCAAATTATGGAAAGAACAGAAATGAAACTGGGGAAAAAAGATTGGAGGAAGAACCATGTGACAGTACTAGGAACATTCTGGGGAAAGGAGTATTTGAAAAAATTCTCAACCAAGCTTGTCAGGCATGTGGTGAGAAGAGAGATCTTAGATGGTCAGGAGGTAGAGGGTAGAGTCGCAATGATGGAGCTGTGGATGAGGTTAATGGTGAGGACCGTGGTGCCCCATGGAAAAGCACCACTACCGTGGTGGGAAGGTCCTGCTGTCCTGTGTTGCTGCTTGCTAAACCCTTCAGTGCTTTCAAACCCTGCTCTGGGGGTTTGTTCTCCACACCACCAAACAATCTTCCTGCTCTCCTCCAGACTCACCAAATGGTCTGCTGGTTTGTTAAGTGTGGTGCCAAAAGCTGGACACAGTAGTTGCTGCTGGGATTTCCACCCCCGGAGTGAGAGCATCCACCTCCTGCACAGAGATCCAGTAGTTTCAGAGACCCTCAATGAATCCCACTTCATGCAAAGAAGTGAGTAATTTTGTGCACCAAAAATTGAATTTACTTCTTTGTGACTTTACTTTTGCTATCTTCAGTATTTCAGTAGACCATTAACACATACTGAAAATAATTATAGATGTTTTTCCTTCTTTTTCTGCTATAATTTCTATTGTATTTCTATATCAAGGATAATTTTAACATTTCTGACATTTGTATTTAAGTAACATTGAGGAGGAAAGCATAATGTTTGGGCTGTTGTTGATGAGTTTCCAACACTGAGTTTATGAGCTCATTGTTTTTCTGTCATGACAAACCATTCAAAGTTGCTGTATTTTATTAGAATGGGCTAAAAAAAAAAAAATCCCTGCTCATAAAGTTTTTGCATCTCTTTAACTGGTCTTAAAACCGCGCTGTTGTTTTTTGGGGTTTTTTTTTGTTTTTCTTTTTTATTTTTGTCGGCATCATAAAAATGATCTTTTCTTTGGAAGTAATTACATATTGACTGCTGATGTGCATTCACTGCTGAATGTACTTTGAGAAAGATGCAGTGTTATTAAAAATGGGGAAAATAAGTGCAACAAGCTCGGTGGAAGCTTTCCTTTATGCCAATAGCTTCTGCAGGAAACAATGGTAGATCTTGGTTTAGGACTAAGGAAACAAAACTTTTCATTTATTTTTCTGAACTATGATTTTTGCCAACAAAGCTAAGTATTGCTTTGCAGAAAGGCAGTGTTCAGTGTCCTCACAATGTCCCTTAGTGTTTAAAGGCTGACCATAAATGAGACTTTTTTGCAGACTTTTGTTGTGTGTTTCGGTTGATTGGGATGAATACGAGCTGGAAGTCTCCAGGGAGGCTTTTCTGTGGCCGTGGCCACCCTGGTCACCCGGCTGCCATCTCTGTGGCTGTGGGAGCCACCTCCCTGGAGCTGCTTTCCTTCCCCGCAGTTTGCTTTGCAGTTCTGCCATCCTTTGCTGAACGTGCTCTCCTATATTAATATTCCAACTATTAAACCATTAAAGTCTGCCAATGAGTTAATTACATTAGAGGTTACTTTTAAAACCTGCCAGTGATCCTCTCCTGAGGACTCTCCTGGGGAGCTGCGTTTCAAAGGCACCGTTCCTTCACATCCCCTCTCACCAGAGAGTTCCTTGACTAAACTGAGAGCAAAGAGGATTGAATGTTTCCAGCACTTCTTTAAATTGATGTCTCTGAGAGTGGCTCTGGTGCCAGGCACTTGAAAAAAAAAAAAACACGGCGATGCTGGAGATGAAATCTGAATAACCAATTTTAGCTGATGTTCAGGTTTGGGCTTTGCAGAGTCCTTAAGCACACATTGCTTCTCGCAGCTTAAATATGATTTTCTCGTGTGGCTGGCGGCGGCGAGTGCTGTGTCAGCATGGCAGCAGGGCTGTACTTCTAAATATACAGATTGGAAGTGGTACCAAGAGGCAGGATCCCACCTAAATCCAATCCTTTGCATGGATCTGCAGCCTGGCTTCCTCCCCTCTGCCTAGCAAAGCCCGCACAGCTCACATGGGTGCCGTCTGCGAGGGCTGCATTAGAAACATGGGGAGCTGCAGGGTTGGGTGAATCCAAATATCTTCTGGCTCTTCGCCTTCCCAATACCCCATTTGTATTGAACTGCTAAAAGTAAAAAAAAAATAAATCCAGGTTTTGAGGGTTTTTTTTTTCTTCCAAAGAAGATGGCGAGAGGGTAGTGAAGCTCCTCTCGATGTTCAGGGAAGTGGTTGAGTCACCATCCCCGGAGGTATCTAAAAGACGGGTACATGTAATGCTTAGAGATACAGTTTAGTAATGGGTTTTGTCTGTACGAGGTTGATGGTTGGACTCGATGATCTGAAAGGTCCCTTCCAACCTGGGCAATTCTATGATTCTATGTTCTTACTAAATAAAAAAAAAATGAAGCCCACCCAGGTTAATTCCTATTAATTAATAAACCCCTTCATTTCTTATATAAGCCATAGTTATCCCAGGCAGATCACTGATACCAACATTACTGAGTTTAAGGACTTAAAGGAATTTGAAAAGCATTAAGTATTTATATAGATAATAATAATATTCAGTTATTAAGCAGGGTGAATAACAAAATACTTTTGTTTTGGAGTAGAAAAATACCACTGAAGGCTGAAAGTATAAAAATTTTTGCTATGATCCATTGAATGTTTGTCCTCAGTGAGTTTTTGTTATCCAGGACCAAGAGAGGAGGGAGATGCTCCCAGGGGAGCAGCACTCTGAGTGGTACAGGCTGCGGATGAGTTGTGCAAACACTGAGATAGATGCATGGTTGTCTGAATATCTTGAGGAATCAGCTCGTTCCAGGCAGGAGTATTTTGCAATCAGGAATGCTTTTGTTGCTTGTTCTGCTCCTAGAAAGTAAAGAGATTTGGATATAGTTGGTTTGTTCAGTGCTGTGTCCTGCTGTGTAGGAGACTCCTTTATGGGAAAGGGGAAATTATTTCTGGAAAGCCTGAGAGCAAAGCTGTCACCACCAGTCCTCATAAAACCCAAGCGAAGCATTTGTATGATAGTATATGATAGAATCCTAGAATGGTTTGGGTACCTTAAAGCCCACCCAGTGCCACCCCCTGCCCTGGGCAGGGACACCTCCCACCAGACCAGGTTGCTCCAAGCCCCGTCCAACCTGGCCTTGAACCCCTCCAGGGATGGGGCAGCCACAGCTTCTCTGGGCAGCCTGGGCCAGGGGCTCACCCCCCTCACAGCAAAGAATTTCTTCCTCAGATCTCATCTAAATCTCTGCTCTTTCAGTCTGAAGCCATCACCCCTTGTCCCAGCTTTCCATGCCCCTGTAAAAAGTCCCTCCCCAGCTTTCTTGTAGATGCCCTTCAGATACTGGAAAGCAGTTATAAGGTCTCCCTGGTGAGAGTCCATGAAGTGCTAACTAAAAAAGAGAATATGCATCAAATATCCCAATGTGTTTAAATTAACAGGCAAACCTTTTTACCTAATTGATTAATTATGAAGTGTCAGGCTGTATTGAGTAAATTAATTATGGAGAAGGAGAGAGAAGAAAGTGAAATACTGTCACTGTTGTATCAGTATTAATTGTTCTCCATCTGCCCATGGAAATTAAAGTGAAATGGAAGAGACCAGATCTCCTGGAACAAAAAAATGAGAGCTCAAAGGTTGGTTCTTAGTATTAGAAATAATCATTAAACTTTTGAAGGTTCCCTGAAGTTCAGAAAAACATGCTATTGCTAATCAGGAATAAAAAACAGATTTGAAGCAAGCCATATTTCCCTGGACTTTCATTAGGTAGGGGAAATTTCCCCAGAGGGGACAGTACCAGCCCAGCTCTGTGATGGCCACTGACCCTCGAGCTCCTTCCAGAGGAGTCTGGAGACCCCTGGAGTGATGCTGAGCTCCATCCCCACGGCCACCTCCCTCGGGCTCCCGAGTTGGCAAGCAGGTGTTATTCCCTTGGATCTATGAAAGATAGTATTCAAAATGGGAGTAAAACTTAAATTGATAGCTGGCTTAGACACCAATAGAATTCATATTCATGCTTAATTAGAAAATAAAAGTACAAAAGTCTTTTTATCTTAGTAAGGGACAGAGTTCAGAAGCTCACTGAGATAACTCAGTGTTAGCTTTGTTAACTTCTTCACTGTTCACCAAAATGTAAAAACAAAAAACAAAAAAAAGATGAGGTTTATTGGCTGTATAATGCCTTAATCAGATAGCCTCATTAGCAGAGATTATCCTATTTCTTCCTAATTGCCTCCATTCATTTAAGTGGTGTGTCTTTAGAGACAGAAATTTTATTTAATCTGAGAACTGAGGGGCAAAACCCTAACTGTAATGAAACTGTGTTTAATCTTCTCTTTTATCATGAAGTCTTTATGAGTAGATGGAGTTTGGGGTGTGGATGCAGCTTGCAGTAAAACGTAGATCGCAACTTGTTCACTATTTTGTTTGTTCCCATCCCATGAGAATGTGCTTTTTAAACCCCTGCAGCAGCTCAGCGCAGTGCTCGGCAGCGGCTCCTGTTCAAGGGGATATGGGGGTGCTCCTGATTTCACACTGTCCCCAAGGGCTAAATTGGCAAAGGGGGTTTCTAATTTGGAATTTCCAAATGTGTACTTCATTTCCAGAATTTTTTACATAGAGTTCATAGGGAGCTAAAGGCAATGTGTAGTTATAGAATTGCAGAATCATTTCAGTTGGAAAAGACTCTTAAGATAAAATCCAACCTTTATCCTTGGGAATGCAATTACTGTATGAGAAACCAGCATTTCAGTTAGTGTTAGACATATTGTTGCCTTTTGCTCCCTGTCCTGATTTCCCACAGCTCTTCAAGAACTACTGGTGAGCCACGTTTGTCATCTTGAAAAATCCTCAGAATAGATCTTCTGATTACAGAGATTTACAAGACCAGTCCTCTACATGGTTGGTTTGGGTTTTTTTTATCTTTCCCACAGATCATTGCTATCACTCCTGCTCCCACTCCTCAATCATTCTTTTTAATGCTGAGCTCTCTCTTTCTAACAAACGGCAACTGAAAATCCCAGTTCCTCGTTGGTGGTGCTGGTATTTTAGCACTGGGGGGGGGGGGGGGCGGGGGGGCGACA
>VXBO01005914.1:37151-118059 GCA_013400135.1 Rhinoptilus africanus
GGGGGGGGGGGGGCAGGGAGCAGGGAGCAAAAAGGGTCCTGGGCAGTTTCCCTGGGACTGAAGTGTTCCTGCAGGCACAGCTGTGGGATAAGGAGCCTTTCTCACCTGCTGGACTCAAAGAGAAAAATTTAAATACAAATTTAAAAATAAGTTTATGGATTTTTACTGGCTAATCGTTGCATCTATATACTTAGCAAAGAGTTGCTTAGCAAGAAGTCTTCTCTCTTCCAGGTTTCCATTTTGCTGATGTTTTCACACAGATCATATATATTCTTTCCTAAGTAGCATAGCAAGGGAACCTAAATAGCATCCAAAAAGATTAGATTTGGGGTTTGTATTCAAGAAAAAACCCTTTATCTGGGATATATTTCCTGGTCTCATAATTTCATGAAAAAACCATTCATGCTAAGAGTAAAAAATTGCAAGTGCTGTGTATGATGGAGAAAGTGAGAGGAAAAAATGGAACAATAAAATAACTTAAAATCCAAACAGCCAGGAGGCAGGAAAGATACAGACATACTTCCCCTGTGTTAATTTACAAACTGGCCATTAGCCTCTGGCCCACTATTCCACAGCAATCACCAGAATATAGGAGTCAGAAAATGATTTTTCCTCAAGAATGAAAAGAGATGTGAGGCATTTCATCCTTCTGAAGTGAGCGAAGGAAAAGGCAGCGCTCCTCAGCATGTGCAGCTGAGCTATATCTCAGTGATAGAAGTTGTGCAGAGCTAATTTGTCCATTGGAGTCCATTGCTTTGCTTTTATTACATACCAAATAGAAGAATTAAGTCCTCTAGTGTATCTCTTAGCATAGAATCTAGTGTTCTGCTCCTTCACCTAGGTGCTACCATGGGGTACTCTGACCTAAATCTCTGCATTTGGAAAAGGAATTATCAGTGATATAAACTAATACATACATATTTCTATTTAAAAAGAAATAAAAATCCTGCATGATAATGTTTCATGATCTCCAGAAAAAAGTCAGAGGACATCATGCCCCAACTTGCTATACTCTATTCCAGTTTCTGTAGTTATACAGAGGGGAATCGTTGGAAGAAAGAGAAGAAAATGTGAAAGCCATCTAGTGAGAAAACTCAGGACTAAAAGAAAAAAATCTTAACCAGCCCTAATGTTCCTAGTTTTAATTCTCTTCTAGACAGAGAAGCAGTATGAAAAAGATGCATGTTGGCTAAAGGCAAGGAGTTATGATATAAACAGATGTGCAACATAACTCATAGTGGTCAGTTCAGTCAAACTGCTATAAAATTCTCATATACAGAACAGAAGGTAGACAATTTATTTATCATTTCAATCAGAGCAAAGATTACCTTCAAATCAGAACTCTTCTAAATGTTGCAAGGCATTTCATCTCTAAACAGTGCTGCTGTATTTAATAATATGTTCACTCCACACGGTTTTCTTGGGGCGTGTGTGCCCACATGCAAGTTTGGTGGTCTTTTTTGGTATGGCTGTGCTCAGTATTACAGCAAATAGCACAGTTCAAAAGTGACGGAAAAGCCAGGTCTGCAATTTCTCTCTGCAGTGGATGAACAGGGGTTTTTCATTTCATACATCATTTACAACTTGCCGCAGTGATTCTACAAAGTCAGTACACATCCTCCAGACAAAGCGAAGAGCAGAAGTAAATAGATTTGTTTTTAAGATCGCTGTTGTCATCATTATGCATGTTTGGCACCAGTTTTATTTTACTGCATCTTGCCAAATTGCCCAGAGCACTGTTTGGCACCTGGATATAGAATTCAGCTAATTTAATTTCTAGTCGGCCTTGTAATTGCATCTTTTCCCATCACACGTGTGCATAACTGCCAGCCTGCCCTGAAGGGCCAGGGGAGGCTGGCAAGTCCGTCTGTCTGAACCCACGTGTCTCCCACCTCGTACGTGCCCAGCAAAAGTGGTTCTTTTTAGTGTTCCTTCCCTCTCATCCTGCTCTGGCTTGTCCATCTCCTCCCCTTCCTTGGAGGGGTGCTGGTTCCTGCCTTCCCCCCATTTTTGCATAGGATGCTGCAAGGCAGTAGTGCCATTAGCAATTTTGTAGGTGTTATTTTACTGACTTTAGGGGCAGTGAGAAAACAGGAGAAAATTCCTGGGTTTACTTGTGATGAAGTTTTCTTCAAAAAACTGCTCAGCCTTCTAAAACACCACTTGAGATTCATTTAGCAGAGCTAAACAGTGAACTTTCCACAGACTCTGTCTTAAAGAATCTAAAATAGGCACTGTAATGCCTTGCTACCATTAATTTGTGTGTTGGAACAACAGAACTTGAAGGCTGTCTAGGTTTGGGGCTTTGGTTTTGGAGATTTCAATAATTATGAAGGTTTAATGCTTGACAATCCATCTTCACCTTCAATTTGCTGCATGAGTTTGGATGTTTAAAAAGAATTGTCTTGTACAATTTTCTGTTGACAGTGGCAAGAGAAAGAAACAGCGTTCATCTCAGGTGTCTCTTGGTTTTGCTCAGTGGGGACTGAAGGAAACATAATACCATATACTGTTTCAATAATTTTAAATTTAAATTATTCCCATCCTGTTTGCTGTTGCAGCCTTCTGCTCCTCCATGTCCCCCTGGTTTATGGCTGGTTTTTTCACAGCTCCCAGGAGTGTCTTTGGTTTCTTCATTCTTGTTATTTGGGACGTCAGAGTCCATTAGTTCTCAGATGAAACAGCATTATTATTACTATTATTATTAACATCTACTCTGACTCCATTCAACACATCTAGATACCATGTACTGACAAATTATACAGATTTTAATAAGTTGGCCAGTTTTCAGCATTCCCTTCATCAGATCTAATTGAACTTTAACTCCAGTCATTAGAGACTTGATCATTACTTTCAGGGTATGTTAAAGTGGGTAGTAATTATATCTATATAGTATGATATAAGAATACTGATGGGTTTTAAGGCACTTTCCCAGTTTCTCCACTTTAATTAAAGAATTGCATTAAAACTATCTAAGAGGCTATTATTTTTGAATGGTGATTTAGTATTTTGACCCTTCTTCATGCAAGCAATAAATTATTTGGAAGGCAAACATTTGCAGGTGAGCAAGGAAGTGAAGAGGTTTGAATCACTGTTCAGAAATGGAGCAGAAATTAGAAGAATTGTGAACTGATTGCAGTGGAATTGTCTGCCTGATTGCCTTTCTTCTCTCTGCCTGAGAATTGCAATAAAACTGGGAATACAGCAAAGATTAATGGTTTTGAGATGTTCACTTTCTTGTAAAAGTGGATGAGTCCTTGGACAGGCAGACTCATTCTTGTTTTCATCCAAGGAGAACTTTACTGAAAGGATATCTATGGAAGGAACAGCCATTAATAAAGCTGTACCATAGCCAATCTGGAAGTGTGATAAACCAAAGGGCAAGTCTGGTCTGGGTCAAGCTGTGACTGCGGCTCATGTAGAGGTTCCACAACCAACATCAGTCATACTGGTAGAGCTTGATGGTTAGATCCCTGTACTGGACACTGGTGAGGCCCCACCTCGAGGGCTGTGTCCAGTTTTGGGCCCCTCACCACAAGGCAGACACTGAGGGGCTGGAGCGTGTCCAGAGAAGGGCAACGGAGCTTGGGAGGGGTCTGGGTCACAGGTCTTGTGAGGAGCAGCTGAGGGAGCTGGGGGGGTTCAGCCTGGAGAAAAGGGGGCTGAGGGGAGACCTTCTCGCTCCCTACAGCTCCCTGAAAGGAGGGGGTAGCCAGGGGAGGTCGGTCTCTTCTCCCAAGGAACAGGTGATGGGTCAAGAGGAAACGGCCTCAAGTTGCGTCAGGGGAGGTTTAGGATGGGTATTAGGAAAAATTTTTACACAAAAAGGGTTATTAAGCACTGGACCAGGCTGCCCAGGGCAGTGGTGGAGTCGCCATCCTTGGAGGTGTTTAAGAGCTGGGCAGACATGGTGCTGAGGGACATGGGTTATTGGTGTGCTTGCTAGTGCTGAGTTAAGGGATAGAACTGATGATCGTGAAGGTCTCTCTCAACCTAGACAATCCTATGATTCTAAAAGTAGTTGGGGGTCTTGCTCTAAGTTATGTTGAACCCATCCTTGCACACTGGCGTGAGTTTGCCACCAGCAAATTTCCACTAGCTCTGTCCAGGAATGTGTGCTGGGGTCCTGTTTTTACTGGAGACTTAAAAAAACTACCGGGATCTGTCAATGTCTGCCTCGTGGGACTGGGCTGTGTGCTTATCCTGCTGCGTCTTGGCCTTATCTTAAGTGGGGAGGTAGGGGTGGATATATGGGGACATACACCACTTTAGTTAGCAGTATGTGGTTATGTATTTTTTCTGTTTTTCTGTCTTTACATGATTGTTCAAGTTAATCTGAAGTCCAAATGTTTTGCAGAAGGACTGAAGTGAAGCCGTATGGAAATCTGTAAGGAGAGCCATGCCTGGAGTTCAGTAAAATAAGGTGTAGGGCCTCAGACATCTCACTACAAATCTGGCTGCTGTTTGGAACAATGTAGAGTAGGAGAGCAGAGTGAATAAATCAAAAGATTGCAGGATCTGTGTTTCCACAATCTTTCAGCCCTGACGGCACTAAATAGACTGCGTTAAAATTGGGACAACGATGATGGCATTGTAGGCTGCATTATTTATTCACAGGCTAGCAAACCCAGACTTATTTATTCAGTTCATAGCCCATTAATTCATGATCATTCCAAGAATACAACCAGAATTAACATTAAAGGGAATTTTGCAGCCTGTGTAAGAAAGCATATTCCCAGCTAAAGTTTAATGGAAGGTTTTCTATTGAACAAATATATTTCCACTGCCAATTAAATGTTGTATGCAGAATTTCCATAACAGATCCACGATGAGTTTAATGCTAGCATAAGGTTTTAAAAATAATACATTTCCAACCAAATCCAGTACTTCTATAGCAAATCAGAGTATAGAATTAGTGAAAACAATAATTTTTGTGATATTTGTTAAGAGTTGTTAAAACAAGCAATTTTAAACCGACTTTACTTACACAGGTTGGCCTGTGAGATCCAGGGGACATGTGAGTAGCAGAAAGTGCAGTAGCTGTGAAAATGTAGTTTTTAAATATGCTTTGCCTTAGGAAAATAAAAAAAAAAAAGTCTGCACATTCAGATTTGTACCTCAGGGATTGATGAATCCCTCAGAATCAGGACAATTTGTCTAATGTAGTTGTTTCTCATCATTTGTAAGAGCTAATCTGGAGAAAATTCAGTGAACAGAAAACATTTCCAAAGCTTTCTTTTTTTTTTAAAAAAAGAATTTCAGTGTTTGTTTAGGAGGCTGTATGATAGAATGTATTTTATTCATCTGCCATCTGCATTAGAAATGCAGATGTTGAAGTGCTTGGATTCATTGGACTTTAACAAACCTAAGAACTGAGGAGAACACTGATTACATCATCTTTCCATTTCATTGCCTCGAAAAGAAGGACCTGTTCTCCTTTATTTCCTATAATCTTCTGTTCTACACATTACGTGCAATAAGTAGACACCTTGCCTTGCCTTTAGGCTTGACCATTTTGTTTCCCGGAACATTACTGGTTTTCAGAATTATTTTAGGCTTTTTAGCTTAATTTGCTCTTAAAAGCATTACATAATAACTGTGTTTTAGGGGAAATTATGGAATGGGTGTATGGTCCTCCTTTTGGGATGAATGACACACACTAGGAACACTTCAGGAAATTAAAGAAAATAGGGTATTTATTTCTGGTTTTAATGTATACAAATTTATCATGATGTTGTCTTTGGAAAACTGGTGTTTTGTCAACCTAAGTGATGAAACAGAAAAGAGGGAAAAAATTACTTTTTTGGGCCTTGAATACCTTCGCTGTGTCTCCTGACACTGCTCTCTCCAGAGTTCTGTATTCAATCCTGGCTTTTGCAATTTTTCTTAAAGACGTGAACTGTCATGACTGCTGAATTTTGAAACTTGCTCTACCACAGAGAACTCCATGTCCAGCTGAATTTCTAGCAAATAATAGAGACCAATACTATCATTAAGCCATCCTTATGTTAATTATTTTAAAGTATGTGATAAATAGACTAAGAACCATGACTGTTTATCATGAATAATTCAACTACCTCATCACTGAAAAAGTCCAAATAGCTTTTGTTAGAATGGACCCATGAGTTTGTTGTGACCAATGACAGCATTTGTTATTAACCATTAACAATAATTATTAATTATTTCTTATTAAAATTAACAGCCCCTCAAATTTTATTATTAGCTTCCGTAAGGTCATAGAACTGTTGCAGGGAGAATCTTACTCAGCATATCACTACGGCTCTGGAAAATGTGATATGGAGCTTGGTAACGTGTTTGAATGGATGATCCCTGGAGTATTTAAATAGGCATTTATGAGAATCAGAAGAAATAAATTATGCAGCTTCTCCAGTAGTGCTTATTTGCAGGAAGTATGCATTGGCACTGGCAGGAAAAAGATGATATGGTGTAACGCAAAGTATCAGAAATGCTAAAGAAAACGGGCTGCACTGGGCACTTATCGCCCACTCATCCAGCGGCTGTTGGAGATATAATTTCCATGTCCTGCTCTCCGCATTGATTTGTTAGGAGGAAAGTTATAATCACAAAGAACCCACAGTTCCTGCTCGCTGAAAAGAAAATTAATCAAGTAAAATCTGGATTGCTTGAGTGAGTAACAGCTTTTCTTAATATTGAAACAATGAAGAATACAGGTTTTGAACTGTTTTACTGTTCTAAATTAATAACTTCACATCTGCTTAGAAAGATAACACTGTCCTGAATAAAGCATGACTTTCTAGCTTTGTATAATGACTCTTTTTCAGATGATATTACAGAGAGCCATAGAATATGAGATGAACCTTAATTAATATTCTTTCAATTACAATATATTTCACTGTCATATTCTTCTAATATTCATGAACTAGTGAGGAGCTGGTTATAAATCTAATGACTAAGAAACTAAAAGAATAGGAGAGTGTAACTCCATCTCCTCCTAGAGAAGACACCTATTTAATTCCTACCTTCCATGTATTATTCAAATCTTTGCTTTTAAAAGTATAGACAGAGATTCAAATTCTGCCTTCACTCATAAGCAAAATAGACATAACTATTAAAATTTCATTGAAAGTTCATTTCAGATTTGTTCAGGTTTCTTGATGGGAAATGTAGCCTTGTGTGATGACTTTCTGGGGCAGGATATGCGTGTTTTGGCCATTTCTTTTTGAAGCATTTGTAATGACTGTGTGTTATAGCTGCTTTAGTGATGGTGGTTTTAAAGTTCTTTTTGCAGCAGAGCTCAAGTTGCTAATATTGCAGGAGGAGGAGAGCTGGTGGTATGGGGCTGTGCTGTTTGATGTCAGATAACACTCTGGCTTGTTTAAGTTGTAAAACAAAGTCATAAAAGCGATAGAAGTTGGTTTTACCCAGCTCATTGGAAGAGGTCAGTGCCACAATGCTCTCACTTTGGAGGTGGGCTCCTGATAATGTAGGTTTTGTGTGTATGTGTGTGTATAACCTGTTGCCCTCCACTCATGCTGCTTTGCCCACCATCGCTGTTTGACCCTGTTGTGAGCAGCTTGCAGATGAAAGCCTGGTCTGGTGGGAGGTGTCCCTGGCCAGGGCACAGGGGTTGGAACTAGATGATCTTTAAGGTCCCTTCCAACCCGAACCATCCTGTGATTCTGTGGTGGAACTACACCAGGCCGTGCTCGATCCTCAAGTAAGAGTTGGATTGCTGGGTTTGAGGTACAGTCAAAGACAGCCCTGCTTTAGACTGTCCACAGGATGAAATAAAAAAATAATTATTTTCTCAGAACAGCACCATGGTGACTTAGCAAGACAGAAATTTGGGGTTTAATATTTATTTTTTTTCCCCTTCCTAAGGCCTGTTGCATTTAGTCGGTGCAGCTGACTCCGTAGTTTCGGATAGCTCTCGGGATAACAGCCGTTTCCCTGGAAAGGCAACTCACACATAGAGATATTTTCAGGTTCATGCATTTGAGACAAAAAGCCCATTTAATAAAAGCTGGCAAGGCAAAAAACAATATATACAGTTTTCGTAATTAGAAAGCAGCTTTCCTTTGCTATAGTGTTTGAGATATAAGCTAGGAGAGTGCAGTCATAAAAAGGAATAACTTTGGAAAATCAGCTGCATTGTGAGTAAAAAATAATAATTTTTAACAATGAATAAATCAAAAATCATATCCACAGCTCCTGTAGTTTAGAAATAACAGCTGACAAAGGAAATAAAAGCTTGATAGTAACATATAAGTGTGAAAGAAACCACTTTTCAGTTGACCTACTCTAAAAGTCATTAACTAGCAATGTGCTGACAACATAGGAAAAATAACTCTCAGATTTTTTTATTAGTTTTCCTATCGAGCTTCAAGTAACGTCAGAGTCAGTTTAGGAATTTAATGAAACAATTATATAGCATATATTTAATTACTTCATACTGCATTATTTGGGTGGTTTTTGTTGACTAGTTCACAAAATTTTAAAATCACTGCTCATTTTCAACATTTAGTGACAACTACTTTTATAATGAAAATTGATTCTACATGTAATTTAAGATCAAACCAATTGTTCTGCTCCTGAGGTAAAGGGATTTTTGATGTTATTAATAGACACTGTAGTCTAAATTCTTTCCTCACTTCCAATTTACTTAAATAGCCTATTTTTAGAACTACCACATTCAAAACACTGCATTCTCAGCACAGATTTCCTGACCCCATGATTAAATCAGCACCGTCCACCGTTGCCCGTTGCCCATGAGGATGATGATTGGCTTTGATGGAGCTGAAGTGATGTGACAAAGTTGGAAGCTCACTCATTACCTATAACTATAACCTTTCAATTGGCACATTTTATCTATGCCTATTCATGAGGAGAACAAAGAGTAATAAAAAACCCTCTGCTATTTGTTTGTAGTGCTTGGAACAAGCCCGTAATGAACGTGAGTGATGGTGCATCATCTCAAGATGATATGAACAAGATGGGCAATTCCCTTCCCTCTGGCCACTTTGTAATAACACTATCTGTGCATTATCTCGAATAAATCACATTTTGTATCAAGAAGGGAATATTTTTGAGCAAAGGAAACACTGAATGATATCAACTTTACATGGTTTTGGTTTTAATAAAAGTACCTCTAACGCTTTTTCAGGATTAAAGTACACTTGCACCTCAGCACCTGGGGGCTCAGACCTTCAACATCCAGCGTGTTGCATCTTTCATAAGTCAGTGATGATGGGATTTGAGTAAAATTCTCACATCATTTATTACCATTTCAAGTGTTCCTGTTATTAGAAGACATGATGGCATTAATTCTGGCACTCTCTCTACCCCTTCCAAAGAAAGACAGTGTTAAATCTGTTAAGACTTAAGTTTAAGATGCAGCGAGAAAATGAAGAAAAGAATCTTCTCTCTGCTCCCTTTCCCATGGCAGGTTGGACCAGATGATCTTTCGAATTTCATTCTGACCTGGGCTGTTCTGTGGTTCTGTGACAATCTCGGTGTGGTCCGGAAGTTTCTGGCGCATCAGTTGTCATCCCAGAGCCACTCTTAAAAAGGCAATTCCAATAAAAAATGCAGCCAAACATAAACACATACAGAGTACTCAAGTAAACAGAGTAGTCAAATATTTTTAAAACTCTGCCTCGGTTAAAAAGTTCCTGCCACACAAGCACACGAGTTGTCATGCTGCCCAAAAAAGTTCCCTTTACTTTTTGCAACGTTTTTTCCTTAATGCTCGTGGTCATGCAAGGTTTAAAAAAGGGGAAAAAAATAAATAAATCTGGACAGAGCAAATAATATCTGATATCTTTTTTCTTCTGTGCTCAGGTCCACCTTGTGTGCTGCTTGACTCGATGACGATGGTTCCCAGTAGAGACATCTCAAAGGCGAGGGAATGCAGGATTTGTCGGATTAACTCCCTTTTGGCTGGCAGGTGAGAGCCCCGAGGGGCCACTACTGCACTCCCAGGTGGGAGGGACACAATGGGCTCCCTCCAGAGCCCTCGAATTTCAAAGGTGTTTCCCCCTCAGTTTGAAATAGCCCGTGTTTCCTGGGGTTTATTTTTTATTTTATTTTTGAAAAAGCTTATTTTTCCAACTCAGAGGGATGAGCCAAAAATTAGCTTTCCCAGAGCAATCAGCCAAAATATCTCTCTTTTGTATCCTAAAGTGAATTCTTCTGCTATCGTAACTTGTACTACAATAAGCATATTTTCCTCCTTTGTTAGCATTTATAATTATTGTTTAAAAATACGGTTAAGATGATTGTGCCAGGCAATATAAATCAGTTAGCAATAAAGAAAAATAGTTTGCTTATTTAAATACAATACTTTTTTTTCTAGTATTTTTCAAAAATGTAATTTAAAATATATATTTACAGTTATGCTACTTCTTTAATTTAAAGATAGAAATGGGCTTTCAAATGTTGTGGTTATTCCAGCTGTCTTCTCCCTTGCCAGAAAAAAGAAAAGAACAACCCCCATCAGAAAGAGATTTGATTTTTTTCATGTCCGAGTTCACTAAGTTGGAGACAATGTTTGAGCTTTTATTGAAGATATGATAATTTAGCTTCTACAAAGCTAACTGAATTAACTGTTATACATTCCCTACGACTTTTATTATCTACAAAGCTGGGCGTTTAGTGAATAAAGGCAGTTAGGCAAAGGTAGACCTTTTTACAAGAGACAATTCTTTAATTTGCTTTAATGTGTGAAAGCCAGCACTGAATACAGCGTATATTACAACGATGTCAGTGATAATATAACGCCCTACCTCCAGTAAATTGTAAATTAAACCTCTGAAATCCACTGGCTCTCCGTGACACAGATATAAGTGTTTGGTAATTGCAGTACAAATTGCTTTCCAAGGAGATCGAGTTAAGCTCTTGATTTCTTCCCTGACACCTCCTGAAGAGGTGAAGTACTTTATACTTATCATTAAAACCCAGAGATCTACACAAATCGCTTCCCAACGTGGCACTCGCCCTGTAACTCTGAGACAGATAACGGGCGCATCCCAACCCAGCTTCAGCTTCCATCTGGGTGACAGATAAGAAATTCTGCTGGACAGGTTCCTGCTGTGATAGGCAGAAGTAATATCTCCGGCAGCAGGAGTACTCTGCCATGTCATTCTTTATAAAGTTAACACTTTTGCAGTAAACAGGTTTTATGCAAGAGGAGACTTATGGAATACCTCAGGAAATACTCCACCGCACATGATCCCACATAGAGTTAATGTCACCCCAGATTAGGTGACACTTAGACACTGACCCAGAAATGTAGATGTGACCTGGAACTGTTTGGCTGAACTTTTGGGGGGGAAGATGATTAATTAAATATCAGTCTTTTCATAGGGAAAGTTCTGTATTGGTCAATCCAGGGGAGGAGATGGCGGGGGCAGGGGGGCAGCTCCAATGGCTTCCCAGAAAAAGCTGCTCTTCAGCATCACTTATCTGGAACGTTACAGCTGTAAACTGTTCTGATTGGCCCAGGCTTATTATCTTTTTTCATCTCTTCTTTGAGAAATGGAAGTGGAAAACAGTGAAATAAAGACAATAAGCAACATGGGAAGATGTGATCCCCCTCTGCTCTTGTAGGGTGCTTTCCATCTTTTCTTCCCACAGTTGCACCCTAAATACAGAGGAGCTAAAGCCAGAGAAGAGGCTCAAGCCACCAAGCACATCCCCTACTGATGCGTTCCTCCGTGTGTGTCTTCAGCTGAGGGCAGCAGGTATTTTGGGTTCTTGGGGTATTTCTGAGAATTGGTGGCAGTATTTCCCATGGCATATAGGTAACTCCCAGGCATTCAATATTTTCACCTGGAAAATAAGCCAAGTCTAATAAAACTGACACGTCAAGTGCTCCTTCTCTTTACATAGTGATTGTTATATTAGTGTGTAAATGTGTAAATGTCTAAATTAGTATATTAATGTCTAAATGCAGAGGCAGTGCAGGTAGGCAATATAACTTTAAGACTAAAGTTTCAGAACCTTAAAAGCGAATTCAAGACCTTATAGCTAATGAAAGCACTAATCTGGCATGTTGTCACTCCATTTGAAGTTAAAGCAATTTAAGACACTGTGTTCTCATGGGGAAACACATCCCCCAGGGAGGACAAACCTTTAGGAGCTAGAAAAATCATCTGTGGGATTTCAGCTTCCGAGTCACACTAGGATGTTTGTTGGATCTCCACCATGTAGGGAAATTATTTCTAGTTTTTTCCTGCAAAAAGCATTTTGTGCCCATGACATCCGGAGAAGTTTTAGAAAAATAACCAGGTGTGAGAATTCAAGCCCTCCTGCCTCAGCTCAGTTTTCAGAGCTGCCCAAAGGGAAAGTCATGGTGGTCCAGGGAATGAGAACGATGTGTTCAGTTGGAACAGTTCAGAAAAATATCCCTTTGTGTTGCCTCCTACTTCCTAGGTACATATGAAAGCTTCTGCATAGTCGTGATGGCCCCCATGCAATCAAACCTTCAATAAAATATCTTAGTTTTTAAAGCAGGCAGTTACTGTGGTTTTTTCCTTTGTATAAAGTCTAGGTTTTTAAAGTTTTGGCACTTAATCCTTTACGCAGTTAGGAGTGTGGTTGTTCTCATATAATGAGGTAGAGCAAAATGTCAGAAGCTGTCTCCACTACTAATAATATATGTCCTGTCCCTCTGCATGTAAAATGACTTCACAATTAAATGCAATTTAGGCAGGAAGCAGAACTGGCTTTGGAGTTGATCTACTTATAAAATAACATGCGCTTCCCTTTAGAAAACAGAAGCTAATCTGCCTTTGGTAAAATGTTTTGGTTTTTTCTCTTTCTATGACAGGCGCAAGCGGACTGGAGGTCACACACCACTCGGAAACCAGCCTGTGGACAGTGTGGCAGTGCTGGTGACAAATGTCATCATGCCAAAATAGCACCGCGCTGCAGTTTTGCAGGGTGATGAAGAGATGGAATTCGGTACTTGGATGACACTCCAGATGATGTGGATATCAGGGAATAAATTCAGGTCAGTACTATCTGATTTACCGCTGAAATACCTTGCTGCGTTATAGAGTGCGTGAAGTTTCTTTCATAAAGATGCAACAACTGATGGAGAAATGTNCACACTCAGAAATGCTTTCTGTACTCATGAGCTTTGAATAAGATCAGCAGGTAGCACTGAAAGGGTGAAATTCGGGCAGGGTGACACGAGAGAAGAGGTGCCATCACCACTGTGCCCAGCAGCACGGGCTGCCCCTGCTCCTGGGCAGGCGGGGACAGGGAACTTCACCTTGAAGTATAATTAGAACTGATAGGAGAATAAGGACAGAGAGCTTGTTGATTTGTTATTTGTACGACTTTTATTACAACCTTCGAGGTAACTTAGGGGTTGTAGGGAGAGGGATGGTATATATCTCCAAAGTCATATAAAGAAGGGGTTTGATGGGAAAGCCGTTTTAGCATAGGGGTTACTCTCGCAGCAGCAGTCATAGAATTTTCTCTGAACTAAAAAGAGATGAGCAGAGTTTTGGTGAACGTCAGCCATCTAATGCTGGGGTTTCTCAGATGGACACGTTAGCTGTGTCCATCAGCCTCCTTACAACAGAAGACACAAACCCTGTCTTTCACCTTGTGCTTTAGGACTACACACTGTATGCAGTAAAGATGGTGGAAAAATATGAACAGTGTAATTTACGCATTAAAAAGTTCAGAAACTGATGGGCACAGGGTTTTTGGATTCATCTCTGTAAAGGACAGCGGGGGATGAGGCTGAAGTCTCCCTCATCCTCCTCCCTGGGGTGGGGGGAGCATGCAGCAGCGGGTTCCATCAGGCTCTTTCCTCACACCCCGGGGGCAGCTGGGAAACAGCTTTTTACCTACCTCAAAAATAATCTCAGGAACAAACCAAATCAAATAAATAAACAAGTCCCAGTCTCTCACTTTCCCTTCCTGTGCCTTCTGAAGTACTTCCCAGGCCTTTCCACACTCACCTCCCAACACTATTTTTCTGACGGAAAAGGGAACAGTGAGAAGTCTCTGGTTGGGAGCAGACAGATCGTGTGAAGAGCAAGGGAAATCCAGTGCTTCCCTCCCTGGCTCACCTGGAAAAGAGCAAAGCAAGCAATGCATCTTCTGAAACAACAGCTCTAAGTACTATCTCACAGCAGAGAGAAATTAATAGAGTTTGGGGGGTATTATCCAAGGCAGGGAGGTTCTGTGCCACAGAATTCCGACGGCCCCCGCTTCACTTGTCCCCCACAAGCTGTGCTGTTTGGCCAGGCTGTGACGAGCAGAGACCTCCAGACACTGGTTTAACACACAGACAAGCAAAATATCATTTCCCTATATAAATAAAATTATAGTAATGAGTTACTCACCTTCTATGCTAAAGTATTTTTCTGAATTCAAAAGATATGAAAGTATATAATATGTCTCTCTGAAGACGTTTTAGAATATTTATGAAAACAATTCATAAAATTAAATCCCATTAGTTCTAGATTAGCACTTGACATTTGTCAGACTAATAACTTTTCTTAGCTAGAGGGGACACCCTGGCTTTCAATAATGCTTAATGGCTTTTCTTCCTGATATCTATCTGGCAGTGTTATTCTTATTTTTACTTACACAAATGGCACAGATCTGACAGGATTGCTTTTTCATCTGGGATGCAATCTTTAGTCTACCCTTTCCTGCCAGTTACGTATATTCACATGTACAGTTGGCGTATCCAACAAAACCATTTCTCGTATTTTTTGTGTGCTTAACAATCAACTTAAACATGACAATTCACACCCATTAATAACAGCTAAATCATATATTTTTATGTCAATGCTGACAAAGTTGTTTATATGGTTACCTGCACGTTTGGAGGGAAGATTGTCCTGGTTTGATTAATACATCACAAATGTTTATGAACCGTGTCCGCTTGGCTGTCATACTCTATACCAGAGACAATTTTTATAGAGGTTTCTTAAGATACATATCTTACTTCCCTGGGCAAACAAAATTCAGGAAGCAATAACAACGACATCAAACAGGTACGTTTTCTTGCCTGATTTAAATATTGTAGTAGAGTAAGTTTCATGCTTTGCAGATGGAAAAAACTTTGATGTCTGCCAGTGTGAGTACAATGTACTCTTTAAAAATTACACAAAGTTGTCTGAGATAGCTGGAAATGGGAATTTGAGATGAGTCTCTTCACCAAAGCCTGTTTTACACCTGTGTTTCCACCCTGAAGATTCCTGATTACACTGGTTGCATGGTACCTAATGATTAGGAAGCAACAGCTAATAAGAATGTCCTTATCAGAGACTTAAGTCCTGCTATCTTAATTACTATGGGGTTTCTCCTTTGCTATATTCTCATCCTTTACCTTCAGTATCCTACCTAGTTACCGAGGCTAAACCTACAGAGAGAGCACCATCATTGCACATGCCTTGTGCATATTTTCATGTTATCATTGATAGAAAATGGAATTCTCCTTGTCTTCCATCTCTCTCTGCTCAGTCATTGAAGAAATGTGTGTTTTCACCAGGGAGCTCATTATTTATATGAATGATTACGCTGACTTTGGCCATGAAGGTAAGAAAATGCATCCGAGTTCCCACAAAAGGGCTGGAAACCATAAAGGCAGTAAGCAAAACCTCACATTCAAGATGGTAAAATATGTGCCTCCATGTATGTGCTCCAGTATGAGCACTTTGGCCTCTGGTTAAAATCAGCCCTAAAATCCAGAACCAAGGGCATTCCTGGGGAGAATAGTGTCTGCTCATCACTCTGTCTGGGTTTTCCTCCAGGTAACAGGGAAGAGAATCATGTTTGAAGTGTCTGATCTACGAAACATACAAGTTGGGTTTAATTCAGGACCTGGCTGGAGTAGGTACGCACTAAGTGTTGATGAATTTGTAACACATAAACAATAAGCTAATCTGGCATGAATTACCTCTGAACAGGATCTGCTGAATCTTTCCTATAGCTCCTCAAAAACCATTTGAATTTCAACTTAGGAACTTCTGTGGCTTTAAAAAGTTTTCATTTAAGCAAAATATAAGTTTAGTTAGCTACAAAATGACAATAGTAATCATTTGTCTAAATCCTGTCAGTCCCGTGTGACGTCTTTGGATGAGAATGGGGTGTCAGAGAAGGCTGCTGCTAGAGCTGTTCACACTCAGTACAAGAAATTAGTCACAGCACCAGACATTTTTGGTAGAAATATGTGTTTATTACAGAGAACATAAAAGTCTTCTTCTTCTTGAAGAATCAAAAAAAGAAATAATGTCTTATCTCCCAATTCTCCTTTGGGCCAAGGCTTAGATCTAAAGCTCTTTTCTGGAGATTTTCCTGTGATTCCAGTATTCTTCTCTCTTTTTTTTTTTTTTTTTTCTTTTTCCCCCTGTCTCCAACTTCAAAACCAGCAGCTTGCACATTTGCTTTCTCCATGTCTCTGGGTTTTTTGGGGTATATATATTTATCTTTAGACTGGAAAATATGATTAGCGCCACTATCTAGCTCCATAATGGAACATAATGAACTAAACCAAGTGATTTAAAGCTAAGATGGTGGTAATTTCAGTGAGTATGAAGTTCTTCAGTAGGTTAGAAAAAAGGCTACGAAAGAGCAAAAAGGATAAATTGTAGTAGATAAATTAAGAACATCAGCTTTTATGCAAAATAATCATTGCATACATCATAGATGTTTTCTTTTTTATATGGTACCTACCACTAAAAATCCACTATAAGAACATTTTAAAGGCTATTAAAACTCATAGATGTGATATACACTTTTAAGTGTAAACAAATACAGCAATCATTTATAGTGCTTATTACCATTTCTGGAATAAAGCTTTAAGGTCTTCAGCAGATATTCCTTCTTCTTTGGGATGTTTTAATTGGAGAACAGTGTTGCCTTGAGCCTTTTGTGAGAAAATGAGCCGGGCAGTCTTATTAAGCAGGGAGGCACTTAGTGAGTTTGCATGAGATGGGGCTGCGCTCCACTGCTTCAGGAGGTGCTCCCATGGCCTGTCTCTGCAAAGCAGGAGCAGCATCTGTAGTGGAACACAGAGAGGATGGAATAAGTTGGATACTCTATAGTATATTCACTGATTTTCCATTGGACTGTGGGATGCTCATGGAGTGCATCTCACCTGCTGTTGCCGTGGGCAGCTTGTGGGGTAGCGGTGTTGGCTTCAAGTACAAACACTGCTTAACGAGGGGATCTGTTGAGCAACCACAGGAGCCCCCATTACGTGCGCTGTTCATTTCCCTCATCGTCATGGCAATTATTGTCATCTCTGTCATATGTATATTATTCCAAATGCCGATACCCATGGATGGCACTTCTCTAGGTGGGAGTGATCCATGGGATCTTCATCTGCGGCACAAACCACCTGGAGAGGTGCAGCAAAAATGACAACGGGCTTAGAGTTAATTAATGCCTGCAGACAATGAGACAAAGGGCAATTTGAGCTAAATATTGCCCTCTTTGTGTTTGAGAGATCCCATTGTCATGGCAAGGAACTGAGGAGGACTGAAGAGGGCATTGTTTGGATCACAGCATGCTTGCTGCCTTTAGCACAAAGCTTTTGAAGAATTTTCTGAATGTGTTTATTGTTCAGTTACTCACTTCTGAGTCTTTTAATGATTTCTCGCATATTCCTCCTACTGAAAAGGCACATTATTTGGTTTCAGGACTATACAAAATTAGCCATATCTCAGGAAAAACATCTAGGGGTCATAGCAGTTAGATTGATAAATATTGCATGACTGCTGAATGTTCAGTAGCTGTAATTAAAGCTAATGGAAAGCTTGCAATTAGTAATAGGGAGAGGGGAATCATAAAAAGTAAAGCTACTCAAATTATTTATTGCAGACATTTAGACCTTGATCATCCAGAGACCCTCATTTTTAGTAGGTGTGTACTAATGACCTGGTTTGAATTTGGCTGTCTTCTGCAAAATGCATCTTTTGGTTTTTTCTTTTTTTTGGGAAATACATTGAGTATGAGCAAATGAGGATTTCTCCACCCCTTCTGGGGGCTGTATACAAATTGGCGGTGTGGGCAGCCAATCTTCATGCCCTAACCGGGCCCTATTACACCATACCTGTTGCTTAATGGGAAGATTAAACCCTTGCTAGTTATGGCTACATCAAATAAAGTGTGTCTTTTTTTTTTTTTTTTTCCAATCCTCGGGGGGTTTTTTGATGTGTATAGCAAATGTAAGCATTTTGCTTACTGAAGTCAGTTCTTTGAACTGAAGCTGTGAAATGTTTGTGAAACACGAGAGTGCTTATGGAAGTGCTGGGGCAGCCCATGCAGGAGCCCCAGGGCAGAGGCTGGGTCAGCCGGCAGCAAGGATAGTATACCAAAAGACTGGTTGAGTTAGCAGGGGATAAATCAGATAAAAGAAAAAGACAACAAAGATAGAATACTATTAATGACTATCAGATACCAATTTCTTTCCTGAACAAGTATTTTTTCCTAACTTTCCAATTAATTTCTAATGAGTTACAGGCCAACCTATAACTTCATTGCTTCATTCTCTCATAAACTGATATTAATTTATTTTTAAGGATGTTTTAAAGGCATCATCTTTGTTAGGAGCTTTTCTACTTGACATATGAAGGCATTTTAAAGCAATGCTTTCAGTCCATATTTGGGTTTATATTCTGGAGTAGAGTTATACATCTCTGAATGAAGCAGATGAGAGGACTGCAGTTGTTTGCTCTTCATGATAAGTTTTATTACAGAAAGAGTTTAAAACAACTGTGTTGCATTCAGTTTAGTTGAAGCAAAAATGAAATCATGGGCCAGGCTCTAAGGGTTTGTGGAAGAGCTGCACCCTGAGAGGTTGCCTGAGCCCATGGGGTGATCAAGAAAAGTAAGAGCCAAAGAAGGGGATGAAAGGTCTGTGCTACTTAGGATCATAGAGCCACAGAATCATTAGAGTTGGAAAGGACTTTAAAGCTCATTCAGTGCCACCCCCTGCCCTGGACATGGACACCTCCCACCAGACCAGGTTGCTCCAAGCCCCGTCCAACCTGGCCTTGAACCCCTCCAGGGATGGGGCAGCCACAGCTTCTCTGGGCAGCCGGGGCCAGGGGCTCACCGCCCTCACAGCAAAGAATTTCTTCCCAATATCTCATCTCATTCTCCCCTCTTTCAGTTTAAAACCGTTGCCCCTCATCCTGTGGCTCCCTTCCCTGATCCAGAGTCCCTCCCCAGCTTTCCTGGAGCCCCTTTAGGGACTGGAAGTTCTCCCTGGAGCCTTCTCTTCTCCAGGCTGGACATGTCCATGCTCATCTGTGAGGAACTTGCCTTTGGCTTCTCTCACTCTTCTGTTTGCCACTCTACTTTTGGAAATGTCCATCCTGAGCTCCTGTATCGATTCGGATTTATTTATTCATTCATTTCTTCAGACAGAGAGCAGCCATTCTGTTGCAGGTCACCTGAATGTTCGCACCTGAACTCTTGTGAGCCATGGGTGGCTCGCAAAGTCACTCTGACACTGCAGAGTGTTCTGTGAGGGATTTCATGGTTGGAAGTTTTGCTTTTGGAAGTGGCTTCCATCTCTAGAGTAAGAGCTTTCAATTCAGTTGTGAAATGACGCCGTGCATCGCTACCTAGGGCAGAAACACTGAGCAAGTTTTTCATTCCTACCATGGTGCAGTGTTAATTATGGAGAGCGGTAGCAGCACAAACCTGCCCTGGTATGGGCTTGAGAGGGGATTTAGGAGTTCTGGTGCCTGAAGAAAACCCCTGGGTGACACAAGAGCCCAGTAGAAGGGCCAGATTTGCACAGTTCTCCCCATGCCCATTGAGCAACTTCACCAGCATCTTATGAAGCTTGGTTTTACACAGTAACTCTGCTTTTGAGCTATTTGAGGTTCCAGCTTTAACCCTGACTGTTAATTTGGGGACTAGCGCTCTGAACAGAGCAATTTTTCTGGGATACATCTAATATTGTACAGCCTGAGCATCTGCAACTATAAGAGCTTCAACAGCCTCTGCCAAACCCTCCTACAGGTGCAGCACGACTTTCTCAGCATTACCTGTGCTGCCCTTCCCTTTATTTTATATCCAGATCAGCACCAGACCCACCCGCAAAGCAGACCCCAAAGCTCAAGTTAGCACACAGAAAATGAGGAGCAACATCCATCGTTACCATCCCGAATTTTAATCTTCTCTAATAAGCATCACAATTCTGGCAATATGAATTGAGCTTTATGTTGATATTTAATACACCCATCTGCCGCAGTTGTCCAGAAGGAGAAATAATTATGGATGTAGGCAAGAGATCTTGTTATGTGTTGGAAAGATGCCATAGCAAACAAAAGGATGTTTTTTCAGTCTTGAGATCTTGGCTTCTGTAATGTGAAAGGCCCTCATGTTTGTTAAGCATTACAAGATTTCCATCGGTTCATTTTTTCTCATCCAGTGCACAAATCTCAGATTCACTGGGCAGAAAAATAACATTGGACGCTAAAGTTTGGTATGGTATCAGACGATTTACAAGAGTGAAAACAGAGGGAGGAAATGTAAATTCATACTGGCACACTACCAGCAGTCTGGACCAAAAATACTTATCAAAACTCTTTTTAATGGAAAAAAAAAAATTTCAAAATAAAACCAGGATTGTTACATTAGATTGAGTTTAAACATGGCACCATATTCATTCTTTCCCTTAAATTTCACATCCACAATGAGATTATCACAGAAAATCACAGCTTTATTTCAGCAAAATTCTAATTAACACCATGTGGTAAAAGGATGATGCTGAAAAAATTGTAAGAATATTTCCAAAGAACCAGTCTCCTACCTGCCTTTGAGACCATATTTTTGTCTATTTTACTTTCCCAAACTTTTCTCCACTGCTAGACACCTTATACTATCAAGAAAAATGTATTCATATTGACTATACAAATAGTTAATTTATGTTTTTGTCAGTCTCTCATCAACAAGTGGCAGTTTATTACCATAGTTATGTTATTATTAGTATTAGTTAACCTCGATCTTATTTAATATGGAATCCAATTTTACCACACAGCCCTGTAGGGGATGCAGCCGGCAGGAGCTGGGGGTCTCTGTCCCACTCTCTCCCAGCAGCTCCCCACAGCAGGTTGCTCAGGGACGTGTCAGGCAGATTTGAGCATCTCAAGGATTCCGACCCCATGACCACTCTGGGCTGCCTGCTTCAGCGTTCGACCATCCTCACAGCCAACAGTTTTACATATATTTAAGCTTCTTTAGGCACTGAATTTGTGCCTTCTGCCTCCCGTCCTGTCACAGAGGGATACTGAGAAGGGTCTGGCTCCATCATCTTTACACTGCTCCATCAGGTTTTTCCAGGCACATATAAGATCTCCCTGAGCCATCTCTTCTCCAGGCTGAACCATCAGAGCTATCTCTCTGCTTTCATCTTCTTCACAGTCTTTTGTGAAACTAACTCCAGTAAGTCCTTGTCTCTCTTGTCCTGAGGAGCCAGAACTGGTTCCAGTGCCCCAGTCGTGCCTCACCAGTGCTGAGCAGAAGGTAAGCAGAGCCTCTCCCGACCTGCTGGCAACAGTTTGCCTTGTGCTGCCCAGGGTGCTGCCCATCCTTTGCTGCAAGGGTGCTTTGCTGGTTCATGGCCAGCTTGTTGCCCCACTGAGACCCTCAGGTTGTTTTCTGCACAGTTGCTTTCCAGCCAGTCATTCCCCAGCGTGTCCTGATTTTTCCTCCCTGGTGCAGGACTCAGCATTTCTCTTTGTTGAGCTTCATGAGGTTCCTGCTGGCCAGGTCCCTCTGGCTGGCAGCACATCCACTGGGTGCATCAGCCACTCCTCCTGCTCTTGTATCAGCTGCAAACTTGCTGAGGCATTGAGTGACTTAGACACATACAAGCTATTCATGCACCATGAGCTTGACAAGAAGAGGTTCAAAAGATAGAGAAGATCAGGGTGTTGGCTAAAAATGTGTATGGTAAAGCAAGATCATAGGACCATAGGATCATAGAATAGTTTTGGTTGGAAGGGACCTTTAAAGGCCATGTAGTCCAACCCCCCTGCAGTGAGCAGGGACATCTCAACTAGATCAGGTTGCTCAGAGCCCTGTCCAACCTGAACTTGAATTTTTACAGGGATGTGGCATCTTCCAGCTCTCCGGGCAACCTGGGCCAGTGTCTGACCACCCTCAGTGTAAAAAATTTCTTCTTTATATCTGGGCAAAATCTTCAAAAGCAATCAACCAACCTAGAAACCTGAATTGACTTTCAATGAGGCATTGTAACTCATTCTTGAAACTAAGTCTTGGGTTTCTGTGTCACCTACGCAGTTTTGAAAGGGTCACCTTTGACTGCTATCACATTTTGCAGAATTTACAACCTGGATGGGAGAATTTGTGGGGAAAATGAGATGCCAGTAAAATGAAAATGAAGGAAATGAACTGTAGGGAAATGTCAAGTGAATTGTTTCAGAAATTTCTTCCATTTCACTGTGTCTTATCTAAAAATTTGTATCAAGTGGAACATTTATGTATTCATATTATCTTAACTTTCATCTGACATGAAGCAGATTAGCTAACACTAGCAAATTTAGTATGCGGGAAAATGGAAGAAGGATTTAAATAACAAATGTACGCAAGAATCACCACAGAAAACATGCTGAGAGCTGTTTTACAAACTCTGCTCTGCGCTTTATAATCAGATGTGTTAATAATTCACTCAAGACTACTGCTTTCTGCTTGGAGATGGTACAGTCTGGGGCAAAGAGTGAGGCTTCTTTGGGACTATATGTTACTCTCTCCCAGGAGCTGCTTTTGAGCCATGCCATTGCAGGTGCCTGTATCATCCTCTGGTGACCGCAGAGGCTTTGAGAGTCCTTGACTTCTAGAGCTGAAAACACAGACCTAGCGATCAGGGTTTTTTTAAATATTGACCTTGGAGGTATGCGTGGGATGGGCCCAAAATTGCAAATGTGCCTATGGTAGGACCTCCCCTTCTCCCAAAACACCAAAACTGCTCTGTATTTTAAAGCTGAAGCACATCCCGCTGTCTTTGGGCTCTCCAGGAGTGCAGCAGTGAAGGTTTCAAACCTGTGAGTAACAGCCCAGGCTCCTTTCTTCCCAGCACAGATCAATACGATGCTCATCATGTCTCGTCTGTCTCCCAGGCAATGGCAATTATGAATCCTCAGCATGTTTTTGAGAAAAAAAAGTAGCAAGCCTTTAGTTTAGGCCAAAAGCATTACTAAGCAAATTATATTGTAGAGAGAAGGTGCAGCCTTCCTGGACACATATTATAACTCTCCACTTTCCAAGGTCTTGCAGGTCCCACTCAGGTTTGGTACATGCTGGCTTTATTCCTTTTTTGAGCAAATTATGGCTCTTTCTTTATGCAGTTTTCTTTCTTTGTACAGCAAGCTTCTTGAAGCAGAACAAGTGTATATATGAACATGTGGAGCAGTGATTTACATTAATTACTCCCTAAGTGAGTGGTTTCTCTCCCACTGGGCAATGTATATAGATGCATGCGGCACTCGCTCCAAGATCTGCTGCTCTTTGAAGATTTCATGCTTCCTGCGCCACAGTCAGATTTGTCACGTTGGAGGGGATCAGCCTTTTAGGAACTGCTATACTGGAAAGAGAAAAACATACGCTAGAAATGCAAACACACATCATTATATCTATTAAGGGAACTCTTGATGAAAAATACATACAGAATGAGTCCGTCATAGACTATGAGCTTCACCATCTTTATGCATTGTAGGTGAAAATGTGTTATCACCGCTCTGTTGATTAGCACCAAGACGACAGAAATTAGTAAACAACAAAAAGCTTGTTGTTTTCCAGAGCCATAATATAGTTCATTATTTTATCTTGTTTTTGAAGGGAGGAGGAAAATGAAATTTGATGTCATTCAAAAAAAAAGAGATGGGAAGCTTAAGCAGTAAAAAAGTCTTCGTTGTATTGAAAGCATTACATGAATGCACTGATATAGATATTTAAATGTATGTGGTCTTTTGAAAGACGGAAAATAATTGATGCTGTGCCTTTGAGTTTTGAAAATGCTCAACTGTCTTGGAAATCTTAGCTGCGTTTGCATAAAAACAGCCTCCTCCCTGGACTGTTTCCACCTGAGTGCCCAGAGCGGAGGTGTGGGTGGCTACTGACCACCACTCTCTCATTATCTGATCTGCCCGCAGCAACCTTTGGAATAGCATCATTATTGTTCTGAACCTGGCACGATGCTGCAAATGCCCACCATGCTGCTCAGCCTTCCGTGCCAGTCACATTCGTTGTGTCTTCATTGCATTTGGCATACCGTGTGTTTCTTATTTTCCCTTTGTAATAGGAGGCACTCTGCTTTTCCTCACCCAGCAAGAAGGGCAGCAGCTTGTGGACTAATTTTCTGTGAAGATCCCTGCTGAAGACCCTCCTGGGTGTTTCAGGTAGCCATGACATGCCCTGCAGTAGGAGGAGGTGGCATGGCCATGCTGGTTGAGTGTTTTGGGACCCAGGACAGGTGGATGGGGTCAGACCTGGCGCTGGTGCCCCAAGGCTGTGCAGGGTTGAGGTCTGGGCACCACAGGGGTTAACACCACAGCGAGTGGCAACCAGCAAGTGACTGTCAGGAGGAAACATGTCAAATGAAACTCATTTTCTGCTGTGGAAAAGGGAAAGACCTCAAGGTCTAGGGAGCAAAGGAAGAGGTCACGGGCTTTGACTCAGTGATTTGTTAGAAAAGAGCCTCCACGGAGCAGAGACCTCATACATCATCTCTGCGATCGAGCCAAGGATCACCTCCGAGCATGAGCTGTCCTGGCTCCTTGTTTCCCTGGCAGAAGGATATTACTTTTTTCATGGTGATGAACAAACTAGAAAATACCTCATCTTCCTCTTAGAGCACAAGGATATGATTCTGCTTTTTCATATATTCATAAAGAAAATATTCATTGAATAGCCTTGCTTTCTGTCCCTCACTGTTAACATTTGTTGTAAGCCCCATGTACTAATGGGCTCACACAATTCCTGTGGTTACTTTTGTTGCTGTTTCACATAACTCCCCAAAGCCCGGTCTCTTCTGTATCACTCTTCCTGCTTCCAGAGATGTGTATTCCCCCAATGTCACTGACCGGACAAACCAGCTCTGTGCTTTGCAGGTTGCTTGGAAAGGGGATTGGCACCGTGCCTGGGAAGAAGTGTGGGATCCTTCTGCATCCCTACCAGCATCACCCGTGAGTGTCAGAGCCTGCTGCTCTCTCTGCTCTACATCTGAGATGCTAAATCGTGCTTTGCAGGGACTTTTCCTTTGATAATTGATATGTATGTGTGTACATATATATTCATAGATAGATTCAACGCACCCAGTAGATGATAGCAAGTGTTACATTTACTCCTTAAGGTCACTATTCTATTGTTCTTATGTTGTTTTGTTTTTTTTTTCCTACAAAGGCAATATTATCTAGGGACAAAAAAAAAAAAAAAAAAGAAAAAGAAGTTGTGAAACAATAAGATTTTAAAATTCTGAAGGGGAGAAGGGAAAAAATGACACTCATATTGCTGTGACCTCGGTATATCTAACCTCTTAAGGTTCAAGGCTATAGAATCAAGGTCTATAAAGTATAATTTTAGACATGTTTCTCTATTACTGTTAGCTGTGTTGTTCAACAAATCCATCTGCCTATGGATATCCCTCCTGGCTGGATATGGCAAGTCAAAAAAACAAATGGAATAAGAATATAATCACACTCTCTGCCCCATATCCAGTTATGTTCCACACGTTCAAGGCCTGAAGGATCAGAGATGGAGTGGTTTTTGTTGTGTTGCAGCACTCATTCACTTAGAGATAGAGGAGTTATTTGCTTAGGGATGGAATAGTCCCAAGGGAAGTCTCTCCCGTGGATAGTGAATCTATTTTGAATACCTCTATCAAAAAATGCCCAACAGATCCAAAAACTAGTTTACATCTATTTTCCCTGGAAACAGACTCTGACTTGGTAATTGAGTACTACCATGTACTCTTTCCATCCCATTGACGTCTCTGGATCTGCTGCACATTTTTATATTTTCTCTGTCCAAGCTCGCAGTGCATGACGAAACACGCACTTTGTAACTATGACAATGTCCAAATGGAGTAATGTGGCTTCATCACGGAGAGTAAATAAAAAGCAGATGCAGACCTTGTAGATGAAAACTGCTGTCACGGTATCTCTGAGTAGGTGGTAATGACTGACCAAACAGAAGTAAATCATTTAGCTTTTGCTTAGACTGAAAAACTAAGGAAAAACCCATAAACTCTCAAACAAACAAGAATAAGCAGGCTTAAGAAAGGATTGAAAAACCAAAACAAGTCAAAACAGTAAAAATCCTAAAGACAACGAGCTATCATTCTCAGACTGGGACTGAAACCCACTCTATGCAATCAGGTGACAGCATCCTTTGATTTGAAACTCAATGCTTGGTATTCTGAAACAAAGACCTAAGTAGCCCTAAAGTTAGTCTTAAAATGTCCTAAATTTAGTTAGTCCTACACTAACTTAGGTAAATTCTAAAATTAATCTTAAATTAGTCTTAAAATGTTAACTTAATCCATCATCCCTTTAGTGTGACTGAAGCAAATTTTGAATGTGGATCATAAAAAAGAAAAAAAAAGGTATTTCTATTTAAGACATATTTATTACAGTTTACTGCAAAAGACAGAAGAACATCTGAATTGAGGAGGGTAAGAAAGACCAGAAGAAGCCAAACTCACAAGCTCCGTCCCTTCCTGCCTTTTAAGTGGGCTTAGCAGTGGAGCATGTTGTTATTCCATTTCACCTGCTGAGATGGTGGTAAAAAAATGGCCTTGCTAACTGTATAATAATAATTATGGAAGATATTAATAGTTTCCAGTGGATGGTTTAATTGCTTCTTCCCTCAGTAAAAGAAATTTTACAAACCTCAGCCTGTTATTATTTATAAGACATTTAAAGCTTTTTCAGTAATCTCAGCAGTGAATTATTGCACATGCATGGAATATGTGGAATTCAGATGTGTTAATGCCCACCATTATGAAGCCCTATTGAATATTTGCATTATTGCTTTTGTTGCCACAGTTTGTTCTCCCACTTGGACATTAAAATCTGAGACCGACTGTGATAATCTTTGAATGATAAAACTAAAGATAATGGCATTCAAAATGGGGTTTCGTGAACTATAGTAACACCATTTCCTCTTTTTATTTGCATCTCTGTTTACTGAACAGGTCAGATGCGTTGGGCTGCAGAGAGGCAGGCTCACCCCATGCGGCCGGCGTTTATTGTCCAGACCATCACCCAAATCGATGCTTTTGCTGGCAAACTGGGTGGTCAGGAAGGTCAGAAATAGGCTTAGGTGCCAATCCTGGAACAGCTAACAGCACAATCGCTAAACTGGCTAGTTTGCACTCAGAGCATCGCTGGGTGAGCAGGATATAGGCGAAGAGCCTGCTGGGGGGAGCATGAGTTGGGGATATAGAGCAGCTGGAACAATTGCGGTTTAAAGTCACTCAGGGAAAAGAACACTTTGTATCTAAGCAATTGATTGCATTTCATTCTGTATGTACTCTGATTTAAAGAGTTTCCTTCTGGCCATCTCTGCTGCTCCTCTGCACCGGCTGGGCTCTCGTCACCTTCTTACCTCTCTTTGGGGATAGGATGCTCCTTGGCACAGACCCACGTCGTGCCGTGCCGACCTGACTCATCCTCGGAGAAGGCTTTTCCATGGTGCACCAGGAGGAAACCAGGCAATTTTGATGCATGTCAAAAAGGGGTGTGAAGAAGGGAATGTACAAAGGGAGCTGCCGCTCGGCCCCTGGATGAGGTGTCCCTGCGCCGCATGGCTGTTGGCAGCGTGGCTCTTCCTTCACTCCTCTGCCCGCACATGTCCATGACTGAATTTTGCTTGCACTGCTCTACTTTTTATGGATTTTTTGACTGTGGACCAGTCAGAGCAGCAACTTTGCCTGCTTGTTGCAGCCTGGCAAATCAGACCACTATATAACTAGCACAGTTTTTGAAAGGCTATGCCGAACGGAAGCTTTTTTAGATTGTAAAGGCAAGCACTTGAAGGTCAAATTCATATTTGTCCCTGCAACCTTAATGCTACTCCATACATTTCTATCCTGTGCATTGAATGGAAAAGATATCATGTGAGCATGTAATTACAGACTGTATTATAGCGCAATAATTCCCCAGCAAGACAGCTAAAGACTGACTGAGAGCTAATCTATCCAAAACCAATATACCAGTCCCAGCACAAGCTGGACTCCGGCCAGGATGTAAGCCAGGAACAGCTTCCGTGACACTGATTAATGCGGTTTAGCAGCTGATGGATGGAGAACAGACATCGCTTTTTATCCTTCTAGACCACTCTGGCGTTCAGTCCTGTACCACTCTCCTGCCTGAAAGTAAGGGCAAAATGTTCAAGAACATACCAACTCATTTTGAGCTTCTTTCCCAGGAAGCAGTGTCCGAAAATTGTATTCCTGCTACTTGGGCTGACCATGGAGCTCAGCAAGACTCAGCTCCAGCCCAGGCTGGCCACCAGCAGAGCTTGAATACCCCTTGTGCCATCTTGAACCTCTACATTGCTAAAACTATAAAGATAGCCCTGTCCAAGGAAAGGATCAGCTCATACTTCTGTGGAGAACAGCACCAGCATCTGTAGGAGGAAGCTGCAGCTGTGAACTAATGACATACTGGTTATAATATTGCATGTTTTTATTATTTTAAGAATAATAAGGCAAGTGCTGAACTCCTGCAGTGCTATACATGTACAGTGGCCCTGTCCTGTCATTGGTTTTGACAGCTTCCTAAAGAACAAAACTGAGAAGAGGAAAACAGCAATTTTGGGCAGTTGATGGCCCAGCCAGAGCTGAAGGGAGCGTGCAGGGACAAGGGAATAGACCTCTCCAAACTGCAAGGCTTTGTTCTCACTAAATTTGAAAAACCTGCTTGAAAGAATGGCTTTTATAGCTTTTCTTAATCCCTCACCCAGCACTGATAATTCTCATAATGGAAAATAAGGGGTTTAAAAGAAAGTGCTTTGTATGCAATTTCCAGTGTTACTTAAAGTCTCAGACTATCAAACCAAATTCAAAGCAACTTTGGGAATGTTAAGGTACTTTCAAAATAAGTGGATGTTGCTGCTATATTTCTGTCTACTGGATCAGCTAAACTGACAGCTAAACAGAAAATCTATTAGAAAATTTATATGTGTACTGCTGTTTGGAAGTTGGAAGAAAACATATTTTGATGTTTAGATACAAGAAGTATGATGTTCAGGGACTGGAATAATCCCCATAGGACACAGTTCATTCGCAGTACATCATGCAAGGACAGTCAGCTTCAGGCTCTGCTTTAATTTCCTGGTGAGCTCCACAGTAATATTTATTGTGCAAACAAAAGAAACTGCATCTAGTGAATATTTATATCAGAGAGGGAAGGATTTTTTAATAACTGATAGTACATAAATTCAGCAATAGGAGGAGAATCAAAAGGTCTAAGTAGGCGGATAGTTTTGTTGTACTTTCTAATTAGAAAGGAGTATAGAAGATAAGCATTATAGTAATGATTCATTTTTATATAGATGGAAGAATGGGAGTTTCAAGCCAATATTATGCAAAAATTTCCGCCTGCTGTAAATCACACCACCTGCTCTAGCCAAAGCACCATTAGTGGTGTCCATCATGGAATCACAGAATGGTTTGGGTGGGAAGGGACCATAAAGCCCACCCAGTGCCACCCTCTGCCCTGGGCAGGGACACCTCCCACCAGACCAGGTTGCTCCAAGCCCCGTCCAACCTGGCCTTGAACCCCTCCAGGGATGGGGCAGCCACAGCTTCTCTGGGCAACCTGGGCCAGGGTCTCACCGCCCTCACAGCAAATAATTTCTTCCCAATATCTCATCTCAATCTCCCCTCTTTCAGTTTAAAACCGTTGCCCCTCATCCTGTGGCTCCCCTCACTGATCCAGAGTCCCTCCCCGGCCTTTCCGGAGCCCCTTAGGGACTAGAAGGGGCTATGCATAGTTTTGTCATGCCCTGCAGGCTACAGCCACGAGTCCCACCTGGGCTCAAAGGTGCAGGGTCATACACCATAACTTGGGGCTGATTTCTTGAAGCAAAAATTGAGAGTAACAACGGGGATCAGACAAGAAGGGAGCAGCACACAAGCAAGCGAGCTCTTCCACCAAGAAGAAACCGTGTCTGGTAGGTATTTATTTTATAAGGAAATAGATTCAGGATACATAAAAAATGCAAAGATTTGCAATTCTTTGGCAAAAAATTATAGTACTTTATACAATTTGACAGCATCATGCAGTACCAGCTGCCTGATACATACACATTACTACAGGATACAGTCAATGTAAAAAGGCCTCTGGTAAAGAAATAATAACAAATGTGCACATTGAAAAGCACTTTAAATCCCCTCTGAGTATTGAGTAATCAAGATGAGTTGAAAATGGAGCAAATAGCAGTATCTATGGTGTATTTTTAACAAAATTACTAGCTGAGAGAAAAATTTTGCCATTTGTTAAGGAAAAAGGTAATCACAGGCTGATGTGGGTTGAAACAGATCTCCAGAGCTCCTCCAGTCCGGCCTCCTGCTTGGAGCAGGTCACGTAGGGTCTTGCCCTATTGAGTTGTCAGCATCTCCAAGGATATTAAAAGTACCAGAAGGTACTGAAAGATTAGAGGCAGAAATCACTATGGTTCAGGCAATGGCATTAGCATTGAGTGCCATTTAAACCATGGGTTGGAAAACCATAGCTTGAGAATAAAAAGTACCGTTGAAAATGCAGAAACCCACTGTGCCACTTCCAGTTGGCAGCTGAGATCCATCAAGATCTCACTAAACAAATGTCTTCTTACATATAAAAGATGGGGGGTGGGGGGTGAGGTGGAAACTGTGTGTATTTCTGAGCAACCATTTAAGAGAAGACGACAGGTGTTGTGAAAAAAAATAATTACAATTAAGAATTAGCAAATATTGTGACTGTGGTAACAAAATGTAGCTGATGGAGAGATCTGGCAAAGGGGAAATATCTCGTGAGCAGCAAGGTGAGAGATGGGCAGGAATTTCCTCAGCATGAGTAACCAACCCCCTGAGCAGCAGACAAATACGCACCAGAAATTATAGGTGTGTTTTCCCTTGAGTTCCCGATCCGGCTTTTGCTTTGTTATGTCAAACCCAGCACGCGTTTGTGCATCATAGTCAGGAAACAAAATTTCCCTGTGTCCAGACAGACAGTGAAAAGCTTTTCAAATACTTCCCTTGTGCTCTGACAAGTGCCAGCCAGGGAAATGAGAGGGAACGTGCAGCATGTGATGAATAATGCCGTCACTTGGTCTTGCTCGTGGCTCGGCTGAAATGTGAATGTTAGCAATTGCAAATAAGGCACAGTTGGGAGCTCACTGGTGGAACAGATGTAGAAATGTAAGCTATTGCCTCTCAGCTATTAATTTCCAGCCCTCAACTGAGGCACGGTGACTAAGGAGCTCACCACCACTTGTAGCTGTTGTTCTGCGAAGTAAAGCAGATTAAAATAAACCCTGTTCAGCAGCAATTTGAGCTAATCCGATCTCCTTTGCAGTAGACAACTTGGCAAGGTGTGCTCCTGCATTCGATGGATGGATGGATGGATGGATGGATGGATGGATGGATGGATGGATGGATGGATGGATGGATGGGAATGGCTAGAGAGGGGCATCTCCTTACCCATTGTCACCCCTCCACTAGGAAAGTTTTGGTGATGTCCCAGGAAGATGTTCAGACAGCCACAGGTCTATGGGTGTGTGGGACATGTCCTGTCCCTCCTAAGAGTAATGTCCAGGAGCCAAGGTTGAAGCCTTGCTCCGCGTTCCGAGGTTGGGCTGTGAGGGGATTTGGGCTGCCTTGGTGCCAGCCCACCTCACCCTTTCAAAAGAGCCAGGAGGGCAATTTTAAAACCCCAAAAAGATAAAGAAACTCACTGGCAAATACTATCACTTCTCTTCCCAGCACCTGCAGAGTTTTCATAGAAAAAATGAATTGATTGTAGGAGAGAATAATATTATAAATCAAGTTGTATTTCTATTATAATGACGAAGGGAGAGCACACTTTCTATATACTAAATATATTCATGGAGTTATATTATAGTAACATTCCTTAAATTGATGATATTTATCAGTTGGGGAAAACAAATTGCTATATACAGAAGAAAATAATTAAAGGAAAGGGAAGAGTAATAGCAGCATCACAGCAGTCAAGTCTAGCAATGCCTTAACAGAAATATTGATGTTCTTTTGGATGTGTGTCAAGGAGAAATGGAAAGATAGCGGAGCAATTTCTTCTACAGTTACAACTACAAAATATCTTTAAACACTCGCAGTCATATATACCCAGGATGAAATTCTGTTTCCAGCAGACTGCCTTGTCTTTGCTTTCTCTGATAAAAAAAAGAAAAATAGGTTACAAGGGAATTTTTGTTTATTTGTCTTTCTGAAAACTGGTGAGTGTCATCTATGCCTTGCTTAACCTAATGTATCACTGGGAAAAGGAAGAAAAAATACAACTTGCAGGTTCAGGGATCATTATGGCGAGGCCCAGTGGTGCTGTTACACTTATTTAAAGGGGCTACTGGCTTTTCCATCATTTCCCCTCCTTTTTCATCCAACTGCTAATAATTTCTCTGATATGTTTGCCCAGGGTGAAAATTTGTGTGGAAATTTACAGGTCAGACTCATTTCATGGAAGTGGATTGGATTCAATTCCATATTCTTAAGGCAAGGGCTTGTTCATCGAGGGAAGGAGCGCACATCTGGGAATATCTGGAGTAGCAGAGGTATTGCAGCATCCATATCTCTGACACAACAGGAATGTGGAAGCGGGTGAGTGAGGCACATATCACCTCGTTACCAGCCTGTCAGTGCCTAATTGCACAGCTGCAGTGCCGCCGAGGGTGTGCAGCATCGCATGTGCGTTCCCCTAATACACAAAGGTATCTGAGGTGCTTGATGGGCCTTTTATTACATTACTGGAATATAGCACTGTTCCTAAAGCTGTCAGGGCTTATATCACTTGAAAAATAATTGTCTGGTCTCTGAGGGCCCGTTAGTGCTTAACACAACAGTTTTTCTAGGTCATAATGTGCAGCGCGACATTGATGTACTGCTACTGCACCTTGCCATGCCAAGTGCCAAAGCTGACTTCCGAAGCTTGTGTTTCTCCGGCTTTACTGGGGACTTACATACTAAAGTTGTAAGTATTAATGCAAAACCTGCTCCCAGAGCTCCCTCTTGAAGTAGACAGTACTGATTACACCTCTCTAAATACTCTGGTCCCAGCACAATTGCACTGGTTAATCATAGAATCATAGAATGGTTTGGGTTGGAAGGGACCTTAAATATCATCGAGTACCAACCCCTTGCCATGGGCAGGAATGAACAATGAAGGTGTTGTCATCACATTTTGCTGCCCACTATTCCCATCCTCCTCTTGCAGAGAATTCCGACTATCTCCAGATGTGCCTGGTGGGCAGAATTGGGCAATTTTATACCTGGGTTGCTCTGGAGCTGTCTCTTAATGTGGCTTTGCCCGATACCTACCCTTAGGAGATTGGATAAGATGTTGTGGCTTACATAGTAAGTAGGAATAAGCGGGAATGGATAGAAAACTTCCCTCAAGTTTTTCTAAACCCTGCATACTTACTTTTAACTTCAGGTTCCTTTACTGATGTTCTTATAAAGAAAAAACAGCTTGTTAACAGTAATAAAATGGAAATTCCCTCTGTGCAAAATAAATTTAAGTGATATACATTTATGAATATAAAATACTTGGTGTAAATCTACACTCTTTGCAAAAACAAATGTGCCTCTGTTATACATGAAACTAATACATTGCAGTCATTAAGAAATATGTAACGTTAACATTAATTGAAGTGAAATGAGGGTGTGCTCGAACTAATAGAACTGAGGGAAAACAGATGAGTTGGGTTTTGCAACTGATGGAGCTCCATACTCTGTAGAGGAATAATTTCTGGGCATGTTGTGAATGTAATCCATCCCCAGCATGGTAAGCGGTGGGATTTTGGTAAAAGCATCTACCCAGAAGTAGATTTTTGTTATAGTTTCACAGAAATGGTTGTGTGCCCTTGTTGCAGTTAGCACAGAGCAGCAAAATTAAGTTCTTTGGTACTTACTGTAGTGTTACCCAGGTGTGGTCCCCTACTGGAGACAGAGATGAACATGTAGACAGGAGCAAATGTAGCTCATGTAGACATGTAGACATGTAGCCCTAGGAGCAAGTAAATGGTATGTATTTCTAAATTTTTCCACTTGTTTGAATGTATAACTAGTATACTTTCAAGTATCTCTCTTTTTGGGGATTTCACATTTTCTATTGTACTTCTACTGCCCAGTACCATATAATATATAAACCTTCTACTCACCAAATGAGGACTTGCTCAGTATCAATATCCCAAATGTAAGGGAGGTATAACATGCCAGTAAAGAAATATTTATGAACTCTAATGTTTCTAGTGGGACATTTTATGTTACTTTTCCTACATTTGAAAAATTGCCAGCCTGACATTAAAACAAGTCTTGTGTTAAGCAAAGTAAGGGTATAATTTTTTGCTAATGGATTGTTACGTTTCATTTACATATCTTTTCCCAACAATTTTATGCTTAAAAAATCATTGCCCTCTTGAATTATGTGAGGCTCTTTTTACTGTGAGGCTCCAGCAATTTGCCAGCCTCATGTGTGTAATTAGTTTAATTAGTGCTACAGCTTTAATGAGGGCATCAGTGTCTGGTGTATGCACTCTGTTCTTTACTGGACAAAGCAAAAAATTGAGTTTCTTAATCAGCTGCAGCTGAAGTACTGCAGTCCTTACAAATCTTCATCCAGTGCCTGAACAGAGGGAATATATTTTGCCCTTTCTTAAAGCATCACACTCTTTATTTTGTCTACGACGCCTGCATCCATCTGAGACGTACTTAGAAAATGTATATACACATTGGGAATGTTCAGTGAACTGATTTTCACAGCTTTTAAAATACGTTACCTTGGCCTTTTGGGCAATCCTTAATTACTAACAGCACACAAAATAAATAGTATTCTTACTGTCTGTGAACGTGCCTGCATAATGGATGGGGAGAAGGGGATACAATGCGTCTCTTCAGTATAGGATAAGGATATTTCACCAAACCCAGTGAAAGCTTGACATTGAAAACAACTCTTGGGGAACTGTCAGGATGACAATAGAAAAAGCATTAATGATTTATCAACGTGCCATTAGCCCTGCGCGTTAGACCTGACAGTGTATGAAGACTATATATCATTTTTATGTCTCACAATAGAAATATTTGAGTGGGAACGGAAGCGTATGACCTCTAGGCTACATTAAACCAGTATTAAGAAAAAGATCATTATCTAAAAGGTACAAGATGATATTAATTCTGTCTACTTGTCTGTCTAACTTTTAGAGTCTCTGATTTGTTTATTTTCATGTCACCTGGCTATCAATGCATAAACGCTCGACAGAAGCTCGGGAACTCAAGCACAACCTTAAGAAAGAGAACGAACTCTGCAGTAGAAACATCATAATTTTTAAAATAAATGGTGTTGGTTTTGTACTTCAAACTCCTCTTTCTGGGGTGGTTGCGGACACCTTTGAATTCAAGTTTCCCCTTATATAAAAAAAACCCCTACTTTGTGTTGTCTATAACTTTAAAGAGAAAAAATTTTAAGCAATCACAATACACGTGCAACCACAAAAATCAACCTTTTTCTCTTTGAAAGCACAGTTTTCTAAAAAGGAAACTTTCAGGAAGGAAGTTCAGCTGTTACAGCTCAAAGGACCATGTTTCTACTTGCCATGCAAGTACCAAACGTGTTACCCTCCACGCTTCGGCTGCACATGCCAACCTCCGCACCGAGTCCTAGATCAGCTGCTTTCAAAGTGAAGCTCCATGATGGGCTGCTTTGTTGCCAGGAAGGTCCCATCATCGTCAAAGCACCACAGTGTGTCGTCTTCTGTTTGCATCTGAAGGCCAAGCTGTTTTGGAAGATTACATTTTACCTGCAGATATTTGTAATAAAGAGTATCCGAGTGATTCTCTTGTTTATGTGTTGACTGTAGCAAAACTCATATAGTGCTTAATGTTGTGTCCCTGCTCATAGCAGAGCCAGTGCCATCAGTCTGGGAGCCCATCGAAGGGAGAGGTTTCATCTCTGGACTCTATTCTGGCTCAGGCACAGGCTGCCCTGACAGTAACTGCTGTTTTCTATTGCACGCAGGGAAACGGGAAAGGACGTCTGCTCCCGGGCTTCTACCACTTTGTTTTTAATGTCTGTGCTCACCAGTGGTTTCAATTTGTTTTATTTTAATCTCAGTTGATTGCATTACTCCACTGCAAGTTGATTTCTAAACACCTATTTTTATTGATTTAAGACAGCGAGGCTGTCAGAATAAAGCAGTAATAATACGAGGAAACAACAATAGGTCTTCATTTTGCTTGGCTGCAGAACAGCCTAATCTGTGAGCCTGCTGCAAGTCCTCGGCAGAACTGCCCACCATGGTGCTACGGCTTGGCACGTAAATACGTTTTCAGACAGATAACCAAATGGTCTGGTCTTCCCAGCTACAACAAAACTTCAACTAAGGTAAATACCAGCTGTGCGCGTTCGTAATTATCCCACACCCTAATCAATCAGGTGGTGGCTGAATGACTAATGGAAGAGAAACAAATACGAAATATAATACCTGGGGCTGCTCTCTGATGTGGTATGTGACAACTCGGAAAACTTCCCAGACACTGCTGAATTAGGCTGGTGTAAAATCACCAAGGAGAGGAAACCCAGAGGAAGTTTTGCTCTTGCCTTCCCTTTCCAGAAGGGAAAATCACAGTGAGTGGTTTTCCACATTTTAATACAGTTTCCATCATTGTGTATTCCACACCCAGTCTGCTGGGTTTTTGTTTTAATTCCTAATTATACATCTGGATGGTTTAAGCATGGTTTCTTATCCTAGGTCAATCCAAGGGTGATAGTATTCTTGTTTGAAGGGGAAAAGGGTTTGAAATGAAAGTTGTTATAACCCAGAATGATATTAAGCCTTTGCAGACCACAGTGTCGGCTGCTGGGGGAAATGAAATGAGCAACAGGTTTTTGAATCGGAGCGATCAGGGCCATTGCGTTGCTCTGCTCCAAGTCCCCTTGCGATAGCAGTGGGGATGGGGAGGGAATTTTGGCGGTGAGTTCTGCCAGGGTGGTAGCGCCATGGGAGGATCCATGGGAGGAGCTTGGTTGATGCTCAGCCCCCATGTTCTTGTGCCAGCAAAAAACAAATGCAAAATCTCAACTTGTCTTAGAACTGGTAAAAATTACGTAATTGGAAGTAATCCTATCATTATATACAATTATTATGACTTTCTTTAATTTTTTCCTTGCCTTACATTATTTTCATTAAAGGTTTCGTATGTGCTCTCTGTCAGCTGGGGAGGGTTTGGTCCAGAAGAAAGCAGCTGTTTTAACAAGTGCTGCAGGGCACCAACACTTCGATTTCTGTTCCAGCACCAAACAGTGCTGAAGGACCAATGACCAGTTGTGACGGTGGCATTAACGGTGCATTTCACCTGGCTCTGATTCATATAAATGCTGGTTAAAACACAATGTTTATAGCAGTAGCCACATATATATATATATCAAATGCTGTGTAGAAAAGCAAAACTAATTTACACTTAAAGGTTAGGATAAGAATTATGGCTTTATTTTGTTAAATTATCTTTTTTTTTTTTTTTTTTTTTTCCCCATGGAAGGTAGGATAAATTGGGAGAGATGCAGATGGGGAGATGCTGTGACATGCATTTGAGGTTGCTGAGAGCACCTGCTTCCCTCTCCGGGGTTTTCCGGGGGTGTCCATGCTGGGGACACGCATACCCCATGATTCAAGACGTAAAGAAAAGGGAGTGGGGAGGGGATCCCTAAAAGTGGCTTAATAAAAGAACCACATCTGTGAACAAAGAAATGAAGATTAGAGTCTTTGATTAGAGTCTTTGTCGATCAACTTTTGAGCGACATGTTGCAGATAAGTCCCAGGTGCCTGGACACTGTTTTACCCAGCGAGTGCTGTACAGATGGCATTCTGTCAGTGGCTCTTCCAAGAGCAAGTGACAGCTTAAATATCTGTCAGGTGTTACAGAAATATGAATTATAGGTACAACCACCATTTTCCCCTTCAGTAAGCATATGCAAGAAACATCTTTGTCATTTTACTTAGTGATGCAGAATACGGGTAAGGAACGTGGTGTTATTATTTTCCAGCTGCAAGAATTAGGTTCAAACTTAGTAGTAGGAACGGGCAAATAAAATTAACTGCTTTATCTAAAGGAAAATAAGAAATTTATACCAGAGTAAATATAGTTCAACAGGTGTTTGAAAATTAAGTTATATATACGATAGACTGTATTTTAGTTCAAAAATTTGTTTTAAAATAATGTCATATATTAAAACATTTAAACAGTAACTGTAATTAGATGTATTCACCAGGACTTGGAAAACAAACATGGAAAACATCACTGCTCAAGTGAAACCCTTAAGTGAGTTCCATTTTGAATCACTGCTGCAGCCGATGCTGAGATGGAGCAGGAGCACGAGGATGCTGCGTGCGCCCAAGAAGTGACAAGTGATGGGAGACATTGGGTCAGCTCCACAGAGAACATCAAAACACGCCTGTCCCGCATCCTGAGCCACGGTAAGCTGGTGCGGGTCCCGCTGCTTCTGGGTTTGGGTGGGTTTTTTTGGAGGATGTTGCCCCTGCTTTGGAGATGTGTTCCTAAATCTGGCACAAGGCTGGGAACTTTGAGATCATGTTTTGTGCCTCGTGAGCCCAGATGCATTTGCCCAATCTCTTATCCACAAGTCTCTGCTCATTGCTCTAAAATAAACATTTAATTAGTATGCAAGAAATCAGTCATTCATGAGTGTCCATACTGAATAAAATAAAATGAAAATATTTAGGTTTTTTTTATTTTTACGGGATTAATATATTTGTTGCACAAGTATTATCTTAATCCGGTAGCTGTCCTTCAACAAGATATAAATGAGAGCAATGTCTTACTGTCAGTGGCTTTTATTTAACCAGCTCAGATTATTTATGAGATGTTTGCAATTCTGAGCCCCTAAGAGTAATAACTTGTCCAAATAAATTAACATGAGAACTCCCTTGATATCCCCCAAATAATCAAATTCTTTTGTCAACAACTTCACCATAGTTTGCACTGACTTTAGCAAAAGTTCGTTAGAATTAGAGACTTACTATGAGGCACGACTCTTCCTCTGCGATGGGAAGATTGTTAATTTCCAAGTTAAATAATTGTTCTGTCTGGCAAACATCTCTCATCAAGTTCTTTCTACAACAAAAACTGGTAAGAAGAAATAAAAACTAAGGCTGTAGAGTGAGATGCATCAAATAGGAAGCACCCTGACTCCCACCCTCCTTGGTTTCGCAGCTTCTGTGAGTAACCTCTTCAACATTCCAGCAGCAAAAATTGTGGACTTGCATTTCCTCCTGATGCTTTAATTGCTGGGTATCAGAAATACTGCAAAATACAGAAATTCTGTGCAAACACAGTGCACAGAGCAGTATCGCGGCAGTGAGGAGCTCTGCTGGATTAAACTGTCTAGCAGGGCTCGTTTGCTGTGACTCCACAGATTGCTCAAAACAGAACCAAATGGGTTTTCCCCCCTTTTTCCTTCAGAGATCCTTGGGCAAACCAGTACACACAGGAACAGTAGAATTTTATGCATGGGAAAATAGTCCAAAACAATTTTAATATAATATTTAAAACTCCTAGAGGATCTTTGTGTTGAGAGCTTGAGCAGGTTGTAAATAATTGAAGCATTAACGATAATTTACACCCCTGGGACAAGCCGTAGAGGATTACAACCTCATGGAACCATGTACCTTGAGAAAAACGACAAAATTTCCAAAGACTGATGGTTCCTTGAGAGAAGATTTGAAGCGGAGTCTGCACTTGGCATGAGCCTATCCGCTATCAATTCCAGTTCATACAAAGACATTTGCTCCGATTATTATTATATCCCTGCCCTTTCTTGCCCTTGAAGTATTGGCATTGTGGCTCTGAAGACAGATTCAATTAACAAACTGGATAGATGCTGACCTTTCCCAGGTTGTTATTCTATCCTTGATTTGCTTTAGGGGAGAAATATTTCTTTCATGTAGAAATATGAAATAACAAATAAATAATCAACAATTGATTTGTAGGTTAAAAAAAAAAAAGGAAACATAGAGGGAAAGAAAGGTAAGAAATTACCTGGTCGAGCATGGACACTGCTATTAGCTGAATGGCGTCAGGGCTTTGGTCTGGGATTACTCACCGACTGAGCTACCATCCGTCACGATTAAAGACTTGTCGGAGGATTTCTAGAGTAGTTTCTCCAGGGAATCAGGTAACTTAGACAGCTTAACACTTTTCACGTTTTTGTTAACTTTGTGATTGATTTTCTGCAGGCCAACACGGAAATTTTCCGTTTGTTGCTTTTTCACACCTTGCAGAGCACTGTCTCACACCACCAGATGTAATTGGTGATGCGGGACAGTGGGGCTGAGAGCAGGACCAGGACCAGGACCAGGACNATATTTATAATTACCATAGTTCTTTTAATAATTTCCATGCTATCATGTTACAAATATTAAATTTAAACCTTTTTAAAAATTCATCCTGAATCTATTACTTTTTAGCTGACTATCAAGTTATTCTATCAACTATGCTACTTAGACTGTCTTGTTGCTGATTTGTTTTATTTCTGCTAAAGTCACGTTAATTCTTGGGGGTCAGATTTTTCTTCTTTTTTTGAAGTGCTTTGGCTTTGTGTTAGTTAGATGGATACTACGCAACCTGCTTGCCACATCCTTTTTGGGTGAGACCGTCTTGGTCTCCTGCTGGGAAGCTCAAGCAGAATGGGGAGGGCAAGCCAAGGTGGGGATTTTGCACTAGTAGCCTAGAACATGTTTTTTATGGATCATTTGTATAATGCTTGTTCATTTAAGATTATCTACACCCAACCAATCTGTTTTTATACAGCAGGGTGTTGGACAAAACGTGACAGCATCAGCTGCCATCTCCTAGTGTTCTCACATTTTGGGACCACAGTGAGCAAAAGGACTTTTAGTCATCCCTCTTCCTTGCCTCCTTAAGTTCCTTGAATTCCCCGCTGTAAATTTTCTGTCTGTCCTTTCCTGTCTGTTTTTCCATACACTTTTAGCAAGTAACAAAACACCATACTCTGTTACACAAAGTCTAGCACTTCCTCTTCTTCAGAGCCAGACTTAATCATTGATCTTCTGGTCATGGCCACTTCATCCTGGTGTCAAGATCATGGCTTGGAAAGAAGAGTTGAAATCTTCCTGCACGTCAGAAACAGGAGAAAATGTGTCAGACTATAAAGGTTCATAATTCTACAAAAAACTGAGACCAAAAATTTCTATCTTGGACATTTCCTTCATGGTAGATGAAGGAAAAGGTCAATTTTACCGTTAATTCATAAAAATCTTTCTTTCTAGGTGGTGGAAATTGTAAAACCTTATTATACCTGCAAAAAGCTGAGACCAAAAAATTTCAATCTTGGATGTCATGGTCAATGAAAGAAAAGGTCAATTTTACCATTAATTTACAAAAATCTTTCCTTCCAGATGGTGGAAATTGTAAAATCTGATTATATCATATTACTTTAACCTTAGGTTAAAGTACAGTAAAATCAGAAAAGTCTTTGCTGGANGCACTGGCGCACGCCACCAGATGTAATTGGTTATGCTGGACAGTGGGGCTGAGAGCAGGACCAGGACCAGGACCAGGACCAGAGCCAGGACCAGAACCAGGACCAGGACCAGGGTGGTGGGCAACAAATGCATCTAGGCAACAACTTTCTTCATTTATATTCATGTTTCAAATAATGTTTGGGTTATGCCTCAAAACAGCTTTCTTCCCTTCTCCCCCCTCCCCCCCCGCCAACATGCACATACTTGGTAAAAGTTCAAACAGTGCTTTGGTTTTCTTTAACAATCATGTAATCGTTAGACAGTATGAATGGTAGAGAAATTTTGAGATAACTCTGCTCAGCATGTAAACATTTATAATGATAGTTGTTATAATTTTAAATATTAATATTTATAATTACCATAGTTCTTTTAATAATTTCCATGCTATCATGTTACAAATATTAAATTTAAACCTTTTTAAAAATTCATCCTGAATCTATTACTTTTTAGCTGACTATCAAGTTATTCTATCAACTATGCTACTTAGACTGTCTTGTTGCTGATTTGTTTTATTTCTGCTAAAGTCACGTTAATTCTTGGGGGTCAGATTTTTCTTCTTTTTTTGAAGTGCTTTGGCTTTGTGTTAGTTAGATGGATACTACGCAACCTGCTTGCCACATCCTTTTTGGGTGAGACCGTCTTGGTCTCCTGCTGGGAAGCTCAAGCAGAATGGGGAGGGCAAGCCAAGGTGGGGATTTTGCACTGGTAGCCTAGAACATGTTTTTTATGGATCATTTGTATAATGCTTGTTCATTTAAGATTATCTACACCCAACCAATCTGTTTTTATACAGCAGGGTGTTGGACAAAACGTGACAGCATCAGCTGCCATCTCCTAGTGTTCTCACATTTTGGGACCACAGTGAGCAAAAGGACTTTTAGTCATCCCTCTTCCTTGCCTCCTTAAGTTCCTTGAATTCCCCGCTGTAAATTTTCTGTCTGTCCTTTCCTGTCTGTTTTTCCATACACTTTTAGCAAGTAACAAAACACCATACTCTGTTACACAAAGTCTAGCACTTCCTCTTCCTCAGAGCCAGACTTAATCATTGATCTTCTGGTCATGGCCACTTCATCCTGGTGTCAAGATCATGGCTTGGAAAGAAGAGTTGAAATCTTCCTGCAAGTCAGAAACAGGAGAAAATGTGTCAGACTATAAAGGTTCATAATTCTACAAAAAACTGAGACCAAAAATTTCTATCTTGGACATTTCCTTCATGGTAGATGAAGGAAAAGGTCAATTTTACCGTTAATTCATAAAAATCTTTCTTTCTAGGTGGTGGAAATTGTAAAACCTTATTATACCTGCAAAAAGCTGAGACCAAAAAATTTCAATCTTGGATGTCATGGTCAATGAAAGAAAAGGTCAATTTTACCATTAATTTACAAAAATCTTTCCTTCCAGATGGTGGAAATTGTAAAATCTGATTATATCATATTACTTTAACCTTAGGTTAAAGTACAGTAAAATCAGAAAAGTCTTTGCTGGAACAGAAGGAATTAGGTGTTTCAGATCATTCTGCTTTGTATATCACCAGGTACTTACACAGGGGTAATATTATAGAATCGTTACTTGCATGTGAAGTATATTATCTGCCTTTCCACTTCCTAATTTATTTGTTGTTGGCTCAAATGGTGTTTGTTCTTAAACAAGCCCCCAGGGAACTGAACACCATCATCTCACAAGGTACCTGGTACTGCAGGTCCAGCGATGGGGCAGCCCAGGAGGGTGGAGTGGTCTGGAGTCCTCCCCCGTCCTCTGGTGGGTCCTGGGTTGGAGGAAAGTGTCCCTCTGGGCCTGACAAATAAAGCCTGGTTCACCAAAGGTGGAGGTGTTCCCGCAGCACTAATGACCTGCCGCAGGAGTTGTGCGTTAACTTGTCACGTCGTGCCAGGTTTAAGGCACCTACCAGTACTAAGAGGCAGAGTGACAGATGTACCGTTGTGCTGTTTATACCAATTATAATACTTCGATGATCTTTATTTTGTGTGCTGCTGAAAATCTATTGATCATCTAGTTTTCTAACTTGATGCAGCCTTACAGATTTGACTTGTAAAAGAGATTTATTTTCTGTTTTGACAGAAACTGCAGACTTTTCTGCGTAACTTATTAAAGTATAGATTAAAACTGACACGTTGATTTGTTACTGACTTTGAGGATTTCTTTCTATGCCGTTTGCCTCCAGCATTTAGCAGTCCACTGAACACATAGCTTGTGCATGAATCCTTCTTTTTTCAGTCTTGGGTCTCGTTCTAGTACTATTCATGCTGCATTCAACCAATAAAGAGGTAACTAGAACTACTGAGTTTATGCCAGCAAGTCACAATAAGCTATGCATTGGCAAAATATTTAATCATGCTAAAATTGGATGCTGGGCCCTCCCACATGGATTTATTTTGGCATTGCAAAGTGTATGTTTTTTAAAGGTCAGAGTTTCTGATTTCCACATTCTTCTGTTGCTTTTTTTCCCCCTTGAGAATTCAGTTCCTTTTCTTATTCTGTTATCTAATATTTCACTACCAGGACTTCTGACCTTTTCTGTAGTTTTTTTTACCTCTGTAAATGAGCTGTCCTGGCTGCGCATTAGTCCCATACGCACACCCTCATACACCCATTCCTGGTCATCCGAACAGGAGAGGAGGAGACAGGTTGGATGGAGGTGCCAGGAGGAGGAGGATGAACACTCGAGTGCATCAGTGCTGCCCCGAGATCTGTCAGAACCACATTTACAGGAGTCTAACGCCAAGTGTACAGTTCTTTACTGAATTCACAGCGTTTAGCTCCTCCTAGTTTATGAAAAAGGCAGAATCCAAAGCAGATTCAATCATATTGTCTCGGTTTTGTTCTCTGCTTTACTGGCTGTAACAGATACTCATCAACGGGACAGGAACTGGGGAAAATCCAGCTCCATTTCTGACTTATGTTACACAGGAATATGACTAAAAGCCTTGATCTTACATAAATTGCAAGTCAATCTTGTGTAAATAGCAATACTAAGGTCTCTGCAATGTCATCAAATAGCCACAAGTCACTGTGGCATTGAAAAAAATTCTTAGAGTTAAAAGCGCCTTTGTTATTTTGTGTTAAGTGTTAAAGTCTTGAGCAGTTTTAAAAATATGAATGGAAACACAAATTATCTAATTTGGGATAATTGAACCCAGTCATCTCTCATGGTTTTCTCTTTAGTAGGGTGGTTGGTGTCATTATATTTTGTTGTTAATCTTTTAACATATCCTTTTGTTACTTAGCTGTTTGATCAGTGATCACGTGCTTGATAAGTATCATATTGAGCAAAGGTAGTTTGATAATGTCTTCCTTAATTTGTAAGGGATTTGCTTGTATTTTCTGTTACCAAAGCATTCTTGAAATTCCTTTTCCTAGCATCAGCCTACCATCTCCTGTAAATGTATCCGAATGGTACGGCTTCCACCACCTGATGCTCCGACGCTCCAGCAGCGATGTGGAGCTGCCTGCTTGATGCTGTAGGCAGCGTTGTTTTGGCACGTCTTGGCTGGGATGTCAAGCCAAAGGCTGATGTGAAACTAGATGGAAAGATTTTCCTTTTAGTTTAACTTTTAGAGTTCTACCCAACAGAGTAATGGCAATGTGGTCGCCATCTCTTTAACCTCAACAAGTAATGAGAAGCCAACAATCCAACCTGAAGGTGTGTGTGTTGCCTATGGATCACCTCTGTTGTAGTTAGCTAGGAGAAGGAAGCCTTATTTACAGCAGACGCTCTTTAGGTGATCAAGGATCTTTGCAATGTAATGCTTACTAAAGCAGATATACCTCAGCACAACTGTCCCACCTAGACTGTAAAAACCTTTAGCATCAAGGCTGGGTCCTCTAAGGCTTCTGAAAGCTGATTCTACTCCAAAATCTGAATGCAGAAGCCCCTCGTGGTTTTTGCTCCTGATGATTCCAGTCTCTGGTGGTTGGAAACGAGGAGAAAATTTTTTTTCATTTTTTAAGTATATAGGTTTGCTTTAGAACCAGACAGATGTTTGTCAGAAGGCTCTAACGTAGTCTTCCTACTGAAGCAGTATGGTCTTTTTTTTCAAGGCACAAATCTTAGCTTTTAGGAAACCACCAGCTCATTTTCTGTTTCCTTTCAGAAATCCTTATAAAATGCCTTTTCTCTTGACCAGTTCCAATCTCCTGGTTTTCAGGCATTAATATCTTTTCTTTTCCACCCTCTTTCAGACACTTGTTGCAGCCTCACCCAGCAAGGCTTGTGCTTGGGCTCCTCTCCAATTCCTTGCTGTTTCAGGCACTGTGAGTGTTGATAATTACCACCCCGATGAAGTCACGGGCAGTTGAGAAGATCTCCATCTCATCCATTTCTGCGAGGTAAAGAGACACTGTTTTCTTCTACCTTACATTAAGGAAAACTGAAGGAAAGTCAATTTGTTTTGAGAGGTTTGACTGGGAAAGGATACCTGGGGGGGCCAGGGCACAGCATCTCCCAAGTCCCCAGCTAACACCGTGGTGGCTGTATCTATTTTCCTCATCATTTGTCACCTGCAGAGTATTCTTATAAGCAGTACAGTATGACAGGAAACGATGTTATAATTTTCTTCTCTTTCTTTTGCTTCCCATCTTGCCCCCAAATTAGGGAGTTGTTCAAATCTGTCTCCCTGTGATTTCTGCAGATCTCTAAAGCAGTGAATTAGCTATTGACGGAAATTAGACACAGAAAAAACATGTATTTATAGATCACATAATCTATTCTCAAGAGAACAGAAAATAAATTACATGTAAGTAATTTTCCATTTCTCAGATATAAAAGAAAGACTATAACACTTACAGGTATTAAGATGACCATTATCAAATCAAAATGACTGACACTGCAGTACTTTCACAAATGTTACGTGTTTTCTGATGAATGAGTATGAGCAGAAAGGAAAATTAGAAATTTGACAATCTAACACTGGCAGTGTTAATTTTCTACAGTCTTGTCATTTACTTGCAAAAACTTAATATATTTCTTCTATAGCTTTATCACTTCTTCTTCTATCAAAGCTCTATAGACTGTAATATTCTGCTCACTGAACTGAAATATCCGTCTGTATAAAAGCAGCTTCTCATAAAAGCATTGGGAACTGTTATGGTATATTGTTATATACACTAGTATTACCTAAGGAAACATTTATAGGTTTGAAGAAGAGACATTTTCTAGAGAGAGTGGAAAACAAAACTTCTAAATTAAAAATATCCCTTTTCTTGATTTAATTCAATAATATATTTCATCCTGTAACAAAACTCCTATGCATGGGGGGAAGAAATAATCCCTTAATGAGAGACAAAGAAAAGAAAATACTTTTGAGGTGTCTAGACCCACCTGCTCTGATTTTTATCCCTGTCTGTAAGACTGAAGCCTCATCTCCCCTTCTTGTCCTGGTTTTTCCACTCCCTGGACACCGTCAAGGGATCACACACATTCCAGCCAGCCTCACAGGGGCACCACTGTACTGCTTTCCCCCCTCCAAAAGCCAGGTTAGAATAGTAGAATAGTTTGGGTTGGAAGCTACCTTTAAGATCATCAAGTCCAACTGTTAACCCAGCACTGCCAAATCCACCACTAACCCATGTCCCTCAGCACCACGCCTGCACAGATTTGAAATCCCTCCAGGGATGGCGACTCCACCACTGCCCTGGGCAGCCTGGTCCAATGCTTGATAACACTTTTGATGAGGAAAATTTTCATAGTATCCACCCTAAACCTCCCCTGGTGCAACTTGAGGCTGTTTCTTCTTGTCCCATCACCTGTTCCTTGGGAGAAGAGACCACCCCCCCTGGCTACGCCCTCCTTTCAGGGAGCTGTAGAGAGCGAGAAGGTCTCCCTTCAGTCTTCTTTTCTCTGGTCTTGTCCCAGCAAACAAAGCATTTTTTGTACTCTTTGGAAACCTTCACCTTTCATTACTTCGTAAAAATAAACCTTACATATTGGTAAAACGGCACGCAGGCTGCTGTGCCCAGGTCAAAGGGGAAGCGAGCTGGGCAACATCTGGCAAATGTACCACCTTCCCTGCCCCAACCCTCATCCCAAACACAGATCGGGAGGAGGCTGAGGGAGGAAAAGAGAGTCAGGTTAAGTGAAAAAGCCTAAGGAGCCAGCCTGTATTTTTTTTTTCCCAAGGTCACGATTTTGTGCTTGAATACTGGTGTCAAATATAACCACCTCCTTCATGCCACTTACACCATATGGGCCATCCGTTTCTTGCGTGGTGTCACCCTAAGAGAGCTTCATCTCCAGGAGAGTTGTCAGGCAAAGAGCAGCCAGTGCTGGGTGACCTCTCTGTGCAAGGCAAGCCTCATGAACAGCTGGGCTGTGGTCGCCTTCACCGCAGTCTCAAAGAGGAGGGAACTTTAGGAAAAAGTTATAAAGGATGTGGATAGAAAATAGAGTGTGTTGGGGAAAAGTCTGGTGGGAGTCAGGGGCACGTTGACATTCATTTCAGTAGAAATTGGGTTACTGCTTGTATTTTGATTCTGCTGCCTGTGATAACATAGTACACACTATTTCCATCTGCTTTTTATTCCAGTTCATACATTTCCCAGTTTTTTGGGTCATTGAGTTTGTTCATGGGTTTAACAACAGACAGTACCATGTGCACTGTAAATATTAGAACTTTACTGAGAAGATAGCTATGGTGCGAGGCTGCTGATATAATGCAAATATGCTTATTACTGTTAGAATTTCAGCCAGGGAAAAGTCCAGGCATTATCATTTTGAGAAATGGGGGTTTTTTTCCATCTTATTTACAGCGCACGGTTCACTGGTAAAGACTGTTAGGGCTGAAATTGCTAAAAGAACTCAACCTCAAATATGTTTGAAGACATTCCCTGAATGAAGCAGAGCACACTCATAATAACGGCAATAATAAGTTCATTGCAAGTCATCTTCTGGAAAACTTGACAGTACTACAGAAATTATGTGCAGAAAATGTCGGCACTCCCGTCCGATTTAATATCAGCATTCTGTACTTTATGTCGAGGATTGTAAATACAGGTGTGTGTCTGTCTGTCTGGTTTTTCAGCAGGGGCTTGGGGAGAGCTGCTGGGGACACCCTGGGGGGGTTGTATGGGAGGGGGTCCTGTGCCTGTGCCAGCTTTGGCACCTTGAGCATATCAAAGCCAGGCGTTTCCATCAGAACTGTGCTCTGCCACAGATCTTCGTTACCGAAATTGCCAAGCAATTTAATTGGCCACGGCCACAGTTTCTTCCCTCTGTTAAGCACAAAGACTGGGACCTGCATGCTACAGCTACTCAGCTTGGGAACGTATTGAGAACAACTAAAATGTTTGTAAAATGTTTTGGGTTTTTTTTGATTGGGAAGCTCTGAAAAGGATATCACGTCTGTATGTGGAGTGACAATTATTATAAATATATAATCTTTTTAAGGTAGATTCAAAAAAATATTTATATCTTAATGCCCTGGGAATTAATTTAATTTTATTATATATAATGCTGTAGATGTACTTGCAGCTATACATTAGCAGACCATTCAAGCACTCTAAGTGGACTTGACTCTAAATGCTCAGGTTGGTGACCTGAAGTGTTTTCATTTTTAACGTGGCTTAAACTACTGAAGCATGCTTGAAATGAAGGCATTTATTAGTCCTTTGCTTTCACAATAAGTTGCGTAACATCTAATCATGGGAAGAGACAGAAATAGCCAATTAGAAACCAAAGGCAGCTGAAATGAAGTTTACAAACAAAACCACATTCAGAACCTAATGCAGACCAGCAGCATTTTTCCTGGTGGACTGAGAGTACCTGGAAGGGCACTTACCTAAAGCCGAACATCACTGGGTATTTAAATTCCTCATCTGCCATCAGCACAGTGGGTGGGATAAAGCCTCTGGCTGTGCTGTTTGGAATTACTGTCGGCACCTGGAGCAGAAGCTGCTTCTCCACATGCGGAGAACCTGGCCAGGAAGAACCTGACGGACCATGAGATAGAGCATCTTGCTTTGATGCTGGGTTTTGGAGATACCCAACATGTAAGAGCAAAGCTGGACTGATAATGTACCATGTTTGCTCTTTCCAGACTCTCCAGGAGCCCTCATAAACCCTTGTGCTGAAGATTAACTCTAATATGTAGAAAACATAGAAGAGGAGGTAAGCAAGGCCAATGATTATTAATATTGGTAATATTGGTAAAAAACAAGATTACCACAGTCACACCTAGTTCAGCCTGGGTTTGTTTCTCTGATTTCAGTGACATTCGGGGAAAAAAAAAAAAATGAAATGGGAAAGTGTCAGAAAGGTGAAGAGTTGTTACATATGAGAAGCTATTTGAGCTATTGGTGTATGGGAGAAAGCAGCAGCAGTCTTTATAAAAGTGTATTGGATTTTTGATTTTTGGACAGAGCTATAAGTTAACCTCTTCTTCATTTGAAATAAAGGTAATAACATAATCCAAAAATACAAGAAATTAAACACCCAAGTCCCATTTGTTCATATGCAGCCATACAAAAAATGAGCAATAGGAGACGTGTCTCCAGGCACATACTCCAGACCTTTGCTGGACTTCTGTGTGTTTTGTATGGGACTGTCTAGATATATGAAATTATGCCCACTATTTCCTAACACTGAGATGTAAATGTTAAACCCACTGTCCCAGTAGAGAGCTTGCTCTGGTGACAGAAGCAGTAGAGGGAATGGCCCATTGACATTGATGAACCCGGCCTGTGCATCAGTGCTATCATGTAAAAACTGCCATGTATAAAGAGATGTGCTTGCAACGATCAGTTTTTACTATTATCTCTCGGTTTCCGTTGAATGCACGTTATTGAGTTTCATCAGTGAAATGAATTTACTAATGAACTTGTTAATAAGCTTGCCATAGCTGTTGTTGGGGGGAGGTTTCCTGTTCCTTTTTTTTGGTTAGTGTTGTTTCCATATTAAAAAGAAAAAAGCTGCTGCAGCTCTTTGGCAGCTTGGGTTTTTTTGCTTTAGGCAAATGATGAGAACAAGTTTGGTTACAATTGCTTTGCTGTAAAGAAAGTTAATAGAAATTTTAGTAGCAATATCAGCTTCAGAGAATTTGAGCTCATGACCTTTGCATTGTAACGAAGCCAGTTTATCTGCCAGACTGGCAGGCATTCATTCCCAGTCGCGGACGTATTCAGTTACTGGCGCTTGGAGAACAGTTTTGGAAGAACTTAGAAAGGTTTGTTCCAACTCATTTATATGGAACTCTGTGTGTCCATTAGATACGTATAGCGTTACACAGCATGTGTCCTGAGCATTGGTCACAATATCAAGGTATATATAGAAACGCTTAATACATTTAATAATGTATAAAATATTTGGGAAACACAGACCTAATTTAGGGCATTCTCCTGTGTTTTGGAGTGAGCCCTGCCCTTGGCAGCACAGGGAGAGCTGGGCATCACGGGAGCGTTTCAGTCCCCAGGATACTTTGCCATCATTTGCATCTCCTACCAAGGAGCATTAAGCCAACACCACGGGCTGGTTAGTTCACAGCATGGGTGCAAGGTCCCAGGGTTAATATACTTCACACCTGAGTTTGCAGCGTGTTTACCTTGCACATACGTTGTGAATAACAGCCAAAATCCCTGTAGCCTGCTGTGTGCCTTCACAAGCCCTGTCCGAGCACGCTGGGCTTTCACGCAGAGCTTCCAACCTGCTCCTGGAGCACCAGCTCCTGCTCAGGTCCCTCCTGCCTGTGATCCATCACCCTATCCCTGGTGCCACCCGTTAATTCCAGATCACCAGAAACTTGCCCAAGGAATGCTGCTGCCCTGTTTCAGTATCCCCTGGGACTTCTCCACTGAACGATATATCATGATGGTGACGCGAAAGAGGATAGATTCAAATTGAAAGAGGGTAGATTTAGATTGGATATCAGGAAGAAATTCTTTACTGTGAGGGTGGTGAGGCATTGGAACATGTTGCCCAGAGAAGCTGTGGCTGCCCCATCCCTGGAGGTGTTCAAGACCAGGCTGGATGAGGCTTGGAGCAGCCTGGTCTGGTGGGAGGTGTCCCTGCCCCGGGCAGAGGAGTGGAATTAGATGATCTTTAAGGTCCCTTGCAACCCGAATACTTCTGTGATTCTGTGATGTGATGAGATTTCTTTGACTGCAGCCTGTGTCCTGGTGAGGGTGGCAGTGGTTTCTGGCCTTGACACGTCATCAGTGTTCTATCAAAGCACTGGAAAAGGGGAAGCTGACTGCAAAAGTCTCCACGCTGTTAGTACAGCATCCACGGCAACTTGCAGAAGGAGCCAAGGCTCTCAAACCCCTCTGTACACTAAAACCTGCTGTCAGGGTGCTGCACAGGACATCTTCCTTCTCCTTATTCTCATCACATATTGAGAACCATCTTTTGCTTGGCAGAAACATGAAATTCACTCATGGAAAGGAGAATTGTTATAGTAGGTGTAGTAAACAGAGTTTTATACTCTCTTTATGTTCTGTGAGTATACACAAAGATTTCATTGATGTTTCAACAATGAAAAAGGACTTTTGAACACCCTAGTCAAAATGGAAATGGACTGGGTACACCTTACAAAAAAGGCTGGATGTCTGTCAGGAAAGCATCCCTAGAGGAAGCGCAGGCAAGCACTGGGAAGGAATGCTGGGCAGGGCTGAGGTGGTGGGGAATGGCTGCGGGTGGGTTTTTAGAAAACAAATTGGGCATCCATCTGCCAAGAATGACACAGGCAGCATGCGGTCCAGCTTTCGGGTGCAGGGTGGCCTAGAAGATCCATGGAGCTCAGTCCCTGCCTTGCTCTCCCTGCCTGTCAGCAGGCATTTAACACCTGCAAAGAGTGTTAGAAGAGGCGACGGCACTTAACTCAGATATGAATGTAATGTAGGCATGAGATGAAAAAATTATATGCTCTGAAATTCATTTCATCATTTGAGATGAAAATGATGCATTTTGGGCAGTTGCTCATCCTTGCCCTGTGCACCTCCCAGCATGGTCAGGCACCTCGACCTGTCCCAGGGACCAGGGCTTGCTTGATTTCTGACAATGGTGGCATTAGAATCACAGAATCATAGAATTCTATAGGTTGGAAGGGATCTTTCAGATCATCAAGTCCAACCATCAACCTCACACTGCCAAAACCACCACTAAACCCTGTCCCTCAGCATCATGTCTAGCCCAGCTTCGTAACCCCTCCAGGGATGATGTCTCCACCACTACCCTGGGCAGCCTGTTCCAATGCTTGACAACCCTTTCCATGAAGAAATTTTTCCTAATATCCATCCTAAACCTCCCCTGGCACAACTTGAAGCCGTTTCCTCTTGTCCTATCACCTGTTCCTTAGGAGAAGAGACTGACCCCCACCTTTTTACAACCTCCTTTCAGGCAGCTATAGAGAGATTAACCCGAGGGTTAGGCGGCTTGACAGTCTGCCAGCTCGGGTTTGCTCACTTTCAGGAGGTTTCAGCTTTTCGCCCTTTTCTAGAGGCTCATTACAGCAGAGTCAGTATGCGATAGGACACAGCCCTGGCACAAGTGCAATGGGCTTGTCTCATGTTTCAGGACAGTCCCAGAGTAAGGGCTGCTGCAGAAACCTTTCCTTCGCTCCTGGAGCAAGGGCAAGAGCATGCTTACACCAAACCTGCAAAGCCAGAGCTTGAATTTGTTTCCCACTGAGATCAGAGCAGTGCAATAAACTGTTTTTCACTGTCTTCCATGGGAAAAGTCACTTGCACCGTACCTTACCCTGACTGTGCCATGTATGTTGCTGAGTACTTCCTATTCTATCATTGTAATCAATACACTTTACAAAAGAAAGGCATACTCTTTAGGATGAATGTGTTTGGGGCTTCTCTTTTGAACCCTTCAAATATATTAAAGAAAGTATTTTATAATAAACTCACAGTTGCCTGTTAGATATAGATGAAACTGTATGGCTTTATTCCCATTCTGCCAGTGGATCAGTAATGGCCAATTTCTCACCAACACAACACAGCAATTTCCATTTCTGTGCTGACCCATAGGCTGGGCTTGGGTTTGGTTGAAGTGCCAAAGGTTATAGAAAACAGCTATTGGGGCCAAATCAGCCATGACAATTTCAGACAGAAAACCATGATCAAAACATTTCCCCCATCCCTGTTTTCAGGTCTGCACAGTCTTCAGCGATAAGCTGGATCCTGGCCACCAGTATGAGTACGTCTGGGCTGAGAGCTTCAACATAATAACCAAGATGGCTTTGGAAATGCAATGGGAGAGCTTGGCAAACTTTATGTTGTGTTTGTTCACCTTCAGCTGTCCCAGGAGGATTGCATGGATTGCTATGGGCTTTTTCATATGCACCGGACAGCTGTCCTTATTTATGACACCCTTTTTTAACATTATGAGGTTTCAACCTCACACATCATAAAGCTCAAATTAAAATGCGTCCCTCTGAACTTTCACATGGTGTGCACAAAAGCCGTAAAGTGAAGTGGGAGATGAGCAACGACAACATCCTGCATTCTACATCACAGTTAATGGTAACCCAGAGTGTATCCTGGCAGGTTTTATCTCCCACTGTACGTATAACATTTTGAAGAGCATCCTTTATTGTTCCTTTACACTAGGTTAGTTTAGATTAGGATCTACAGAAACATTAAAAGTGGTTGATATTTATACGCTCTTGATGCCCCTGACACAACAGAAAAATACTTCCCACTCAAGGCAGTAGAATTTGAGATAACTCACCTTCAACGAGACAGCTGGCTTCACATCTCAAAACCCACAGCTCCACTTCTCTCTCCTTCTGCTTTTACCGTGGAGAAAGGAGCACAGACAGAACAGAGCTGAAATCTTGTCTGGTTTGGGCTAATATTTGGGGTGAAGGAATAGGTTCTGTGGGTTGTAAGGTTCTAAACTAACGTCTTCATAGAAAATACCTTGCTCAGCACCTCATTTGTGTTGCTTGGGCTTCATCACGAGCACTGGAGGTGTTGGAGGCAGCAGGATGGTAAAACCAGTGTCCCTGAAGTGAGACGATTTCTAACACACATGAATTTTCAAAGCTGAAAGACGAACCCCACCGGCATCCCCATGAGCAGATATTATTGCCCTCCTAGAGATGAAAAACACTCAGCTGCAAAACACCCTGTGCATGTCAGCATCGCCCTGGGCACGGCTCTGCCTCTATTCCATCTCGCCGCGGTGGCTACTGGGAGATGATGAGGATGAGGAAGAGGATGCTCCCGATGACTGCATTTTCACAGCACGTTGACAATCCCACCAAGCAGCAGCAGGTCCATGATGGATGGAGAGCAGTTTCTGCGGCGAGAGCCACGGCGATGGGCGGGTGACCTCTGCCAGGCAGCATGGCATGGGTGCTGGTACCGGGTGGCACTGCTGGGACACAACAGGCCATCTCGTAAGTAGCATTCACACATATTACACTGCTCTGTTACTTTAAGGGAACATCTTTATAAATACAGGAAAAATGGAGATGTTTATGGAAGAAATAAAAACCAGGGAGCTTGGGAAAAAAAGAGTTTTCACTGTGCAAGAAATGAGAAGAGGAGATGGATGGGGAGCTCATTTTTGAAGGTTAGGATGGTTTTCCCTTTCCTTTTGTTTCTCCCCCTTTCATTTCAATGCGAATTGAACAGAATAATAATCTACTTGTTTTGTCTGTGTGATAATTGCATTGATAATTTAGTATGATTTAAATAATCAAATTCACAGTGTTTTGTATGTCAAAGTCTGAGAAAAGGTTTTCTTTAATCTCCAAAGATGCATATTCATGACACCATTATATATATAGCTAAAGAAATTACAGTACCATTGTCTGCTTCAAACAAGTCATCCACTGCCTGCTTTTAGAAAAAAGGATGGAACAGTCAAAACACAAGATGATTGATTTGTACTTTCAAAGTTCACCTCCTCTCACTTTGGTAATGGATTTCTTTATCTATCAACAGCTATCCTTGTCGTTTAATATCCGTCCAGCGCAACCCGTACTCAGGTTTAAGTGTTGTGTCAAGCAAATTCATGCCTTGATGTTTTTCTGCTATCTCCAACTTGTGTTTTGCTCTGGCCGCTGCAGCAGAACAGGTTCTTGGTGTGCTCACTGTGGGTCTTGTGCCCTGTTCTTGTGCTGTCCTGGGCACTGAGCTCAGGACACAGCCGGGGGGACGTGAGCCATAGGATGTCCCAGCAAATTCCTCCTCCACTAGTCCTCATTGCTGGCCTTCAGCTGGCAAATGCAGGAGACTCATTTTGTGCGCAACTATTCATTTTCTAAGCATGGAATATCCATATTTTCTAGATTTTTGTGTGTGCAGTTGGAGCCACGGATATTATTAAATGAGAAAAAATAATGGTTGTAAGAAAGAAAGTAAGAATGGCTCCACTGCAGGCTGTGGGAGCTGCGGTCAGGGGATGTATAGATGAATGGGCAGGAGAGACCTCGTTGCAGTGCACTAGTGAGTGAACCCATGACAAGAAGCGTCTCAGATTTTTATGACAGTCTATTTTTGTATTGGATTTGAACGTTTGCTGGATCAAGATTTAACTAATTTATTGTACAAGATAATGAAAATACCCTAAGAAGCGTCTTTATGGAATAGCATTTGCCCTTGGAGAGAAAAAAAAAAGGCTATTCTAGAAAGATGAATATTAACATATCACAGGTCAAATACCTGTAATTTTGTTGAGTTTAAAATTTAATCTGTTTTATATTACTATACATTAATACTAAAATGCATTTTTTGAGCAGGGTAGCCACAAGAGAGCAAGTGACATACCCGAGATAGAATTTAGCGGCAGCAAAGCCTGTGCTTTGTGACACTGCACACTTTTGTGTGACAACGGCAATGCTGTGCCCTCAAATCCACAGCAGAAGGTGGAGAAAATTTCATGAGATGTGAAAAAATAAAGTTATTTTCCATTAAAATTGGCTGATATTTGAGTATGAAAATATTATATTGAAATCGGTTGAACCAGCCACAGAAAAAGTTATTGTGTTTAAGAAAAGACAGAAGAACCCAGCTGAGAAAACTAGGCATATTACAGAGGGGTGAATCGTTTAATGCAAAATCCTTAGTTAGTTCTTAGTTGGATTCTTTTGTTCACAAATTGTCTTGAAGTAGCTCATGAATTTTCTCAATTATAAGTGTTTTACCCATTATGCCAGATTTTTTGATATCTTGTTGTACGTGCTATGAGAGGTTTGCTTGCTGTCTCGTGGATCTGGCAGGGTATTGGTAGATATTTTTCTTTCTGTCTATTCGAAGGATGTAAAATTTAGGTTTCCTGCATGAACAGTTTTACATACGCTTTCTAAATGGACTCACCATTATTGTTATTTAATGTTTGCATATACCGATGCTCAATAGGAATTGGATTAGAATTCAAATAAAAAAAACAGAATTAAAACATGTTTTTGCAAGAATGGATAATTCATGCCTTGATAGAAACCTGTGCAGTATAACTGAAATAACAGCAGGAAGCGGGTGGATGAATTATTTATTCTCCACGTACATATCGATATTTTTTTTCATATGTGTTATTGAGCTGAGCATGGAAAAGCTTTTGCTAGTTTCTTGCCTTTGTATATAATTCCTTTTCAAACTGGAACCGAGGGGTTTTCCAGTTTGGTTAGTTCGTAACAGCAGGGACTGCTGAAATATGGGCAATCTCACTTGTGCCTTTCTTCCTTTCTTTTTTTTTTTTTTTCTTTCCTTTTTTTCTGGCAAAGCCTCAGTAGAAAAGCAGAACACAAAATGTATTGCACAGAGCAAAGCCTTATTTGTACCTCTGGTCAAGCAGTCTATGGCCATTGTACTAGATTTATAGTTAAACTGATGTTTAATCCCTGGAGAATTTAGTCTGTTTACTGTGAAGTTGGAGCCAGCGTAAAGTAATTCCTGTGTGCAGTTCAGGGGTTTTTTTTAATTCTTTTTTTTTTTTTTAATTCTTTATGGAGAAATAGTTCTAAAAAATGTTGGTGGTTGAAATGAAAATAATTAGATTTTTTTCTTGCATTTTATCTGGGGCAATTAGTTAGCTAATTACTGAACCAGTGGCTGGGATGAAGTACAATGTTTCCATTTTTTCAGACTCAGCCATTGAAGACACTTAGTTCACGCTTTCAAGGGGGAAAAGTTTCTTCCAACGGTAAATACCTTGCAGTGTTTAGGTTAAATTATTGTGTATTTTGAGGTTATAAAATATACCCTCAAAAGTATTGAGGGTATATTTTAATTTAAAAAAAAGAAGCATTTAAAAAGCACAGCTAGTCGAGCTATGGCATCCACTAATGTGACTAAAGAGGTTTTTAAAAAAATCATCCTGGTTTTTTATAACACGCCTTAGAAGTAATATTGTGTATTGGTTCCTGAGATCTGTCTTTTGTCTACCAGCTCTATCCCGTGAGCTAAATTTTGCCTGGTTCAGGTGAAGCACGGGAGTAAATTAGAATTAAAACGTTAATTTTTGCCGTATTGTCTGTGTTTAAGAGCCTGAGGCCGCAGCTGGAGGCACCGGCACTAACCCTGCTGCACAGCAGGGCTGGGAGCAGAAGCCCAGCCAGAGGGGCCGTGGGAGGGAGAAGCCCCTTGGGGGTAGAAGGTGCCACCAGGGCAACCAGTGCCTTTCGAGGCACCAGACACCACCTTGTGAACAGCAGAAATGCTTGTCCACATGCTGAGATGTTTTCCTCTTTGAATTTTAAACATAAAGTTTGGTGACTAAACATCTGACTGTCCTATGGAGGCTTCACCCTGGACCTCTAACTGGGTAAAATGCCTGAATGCTACAAAAGACTCGCAATAACAGCAATAATAACGCACAAGCAATTTGCAACTCAGACTTTGACATTTAGTCTCAGATTCAAGACGTAACTATTTCTTGCGTATTCCCCTCTGCCTCCCAGTGAGTGGCAGAAGCTGCCCCCAGGTCAACTTTTTGTACTTCCAGTCACATCCCTGGACGTGTTCAAGGCCAGGCTGGACAGGGCTTGGAGCAACCTGGTCTGGTGGGAGGTGTCCCTGCCCAGGGCAGGGGGTGGCACTGGGTGGTCTTTAAGGTCCCTTCCCACCCAAACCATTCTGTGATTCTGTTTATAGAAAAGGAAGAAGGTGTTGGCTGTCTAGTAACCCTCTACACAAGTACTGGTCCATCCGTGTTCAGGTTAGTGTGATGATCCCAGTATTTACTGCTCACACCCTGCCTCCGGACAGCCCTTTCTGCACACTCTTCATTTTGGTGCTTTATTGGCCCTAAAGGTCCTGCCTTGCTTGGACGACATCCTCCAGCATATTACCAACACCTCTCTTCTCATTTTTTCTTGCCATTTATCACAAAGTCTTTTAAATTCCATTTTATATATAAAAAATGCAAACTGCTGCATGGATCTTTGAGTACTGCTCTTGCCATGGATCTCAGCTGTGTTTCTCTGCTGGCCAGGATACTGCTGCCTTGTGATTTTCTGAGCAATGTAGCTCAGCTGGGAACAACTCATAATTCATCATTTTTAACATGTAAAAGTCAACAGCCCTCTTATCGCAGCAGGGAGAGGAGAGCACGGGGGGGACTTGGCAACTGGCTGAAGCACGGGCAGGTGAGGAAAATTCCTCCAGGAAGACGAGGTGTCGTAGGAAAGGGAAAATCCAATTTTTAGAAAAGGAAACATCATCATTAGTTTTGTCTGTGTATTTTATAGCCAGTTCTCATCATATACAGTTATGCAGGCAGTAGTGCTTTATGTTTGAAAATATAAATATTCAGTGAAAGTAGTGAACGCTTTTACTGCATTTTTAAATTTATGGCATTGACAAGAATGAGTCGTGAGTAACTAGCTCCAGTTTTAGGAAACTTTGAGGTAGTTCACTCAGTTCCCATCTATCGTGTTTATCCCCGACATCCCAAAGCTGAAGAAGCAGAACCATCATCACCCTTGTCCCAGTCCCATTTTTCCCCACGCCAACGTGCATGGTGCTGGTGTGGGCTGACACAAGTGCTGCTTTCCATCCATTGCTCCATGCATGGTTTAATTCACCGTGGAGCTTGGCTTCTGGACAGAACCATCCCTTGGGGTAGCATTTTTAGGTTTAGCAAAAAGTCCCCGCCAGCCCAGGTAAAGAGATGGGATTCGTTATTTGTTTGCATTAAGTTGGGAGGAGACTGAAGAGCTTCACTTTGCGAAATCTCTAACAATTGCTTTCCTGCACAGAAAAAACAGAGAAAATCTGGTAAAACTAACTGGAGTACATGTTACTTGCGAAGCCATCAGCCCCTTCCAGTGGGGAATGAGAAGCTGCAGAAAGTTTAAATATGGAGAGATCATCAAAACATATACAGGGAATAAAGCTGAAACTTTCTTGTAAGTAAATTTCCCTACCTAAAATACAAAATAAATAAATTAAGACCATGCCGAATCAGCATTTTCATATAAATATTATTCTTTTGCAGGTTAACTTATAGCAACTGCTTGAGATACAGCATTCAGGGGACGTTCTCGGCATGCTACCCTGCAACAGAGACAGGGATATGGACCAGTAGGTTTAATTTGGAAAAACACGTATTTTGAAGTTGTGTTCAAAGGCAGAAATGTGGTTCGTTTCTGTCCAGCCTGCACAGAAGAGCACTCTGCTACCTCCAGGCCAGGCGGGGTGGGAAGAGGCTTTTGGGACCATTCTCCAGAGCACTCCAGCTCCCGGGATGCTCCAGGGAAAGCCGTGCCTGGTAAGGACCAGCCATGGGCCAGGAGTGTGCTAACAGCCTGTTCCAGTGCTTGACAGATTTTCAGGGATGTTAGTGGGCACATATGAGATGTGAAATTGCAGGTAAAGACTCAGAAAATCAGCTCGTTCCACTACCAACACAAACAAAAGAAAAGCGGGATTGATCCTTGTCACTTTAGAGGAAAAATAATTCGTTTCCAGAAATTTCTCTTCTTATCATAGCCACTGAATCTTATTCTCCATTCACGTTCAGTGAAGCTCAAACAAGCTCAGGTTCATCTGTTGCTTAAAAGTGCTCTGGTAAAATAGGAGACTGTAAAGAAAAATACTTACAGTGCCAGCAACTGAAGTAAAAGGCTGATGTGCTGAAATCTGTCAATAATACCACAGATTGCTATTTTTTCCCCTGTTCTCTTGATGTCAGGGTAGATATTAATTACCTTCAATTAATTAATTATGGGTTCGGTACTGAATGCGTTAACATCAATTACAAATTGAAAAAAATTAATCAAATTAACATCGTTAGGATCTTTTTTTTTCTGGCATGGCAGAGCTTTTTAAAGCTCCAAAGTCAGGCTGGAGTGCTGAGGGCACTGTCAGAGGGTGTCATTCCTCATCAGTTATATTTGCATCACTGAACCCTCGTTTACCTGCGCTCCTCTGGTGATTGATTGTGGTGGTGGCTGCAGATGAAGGAAATGGCTAGAGCTGACACTGTCCATCATCAGATATTAAACTGCACTGCCTGGAAATGTTGTGAGTCAGGACTTCAGTTCCTTAAGTACCAAAATTAATGATTCTTTTTCTTGGCTGATGAGAGCTCTGAGTCTAATTAATTTCCTGTCACACTGAGCAGCACTTGCAGAAGAGGAAATAGTAGGGAAAAGCAGATGAAGCTCAGGTAAAAGATACATTAATTAAAAGCTCGATTTGCTGTGGCCATATTTCTCTCTCTTCTTCAGATTTCCTGCTTACCTCATTTATAGCAAGTCTGCTGTTGTATTAACTTAGAACAAAAAACTGTGTAAAATCAGATTGCTATGAGAAAATACCTTTTTTCAAGGTAATACTGGGACAGTACACATCTTTAACCTATCATAATCGCAAGCAACCGCTGAGAACAGTGCATTAGGCAACCAATTACCTGAATAGTCTTCAGAGTGATGCCCTGTTTCCCAATAGTGTTGCAAGACTCTTCTATTTTTGAGACAGTAAGTGTGCTGGGCAGAGAGGAGAAATTTAAACATGTTGTAGTTGATCAGACATTGAAGCTCTCCTGCTCTTGCTCCAGCTCGGTGGGCTGGGCTGCAGCCCTCTTCCCTGGGTGGGGGTCACGGGGTTGACCAGGGGCTGGGTCCTTCTGAAGGCAGCTTGGTCAGAGTGTTGGTCCTCGGGGGGTGCGTGATGTTGAGCTGCACCACTGGTTTTCATGGCGGCCATGTGGTTAGGACTGACTGACTGTTCTGAGCTCTGCTTAGTGCCTAGAGATATGGTTTAGTGGTGGTTTTTGTCAATGTGAGGTTGATGGTTGGGGTTGGACTCAATGATCTGAAAGGTCCCTTCCGACTGAGGCAATTCTATGATTCTATGACATCTGCAGCCCCCAGTAACTTAGACAAAAAAGAAATATTTGGGTGGTTAAGACAACAAATGGGTGTGCTTCACCCAATGTGGAACTTTGAAATGGAGGGAAGGGGAAAAGTTTCATATTATAGGTAACTGAAGACAGATATTTGAAGAGAAAAGTAATGGTAATGCTTGGCCAAGACTCCAGTTAGCTGCCTGTGCATTTATACAATGCAAAAACCACAAACAGTGGGTAAATTCCTCATTTTGAGGTGTTTGCTATTCCCTAGCAGAGTACCTTGCCCCAAATACTCTGGAAGGCTTAAAGCATGATGCATCTTCTCAACCTATTGCAGAGAAAGTCTCTCCCTGGGAATATTAGTGAGTACAACTGGAGAAAATAAATTCTGCTTTCCCTAAGTAATGCAGGTTATAGTGCGAATCTAATTTTAGATTCCCTCTGTCGCCTCTAAATCTTTGCTCCATGTCTTTCCCAGCTTGATAGAAGGGCATATTTAATTATCAAGAGTCACATTTGTATGGACAGATCTTTCATCAACAAAGCATATGTCTTTTGGTTTTGTAATTGTTGAAATCCCATTATTTCTCATCTTTGAGTAACTGAACACATAAACTACAACTGCAGTAGGCTTTTGAAGCCAGTGATCTAAAGCAGGCAGAAGGAGGCAGCTGCCTTTGCGAGGAGGGATGATAGATGTATGGACAGATATTCCCCCCAACTTCCATTTCCAGCTCCTCAAGTATCAGGCAAAGCCTTGTCCCCACCAGGCCTGTGAGTTATGAATCTTCACTAATATTTGTGCGTTTCCCCAGTGAATGTGTTGGATCTGCTGCTCTCTGTCTGTCCCAAAGCACTGGCTGAGCTGTGCCCCTCACCTGCACTGCGCAAGGCTCTCCCTCTCCCTTCAGGGGACATCCCAATCCTTGCATTTTAGAGGGCTCAAAGGACAGACACTGTGGTGCTCAGTCCCTCGTTCTCATCAACAGGGAGTTTGCCATAAACAGGGAGGGAAGTGTTCCCTGTTGGTGCAGCCAGAGCCCAGCCCACACCCCAGCGCTGCAGAACTGCTCCCCTCAGGAGCGCGCAGATGCAGTTTTCTCTTGGTCTCTTCTTTGAACAAAGTCCGAATAGGTCTGTGCAAGAAAAATGAGATGTGAGTGAGAATTTGTTCTTTGTTACAATTTTTCAGTGATCAGACTTCAGATGCGAACTGCTCCCATTTTTTCTTCATTTGTGATTTGTAATAGAGAAAATGCTTTGGAAATACACTTGTTCTTTTCAAGTACTAAAAATAAGACACTTTCCAAAGACCACAGCATGCCTTTTGCAGCAGCAGGTTACCCCTGCCTAATCTAGTGACCGTTTCACACTGTGCAAAGAAATAGTGAATAAACAGGATACAAAGCACTTGATACAGCTGTTTAGATAGCCAAAAGCCTCTCACAAAACATTCCCAGTAAGGAATCGCATAGTACCAGGGTGAGACCCGGGGGGGGCGTTAAAAAGAGTGTGGCCAGCAGGTGGGGGGAGGTCATCCTCCCCCTCTGGTGAGGCCACAGTTGGAGCACTGGGTCCAGTGCTGGCCCCCCAGTTCAAGACGAACAGGGAACTGCTGGAGAGGGTTCAGTGTAAGCTACCGAGCTGATCAAGTGACTGGAGCATCTCTGTGCTGAGGAAAGGCGGAGAGCCCTGGGGCTGTTCAGCTGGAGAAGAGCAGGCTGAGGGGGGGTCTCCTCAATGCTCAGCAACAGCTACAGGGTGGGAAGGAAGAGGATGGGGCCAGACTCTCCTCAGTGGTGGCTGGGGACAGGACTAGGGGCAACGGGCACAAACTGGAACACGGGGAATTCCATCTCAACGTGAGGAAAAAAATTTCTACTTTGAGGGTGGCAGAGCCCTGGCACAGGCTGCCCAGAGAGGTGTGGAGTCTCCGTCCCTGGAGAGATTCCAAACCCGCCTGGACGCGTTCCTGTGCTCCCTGCTCTGGGTGACCCTGCTCTGGCAGGGGCTTGGACTGGATGTTATCCAGAGGTCCCTTCCAACCCCTGCCAGCATGGGATTCTGTGAGGGGTAGGGTACTTTGATGCTCACCAAGAAGAGAGCAGCAGGAGGAGCAGACAGTGGCCACCAGCGTGGCAGGAGCTCATTGGAAGATGCCAGGATGGGAACTGGGGTCAGAGTTATTCAATGTGTCCTAAATTATTGTGAGGGGGCATAAAGAGGAAGGTGGGCAAGGGAGCCTGTGGCGAGCTGTTGCAGTTAGGTTGGGTGGGAAGACTGAGGGAAGCTTCCAAAGGATTTAATGAAGGGAGGTGGGAGGAGAGCAGCAGGGTAAATGAAATACTATGCTGTCAAATGCAAAACAGAGCACATTAGGAGGAAAATATGAACTGCTCACTGGTGAGTTCTAAATTAGCATTAAAAGTCATGAGAAAGACTTGGGCATGATTGTGGAGAGTTAGTAAAAATATCTGCTGAGTTGGCAGCAGCTTGTGAAAAAGACAAGCAAAATATTTGGTTGTCTAAAGGCTTGGAACAGAAGATGCAACTGAAATATGATAATGCCACCATACGTATAAGTGGTATTTCCTTGCTTCAAATGCAGGCTCCTGCTCTGGTATTCAATGTGGTGGGAAAGGAAAAGCCTCTTAGTCCCAGCTGCTAAAACCACGGAAAGAGCTGCATGAACCTGTACGGAAAAGGCTGTGAAAAGCCTGGAGCTTCTCAGCGTGGGAGTCCTCATGGTGAGTTCCGTCTCCAGCCCCTACAGTCCCCTCACTTCTCCCCGCTCTGTGCCACCTCCAGTGTGGGAGAGACGGTGTCACAGTCACATTAAATCTAGAGTAATCCTACTAGCAGAAAATAATCCAGTCATCATCTTTCTAATGTTTACATGGAAAACTTTTGCACTTTAACTCTTATTACATGTTTCTAAAGTTCAAGTTTGTTTTGAGAATTACTCCAATAACATTATGAAAATCAATAAGGAAGAGCCACAAAATCACAGGTTGAATGGCACCTCTGGACATTGAATCATGAAATCATTTAAGTTGGAAACAGATATTTAAGATCATCAAGTCCAACCACAAAGTCCATTTAGTCCAAAATCCTTCTCACAGCAGGGCCAAAGTCAGGTCATGCTGCTCAGTGCCTTGTTCAGTCAAGTTTTGAATATCCTGCAAATATTTTGTGCCAAGAATCTCTGCCACAGCTTCATTACTGTTCCATTAAAAAGCTGGTCTCCGGTCCATAAATTTATTTTATTCTGACTGGTACATGAAAAGTCATAAACCAATTTATGAGCTGAAAAATGCTCATCTTACTGCCACAGCAATTTGACATATGCCAACTTTAATTCTGGCTTCCTCAAAAGGCCCTGCGCAGCTTTATGGAGAAAGGTGAGCTGCAAAGCGGCTTCAGCCCCTACTCCGAGGAACAAATCTTCACCACAAGTAGAAGAGGATGTCTGATATATTCATTGAATTATAATATTACAGACAAGTATTTAAGAGGCTCTTCTGCAAGTGCGCCTACTTAAGTAGTATCTGCTACTTGAGGGGAGGGAGAGGGGTTGATGTGGGTGGTACAAAAGAGCTTTTAAGCGTGGGTCCTTTCATCCCCCTACACGTGGGGCTGCGCCTGCCATGCCAAGAGACCCCTCGTTGCCACATCCCCCGCGATTAGAGGAGCAGCGAGGTGTTTGATCTGCTGCTCATCTTAGGGGAAATCATCGGGAGATCAAGAAGTTTCTGCTATCTGCTCCTGGCGCCAACTCAAAGCCTGCACTGGGGTGATCTCCCTGCAGCAGCTCTGGCTCTCCTCCTAATGACAACTGCCTCGTTAGGACTCTGACATCGCGGCAGCGTGGGCTCCACTCTGCTGTCTCACACTGTGCCACAACCAGCTCAACATCTTGTTCAACGTCTGATCAAGCACCGTGTGCCTCAGGAGGAGCAAAAAGCAAAAGAAGGGTTTGGATGCGAGATCACCTTGCTCCCAATTACCGTCTCTTTTTAATCTCTCCTAACTGGTGAATGATTTATGCTCAGAGCCAGGAGGCAGTTTGTACCTTCTGCAAGGGCTTGTGCTGCTGTGGCATTGAACTGCCTTCGACATGGTTCAGTCCCTCTCCAAATGCCGCTCCACCCTCTGCCGTGCTCAGTTCCTTCTCCCTGAAAGCACTTAGGCTTTTCCAGCTGCAGGACTAAACTTCTATTGCCCCAGAAATCCCCTCCCACACCTCAGGGCACCCCCAGACCCCACCTCGCCGTGCTGCTGTCTCTGAGTTGTCAGGATCTCCATTCTTTGCTGCTTGTCTTGGTGCTTCTCAGCCCTGCCACCAGTCTGATCTCTTTTCCTCCTTAAACAGCCTGCATCCAACATTCAGCCTCTTTTTACCCCCGTGCATCCCAGGGCATGCCCTCAGGTCATTAAGATTTTATTCTTTTTCTGCTGTTTTGGTCCTTCCCAGTCTCTCTGTGCCCAAATGTTAAGAAAGCTCAGGCAGGGTCATCACCTTTGGGCACTGCATGGTAATGCTGATGACCTGCTGGGCACCGACACAGGGGCCTGGGCAGTCTGCTGCAGCACTTCCCACCACACCTGAAGTCCTCTTCTGCGTATCTCTGCTTCACTCCCATCATCCCACTAAATAAAACATAAAAAGACATGCAAGGAAAACGGAAAAAACAGACTCTGGGAAATCCTTTATCGGAGGAAGCTGAAGCAGAGCTTCCAAAGCCACCTCCTGAGTTGAAAACCCTCATGGGTGCAGCTTGAGCCTTTCGATGGGGACTGCGTCTGTCCAGGGGCTGCTGCAGCACCCTGGTCGGGGCTGCTGGTTCCTGGTCTCATGGGCTGAATGTCTGTAGACTCATTTAAAAAGTCTCGCTCCATAGGCACAGTTCAGTAAATCAATACTTGTGAACAACAGATTGCATGTATCCACCACGCTGCAGAGGGACTATTTTTACTTGCTCCTGTAAGAAATCTCAATACAGAGCTGAAGGAGCTCTCCTTCACTTTGATCTGAGCAAAGCAAGGTTCTGCGTTATTTGGATATAATTTTCTTGTCGTCGTTGTTCCAAAAAAATGGTTAAAAAACAGGGAACACCACCATACCACATACTATAATTTTCTGTCTATGGTATTCTATCATTTCTGTAGTTGCTCATCGTGTGTATCTAATTTGTCTTTGTTACCATCAGCAAAGCAAGGCTAATATTTAGACTTCTAGCAATTCATACAAGAGACACAAAATAAATGCATTTTTGTGACTCATAAATAAGCCTTTTTTGTAGTCAGTGCAACAAAGACATCATCACTCTTATCGGTAACATACACATTGTAGACTGTTAATAACATTGCCAATCATCGATAACAGTGCTATAGCAGAGTGTCTCCAAAAATATGCTGAAAAAAATTAAACAAATTAAATTACTTGCAATCCACAGTCATTGCTGTGGGGTCCATAAGCATTACCCTCTGTTTATGTCACATCCTATCTTAGGGAATAAATATGGGATTTTAAGGTACTTTGGCACTTGGTTCTATTTTGTTTCAGTTGGAATCAGGAGCCTAAATTACATAAAGGCTTAAGCCTACTTTCTTACTTATTATTATCAAACATAATTCAGTAATATGTGACAAGATTATAAAATTCTCGGGTTGTTTTGGGGAGGAGTCTTCTACAGGGCAGAGCTACGGGTTGCTGCATTTCACTGTAAATTTTACTGCAGTGTGGGGAATGCTTTGTAGCATGCAACTGCAATTCATGCATTTTACACTGATCTTACAACAAATTTCACTCTAAGAGCCCAAATTACCGCCAGGTTGTTTTGCTGGATGGCTGGTTGTAAATGCTCAGGCAACAGAGCATGCCCTCAGTCCTAGAGCCAGTTCCCACCTCAGTTCTGAGTTTATGGTGTATAGAGAGGAGAGGCACAGAAGTCTCATGGTGTTATCTCCTCAGATTAATAAATGTGTTTATGGCCATTGTCTCAGCCCGCAGGAGGACTGCACACAATTTCTACATCACCTGTTGCATCATTTATGAAGCAACACCAGAAGATGGGCAGCTGTGCCAGCCAAGGTGGGGATGAGCAGTGCTTTGGCTCGTGGTGGGTCCCCACTCCACATCCTGATGACACCGCTCTGCCTGACGGTCACTCTGGCTGCACACTCCATCCTGTTCACAACCCTTCTTGCATTTTGAAGCTGAAGACCTGTATAGAAGAAACAGAATCATGGCTTACCATGCAGTTGAGTTACATGACATAAAATAAACGCCAACCATACGAACTGGTTGGAAGAAGGTCCTGAGGATGATGCCCCCCAGGACACCGGCCAGCAGAAAGTTTGCAACCCTTCTCAAGGCACTGGAGACGGAAAAGTTGCTTTCAGGTTAGTGACAGACAATAACTGCAATAAGCTGAGCTAGGGTATAGTCTTAAACTGGGATTTACCTCAGTTTCATCAAACAGCAGTGGATAATTGTATGGGAAGTTCCTATGGAGAAGCAGGCATGTGTTGAGAAGCTGCTGACCAAATGGCTGACTTTCCTCCCTCTGAGTCTGGGCAGAAGCACGCTGGGCAGGCTGGGCAGTAAGGTATGAGGGAGCACTTGGCTATCTGTTGACACTCAACAACCTCATTAATTTATTTTTTTCTTTTTAAAGTAATGTGTATATTAGCTGATTTAAGTGACACTGTAATACACAGAGAAGCACACTTTTCTTACTCATTGCACCGAATGCTTTCATGCTAGTGAGATGTCTAAAATGGAAAATGTTAATTTGCACTATGTTTAAAAGTGTCTAAAATATGCATTTAATTAATTTTGGCCTTTTCTCTCCTTTTACTATACCACAAAGAAAAGGAGACATCTGCTATACAGTGTCTTTATTTTAATCACCTATGAAAACTTCAATTAGTATGCAACTAAGAAGACTTGACAGTTTTACTAATATTAGGAGATAGGATTGAAGCAAAGGAAAGCAGGAACAATTCACAGAGATCTTTGAAATGCATACTTGAAATACGCTCGTGAAAATATGACCACAGTTTTAAAACTATGCCCATCATTTTCTTGATAATAGACATGAAGTTATCATTTTCTTGTCAGCAATTAGTCAGTCATCTCAAATAACTCTTTGTGAGAAATACCGGCAAAGTGAATTCAGAGCATGCAGGTGACATGCGGAAGCTACAAAACACACAGAGTTGTGTAAAGTTCATGGGTGAAACACCTATTATTGAAAAACTTATTACTGTGAAATTGGAAGGTTAAGCACATAAGATCGTGTGGCAACGCTGCAGTTACTGCACAGCACATCACCCAGTTTGCCATTATTAAGACAGTTCTGCTTTGTCACTGCAAGCGCGAGATGCTGGGATGTTCATCTACAGCAAAGAGTCTGGGTTATTAAAAGCCAACATGAAACTTCAGAAATGTACTTTCTTCATTATTTTGGCAATAACAGTTTAAAGCACTTCCTAACAAACCCATAAATGTGCAGTGCTGTATTACACACGACTGGTATTTTAGCTCCCTGAAATGGCTCGGCACTGCATTCCCATGAAGTTTACGCCGGCAGGCGGGAAGGCTGCCAGCTCCTTCACAGAGTGGCAAAGTGTGGGTTAGAGAAGTTGTGTTAGACTCCATTTGGCATAATTGCAGGGGTAATTGAGAATAAAAACTAAACAGATAGGTCAAATATCCTTTTTCAAGTAATTATGCATGATTCATGCGGAGGATGTAATAGCAGAGAGATATAAGTGTATGTAAATTTTGGAAGTGATTTCCTAGAGAAAACGATTATAAGGTTAACAATAGCTTAGCATCCTAAAATTAGAAATTATTTTAAACTCAGTGTATTTGGGGAATAATCTATCACATAGGAAAATATATCCATCTCGTTAGAAGCAATTTAGGAACTAGAAAGCCTTTTTTGATTATTGTAAATGGCTCTAAAAGAAAAACATCTTATACCTCATGTACATGACAGCCCTGTAGACGCAGCTCAATGCACAGCCTGGCTTGGCAGAGCCGCGAGATGGAGTCACTGTTTCCCACCACTCACAGGAGGGGCCGGCCACCACTCTTGAATTAAAATCTCTTTAACGAGCCAGCGAGTCGAGGGGACCTTCAGGCCGGTCCACCCACACTCCACCATCTCAGCATTGAAGTCCTCTTTGCAGAATAAAATTCCTGTCACATGTTAAATTAGGAGTTTTTACTCTTAAGCCATCAGAACTCCTCAGGTCATTGGTATTCTCCTCGCACGCCACTGGGCTACAGAAACCTGTTGCCAGGATCACACAGGACTATGTGGAAAATATCACCGGAGCAGCCGATGGCGTGTGCGGTGGCCAAGGGCAGCCGTAGGGGGTTTGAGCCACCTCCCGTCCCATTCCTGCCCACGGGGCTTCTCCAGCATCTCCCTGTAGCTGGTACCCCAGCTCCTGCTGGGTGCACCTTGGCTGGCTGTTTTACAGGACCAAGTTCAAACTGTGCAATTTGGGTGAATAACAACCGTGGCAGAGCGGGGCAAGAGCCCATGGCCCTGGGCAGTGTCTTGGCACGGCCGATGGACCGGGAGAAAGTCCACCAAAAAGCAGGCTCCGTGCTGAACAGCGTGAGCTTTCCACAGTTGTAGCTATAGGCAAGAACTGAGAAAGTTCAAGAAGATTTACAGAAGCTTTTAATTCCTCTAAAGCTGGCTGGATCAAGGAATGTTACTGAGATACTGCATTAAAGTCTGTAAATTGGGAGGGGTAGAGAGAGTGAAAAAATTTTGACCATGAATCATAAGGTTCATTTTGCCTTAAAGAAAGATCAAGAAGAACAAAATAAAGCCCTGGAAGTATATCCTCTGGCTCCCATGAGGAGGTTTATGTAGGTAACTCTCTTGTATCAAACCACAATATCCTTTGAGCAATGTGTTCGCTTAGATGCTGAGATTTGCCATGAGCCAGAGAAGTGAGGAGAACAAAAGCTCCGCTCAGATTTCCAGTGCGGTTTCCCCAGCGCCTGTGAGAAATTCTCGAGCACTTTGTTAAATCTTCATCAAGGTGCTTCACCATCCACCATCTCTAGGGGAGCCCCTGGCTGAAGGTTGGTTGGCAATAACTCATGGAGCTGTGACTGCTTTTGTAGAGAAGAGACAAGAAAAGTGACCATGAAGAAGAAGGATGATGTGCTCTTAGGTCGCAGGACACAGGTCTGGAAAGCTCTGGCTGGAAAGGGAGAAGAAACAGCCCTTGTAGAAAAGTCTGTCTGATGCCCGGTAGCTGCAATCACTGCAGGAAGGGCCATAGAAACCACCAGGCTTTTAAATGTAGGCTCTGATATTCTCTGTCAATATCAGATCAGATAAAACTTCTGCTGGGGCTTTCCCCATCAAGAGGCTCCTCGCTGTCAGCCCCACCTCAGGGGCCCTGGGCCCTTCCGCTGACCTAACGATGCTAACGAGGCACGGGAGCAGGGGGAGGATCCGAGGAGGGACCAGCATGCCAAGACGAGAAGATGCTCCGGTGCATGTTAGGCTGATACTTCACATGCCAACCAGCCCCAGCTGCTTCTGCTAATCACACCTGATATTAACAGTCCGTGGACAGCAGTGATGCAGGAAATGTAGGTGGTTTTTTTTTTCTTTTTTTTTTCTTTTAAAAGCCTGTCATTACAGGCTGGTTAGATTTCTATTACTTTTGACAGCTGAAGAGTATCACATGCTGTGTAGTAGGCTCTGATTTGAGTTTTAAACTCTGAACTTCAGTTTTAAAATGCTGCTTCTATTTTAAGTACTTTTCATTGACCAGTGCACAATCCAGGACTCCCCTGAGCTTTGTGGGTGCAGTTGGACCAATGGTCCTTCAGGATGTCTCCCCTGCGACGGCCACGTGCCCTTCACGCCTGCCTGCTCAGCGATGGAGCATGTGGGAGTGGGTCAGGAAACATATTTGGGAAGAGAAACATCAGAAATGCCATTTTACTTCCCTGAAAAAGAGAAGGTTAATCTTTTTGTCTAGTAATCCTGGTGCAGAAGAGCTCACTGCCAGCAAGGGTAGACAAGGACAGACCCCCCCACACCCCCCAGCTGGTCCCCAGCCCGCAGACCAAGCAGCTGCGGTGGTTGGGCTCTCAGGGGCTTCTCCACTTGTCCTCATTACAGCCTCCAGGGAAGGGCAGCTCTAACCACAAATACACCAGCAGCGAAGCAGGAACTGTGGCCACGCAGCCATGTCCTTATCCTCCACCTTTCTGGCTTAAATAAACTACACAGATATTCTGCGGGCAGTTGGATTTCTGTATTTTTCTAGGAGAGATGGTGTCCAAGATCTCCATGAAAGCAAGGCCATAAGAACAAAAATTCCATCTGAAATGGTGAAGAAATATGCTTTCTCAGAGAAGCGAATCCTGGCTGTCATCCTTGGGCAGTTCACACACCAGGAATTGTTTTCCCTCAAGTCCCACCACATCCACAGCAGCACTGGGCAGGCATGGAGCGAGGTGCAGGTTGTATCTGTATCTAGATTTGGCTTCATTTTATGCTAAAGAAAATTTTTAAACTCTTTAGATTTATTCAAACTCTAGCAAGTAATGCAGTTGTGTTATTTCAATACCGAGCAAATATTTCTGAATTTATAACATAAGGAAGAAAATTGTATTTCCATAAGCACATGCACAAAAATATGTCAAAATGAAACTTCCACTGTACAGTCTAAGTGTGTTGTTAACGATGTCCTGCCATGGATAACTTGACCCTCTCATGAAATGTCTTGGGATACAAAGCAAAAATAATGTTGGAAGAGAAGTATTAGTGCTCCCTGACAGAAGCAGGATGGAGGGATGCTCAGGAAGGGAGGAAGAGGCAGCTGTGGGGGAGCTGTGAGGTGTGTAGGAAAGATGCACATCCATGTACAATCCTCCAGATGGATTTCACGTATCAATTGAATACGCCAAACCTTCAAGAAGCGGTCTTTGTGCACCCAAGAGACAGTCACTAGTACATTTTAGTATGTATATTAAAACGACTGACACACCATTTGCCTTTTACATATATTTATGTACCTACGTCTAAAGAAAACGACAGCAGGAGAGCTTTAGGACTAGTGTAAAAAACAGTAGGGCTAATTACAAACACCTTCCTCTCATTGAGAACCAATCTCAGCTTGAAATAGATAAAAACTACACATAATAAGCTCTGAAACTCAGACAGCTTGTCAGATGGAGGTGGACATCACAACTTGTGCTATCAGCTTTGGAATAAATAATTATTAATTCTGCTATGTATTTCAAGCTGCACATGCTGTTATATGACATTTGATCTGAAATTGGCTTTTTCTTCTTACTCTGCTTCCATTTTCTTCACAACTAACTGCAGAGACATACAAACCCACGCACGCTTGGTTGATGTGTGCACATCTCTGATGTCTGCCACAACATCAAACCTTGCATCATGTCACTGTTCCCACTGCCGTACCACAGGACCAGAACCAGGTCAAATCACCACTCTCCTTGTTCTTTTCTTATTATTTTAACCAGGCTATTTTCGTCTCCGTTGAGGACCTAAGTTGATGATGGATTATGATGGAATAAAAATACTTCCGATCTGCAGAATAGATTTATCCGCCTATTTAGAGTTACATAAATTGTTATTTATATTTTCGATTAAAAACTTTAATCTCTCAGTGCCAGTTTTAAGAAAGGTCTTCATGAATTTTCCCGTGGAAGTTTATTTTTCTGCCTGTATGTCTCAATAGTACTTGCAGAAGTTGTGACACGTTCCTCACACCATGTGTCTGGGTGGATTGTATTGATTGATGAACACAGTTTTGCCTCTGAAATATCAAATACATATTTCCTTTCTCCCTGAATGATTATATATATGTGTATATATATATATTTATATATATATTCAATCTTTGAATCAAAACAGCAAGACCAGCAGCTAGTTCTATTCAAGCATCTTGAGCTTGCGCTTGCCCAGAAAAGGGTTGGACTCAGGTTGGAGCTGTTGTGTTGATGCTGACTGACCATGAGGCTCTGAAGAGGATCTCCTCCGCCCTCTGTAAGAAACTGTAAGTAAATTAAAAAAGCTAACTGACAGCTAAATTTGCCAATTCACTTTGCTCCTGTGTATTTTAGTAGCCTCATTTGTAAAATGGGAATAATGTGTGTGTCATCATTTCATGTCAATGGATTGAAATGGGTTTATGAGAGCTAGATATGAGGATGCTTACTCTCTCTTCTGAAAGAACGCTTTGATTTGGGGTAGGTCAAGTTTTTTTTATTATTATTATTGAATTCTTATGTTTCATAATGCTCAGATCCAAGATCTTTTTATTAAACTCATCTGTCAGAATAGAAAGAGTTTCTAAAGAAGACTGGATTGTAAAGGACATATTCGATGAATGTGTGCATATTATGTCCATAAATGTTTGTTGGAAAAATTATTCCCAACTGATGTGATGAAGATACAAAAAATTAGATCACAAATCTCATTAACGCTACAGACATTGAAAGAGAAACGAAGTCAATTAAAGTTGATAGCACTTGTCAGAAGAATGTCATGGTTCTCCTCTTAATGCCAGTCACATACCCTGAGCTGAATGACTCCACAAACGATGACTTTCTTCTCCCCAGGAGCAAGCTTGGGTGGATAACGAAGGAAATTTCTGGTTTTCTTTCTGTATATTGAATTATCTTAGTTTACCTGATAGATATGATGTTGAAGTTATGAAAGGGGAGTGGAGGCAGCAAGGACAGGGTTCATTGACCTCACAGAGCCCCTCCACTCTTATCTTCTGTGGGTACTTAAGTGGAATTAAATATCAGGCTGCTCTGTTACCATGACAACTTTGCTTTTAATGAAAAAAAGTAGTATATGGTTTGTGATTTGAGCACTCTGTAACTGTGGCTATCAAGCATCATCCACCTTGTCACTGGGAAAAGCAAAAAAGGAAAACATGGACTTTTAAACTTGGATATAAAAGGAACTTTTTCCACCTGAGAACCAAAATAGAAAAATGGTGGAAGTACTTAAAATTATCAGACATGAATTTTTATTTATGTATGCAGTTACATATGAGACTATACACATGTGAGTTACATATACCAGTATACAGGTATAGTATATTATTATATAACTCCATAGGATTGCTCTCGAAGTTATGCGCATGTCCCTTTTTCAGGTGAATTAAAGTTTGAACTGAATATTCAAACCAGAGATCTGAAAAGCATTAGCTGGTATTTTAGCATTGACTTCATACTTATGCATATATGCAAAATTACTTTTATCTTAATGCCCCTGTGTAAAGCAGCACTGAGACAACCTTGTGGCTGATGGCTTTTGGAGTGCCAGGGTGCGAGAGGTGCTGGTCGTTTGCTCGGTGACAAACACCCGTGTCCAAAGAGGTGCTTGGCCTGACCCTTGCCTGCCCCACCACACTGTGTCGCGGTGGTCACAAGGAGCTTACACAGGGTGAGCACTCCTTTTATACCATCTTTAACACCCATTAGAGGAAATGTCATTTTCTAGCACAACCAACTGCAGGGACTAATTATGCAGACATGAAGAAGCAGAGATTTATCAGCTAACCCTGCCATGGATGTGGTTACAGCAGAGCCACTTCCCAGCCTAACAACTGAAGGTGTCATCCGTCACACGGCAGTAACATCTGTGCCTTCCTCCCACACCAGCAGGGGAACCACTGGAGAAAAACGAGCAGCTCAGCCTTCTCTGGGTCACTGCAAGGCACCTTGTATTTGCAGGAGAAGTTCTTAAAGAGGACCTACAGGAAAGATGGGGGACAGACTTTTTAGCAGGGCCTGTTGCTATAGGACAAGGGGGAATGGCTTTAAACTAAAAGAGGGAGATTTAGACTAAGTATAAGGAAGAAATGTTTTACGCTGAGAGTGGTGAGACACTGGCCCAGGTTGCCCAGAGAGACGGTGGGTGCCCCATCCCTGGAAACGTTCCAGGTCAGGTCGGACAAGGCTCTAAGCAGCCTGTTCTAGTGGAAGGTGTCCCTGCCCATGGTTGGACTAGATGGCTTTTAAAAGTCCCTTCCAAACCAAACCAGATTCTACGATTCTAAAAAGAGGATGGGTGACTGTAAAGGAGGGATTGTTTGGGGAGGGCATGACTGTGTGCGCCCATCCTCGTGAGCTCTCCTCTCCTGGTGGGCATGAAGTGACCTCCTGATGGTCTGAGAGCCCTCGTAGGTGCCGTATGGGACCAAGCCTGGTGCTCTCTGCTGGCTGTCCCATGCTATGGTGCAGGATGGTATTTTGCCATGGTCCATGCTGTGCCACCAGTGATACACAATGGGAGCGGGACTGCAGCAGTGAGGGATGAAAAGAGGGTGGTAGGGAACAACTCCCCCACATCGGGGTGAACCATGATGTTCATCACTGGAACTTCATCATAAAAATACCTCTTTAATTGTGATTTTAATTCTCTACAGATGAATTTAAAATAATTTATTTTCATGCATGCATTTAGAGTCACTTACAAGCTTACTTTTCTTAAATACCATTGATTTGTTAAAAACTTCTTTTAATTTTTGTCTCTTTACCTTCATGAGAGCTTACAAAAAATTTGCAACTAAGTGTTGACATATGATTAACCCATTCCTGCCATACCCACTCAACTCGGTTCCTGCATTCACTGGGGAAAAAACAGGAGATCTCACAGGATCTCTGGGCATGGAAATTGAAATACACATTTCTCTAACTTCAGTCCTGAAATAGATATTAATGCAGGTGTGCTAGTTCAAATATTTCTATAATGGCTTTAAGTTGTTTGTTTTCCCTACTCATTTTACAAGAGCCTGGATGAAAATAAGGGAGGAAATGAATGATAACCTCATAGAGCAGCTGTGGAGTAGGTGGGGTATCAGTTCAGGGACAGCATTTGGTTTAGGTCCTTCATGTGGAATTAGGGTCATTACTGTGATTTCGTAAGAAACATATGTGCAAGTATACACAGAAACTACAGAAAATATAATTTCCAGAGCTTGTTCAGCAGTAGATTGTAGAATACAGTTGCTGAATATAATATACTCGCACTAAATTAGATTGCGGGTGAATAAAGGAGTTGATCTTAAATTCAGTGGCAGAGTCCTGCTCTGTGTTGTATTGGAAATAGTCTTTTTGTTTTGCTTTTGCAACTTATTCAATAAATATTTTGGCGTGCCTGTCTGTTATGCTGCCTTAGTCTTCTCTTTTACTGAACAGAAATTAGCATTTGCAATTTATTCACCAGGGGAAACAAAAAAGGCTCTGCACAGATTTGAAATTTAATGCCTAACAGATAACCGGAATGCTGAGTCAGCACAAAGGTCATTTGACAAATAAACTCATTGCCTGTGTATAATTTAATAGAAGATATGGCAAAGAATGAGTGAAAAAAATATATAAATGAACCAAGCTTTTATTTGTGCTGCATTAAAAAAGCTGTAAGACATTAATGGACCTTCAGCTACTCGTTTGTTTACCAAGATGCAGACCCTAAACCCAGCTTTTTTGAGAGGCAGCATCACGGGCACAGTCTGTCCTGGGGGAACAGAAACAGGAGTGTGAGTGGGAAACGCCGCAGGTTCCCACTGGCTCCCAGAGCTGTTTGCTGGTGTCTTCACTGGAGCAGGGAAGGACCTGTTCCTTGCTAGAATAATATACAAGCTGACAAAATTTACTTTGCAACAATTCCTTCTTCAGGTATGAATTCCACCCCCCCCCCAACTTGTGCAAATTTAGCCCGGGATTCAAGCCAGCTTTGCCCATTCTCTACCNGGGTTGTCAAGCATTGGACCAGGCTGCCCAAGGAAGGGGTTGGGGCACCATCCCTGGATATACTTAAAAGCTGGGCAGACGTGGTGCTTAGAGATACCGTTTAGTGATGGTTTTTGTCAGAGTTAGGTTACTGGTTGGACTTGATGATCTGAAAGGCTCTTCCAACCTGGGCAATTCTATGACGCTGCCAGTCAAGCGTTGAGGTTGCGAGTGCTAGAGCAACCTCCTGTGAAATAGCTGTAGAGTTTCTGGCTTTTTCTCCCCCTCCATTATAGAAATAAGTAAACAAATTTTGCTGAAAATTAAAAAAAAAAAAATGCAGGTCGCCTTTATGGCACATGATCGGCATGAGATTTTCTTTCCAGGGAAAGTTTGGGAAGCTGTGTGCCCATCGGCCTGTGGCGAGCCTGGCTGCCTTCTGAAATTGGGAATACTCAACATTAAAAAAGAATCTCACTTTCTAAAAGATGACCTTTTGAAAATGGGTTGCTCTTTTGGGGATATTTGCACCCATTTCTGCCTTTTAGTCTCTATTAATAATATTTTTTCCTTATTATGCTGCAGCCCACGAGACAGACTCAGTACGACAATTAAGGCTGTTCTCAGAAGCAGTCACGATGACTGTGGTTTGTGAGTGGTTTGTGCGATCGATTTTTACTTTTCAACTGAGATAATGGGCACTTTGCATAGCAAATTTATAACCAGAAACATCCTTCCTTATTGGCACATGGAACGGGCACGACTTTTATTGCAGCAGTATTTCATTGATTTTGCAATACACTGCTCTGCTCTAGGAGGAACGGCTCTAATTTTGCCTTACCTGGAAGAAGAAGTTTTCCCACGACTATATATTCGTGATTTAACTTCCCAGAACCATTTTGCAGGCTTGATTGCGCCTGACTTCTGGAACAGTTTTATGCCCATCTGGCTTTGTTAACACAGTATAAAAAATATCCAGAATAAGTGCAGGACGTGATATCGAGGGCTTTAAATGGATATTTATCAGCGTATGGCTGGAGAGGGCAGGGCTTCAGCTGGGCTCCTGCCGCAGGGAAGGTGCAAATATAAGAGGTTGCATTATATATTCTCTGTTTCACAACTTATGTGGTACCTCTTGAATTTCAGTTTTAAAGTCAATAAAGAATGAACTGTTCTTTCTTTGACATGGATCTGCATATGCCTACATTTGCAGCAGAGTCACAAACAGGGAAATATTTGGTTAAAAATTGGAAAAAAAAGCTGCAAAATATGCAACTATCTCTCTGCATAAGAAAATTGAGGAAGAAAAAGCTACCATAGATGAACTGTCTGCTGGGGGTGGGGCAGATGAGTAGTTACTCTTTCCAGTATGAATTACTACTTTTTTTTTTTTNCATGCATGCATTTAGAGTCACTTACAAGCTTACTTTTCTTAAATACCATTGATTTGTTAAAAACTTCTTTTAATTTTTGTCTCTTTACCTTCATGAGAGCTTACAAAAAATTTGCAACTAAGTGTTGACATATGATTAACCCATTCCTGCCATACCCACTCAACTCGGTTCCTGCATTCACTGGGGAAAAAACAGGAGATCTCACAGGATCTCTGGGCATGGAAATTGAAATACACATTTCTCTAACTTCAGTCCTGAAATAGATATTAATGCAGGTGTGCTAGTTCAAATATTTCTATAATGGCTTTAAGTTGTTTGTTTTCCCTACTCATTTTACAAGAGCCTGGATGAAAATAAGGGAGGAAATGAATGATAACCTCATAGAGCAGCTGTGGAGTAGGTGGGGTATCAGTTCAGGGACAGCATTTGGTTTAGGTCCTTCATGTGGAATTAGGGTCATTACTGTGATTTCGTAAGAAACATATGTGCAAGTATACACAGAAACTACAGAAAATATAATTTCCAGAGCTTGTTCAGCAGTAGATTGTAGAATACAGTTGCTGAATATAATATACTCGCACTAAATTAGATTGCGGGTGAATAAAGGAGTTGATCTTAAATTCAGTGGCAGAGTCCTGCTCTGTGTTGTATTGGAAATAGTCTTTTTGTTTTGCTTTTGCAACTTATTCAATAAATATTTTGGCGTGCCTGTCTGTTATGCTGCCTTAGTCTTCTCTTTTACTGAACAGAAATTAGCATTTGCAATTTATTCACCAGGGGAAACAAAAAAGGCTCTGCACAGATTTGAAATTTAATGCCTAACAGATAACCGGAATGCTGAGTCAGCACAAAGGTCATTTGACAAATAAACTCATTGCCTGTGTATAATTTAATAGAAGATATGGCAAAGAATGAGTGAAAAAAATATATAAATGAACCAAGCTTTTATTTGTGCTGCATTAAAAAAGCTGTAAGACATTAATGGACCTTCAGCTACTCGTTTGTTTACCAAGATGCAGACCCTAAACCCAGCTTTTTTGAGAGGCAGCATCACGGGCACAGTCTGTCCTGGGGGAACAGAAACAGGAGTGTGAGTGGGAAACGCCGCAGGTTCCCACTGGCTCCCAGAGCTGTTTGCTGGTGTCTTCACTGGAGCAGGGAAGGACCTGTTCCTTGCTAGAATAATATACAAGCTGACAAAATTTACTTTGCAACAATTCCTTCTTCAGGTATGAATTCCACCCCCCCCCCAACTTGTGCAAATTTAGCCCGGGATTCAAGCCAGCTTTGCCCATTCTCTACCTGACTACATTGTGAATCTTTCCGCAGTGACTTAGGTGCCAGCTGGGCTGAGCTCAGGACATCTTCTGCTGACCCATCCCCTGCCCTACTTCTCCTGCATTTAACCCTGGGATTTTAATTTAACCATCACCTCGGCCGTGATTAAGACCGGTGCCTTGTGCCCTCAGCACAGCCAGCATCCACCGACATCCAGGTATTACCTGGGAGCTGAGCACAGGCACAGGGTGGGAGGTCAAACAAGGAGGTAAACTTTGGGTATATTTTCCTTTAACTGAGATAACTAAAGCATATTAGATATAAGAGGCAACATGCCACTGACATTGGAAGCTGAGGGTGTTCAGTCTGGAGAAAAGGAGGCCTGAGGGGACACCTTCCCTCTCTTTACAGCTTTAT
>VXBO01005914.1:118952-181521 GCA_013400135.1 Rhinoptilus africanus
CTTTTTTTTTTTTTTTTTTGCTTTTCAGTTTGTTATAACCATACTTTATTTAAATGTAGCTTTTCTTTCCAGTGTGACTGTAATAATTTCTTAGAGAACATATTTTAATAGCTTGACTATATGCTCAGGATTTCTGTTTGCTTCTATAATTGCTTCTTAATTATTTTCCAATCGCTGAAACAACAGTTTTCACAGTTTATTAAAAAGCATTTTTGAAGGTATTACCCTAAGGCATTGTCAACATTTTATTACTATCACTAACAGCCAGCACAAATGAATAATCATCAGCACGGGTAGCTTGTGTCAGAGAGGAAAACTGTTTGAGGCTTAGGTAGAAATTATAATAAAGTTTAATATCAGACTGGAGCTGTTTGCACGTGGGAACATGGACAGCCTTCTGCTACCAAACATTTGGACCACCTCCATCCTCTCAGAGAGGAAACCAGGGGGTGCTGGGTCTGTGATCTCAGGAGGACCTCGCCTGGGCAGCAGCCAGGCTGCTCCCAAAGGCTGTCCCTCTTTTAGCATTAGCAGTGATTTACATTCTCTTTTGCTCCAGAATCACCTACTGTGCCCGTATCGTCCTCCTGGTGGGCTGGCCAGCTCATTGCTATCCTCCAGTGACAACAGCCAGGTCACAAATACCATATGTGAAAAATCACAGTGTTGGGATGCTCAGAAATATATTCTCTAATTCCCTGGTCTTATCAGCAGAAGCCCATGGCCAAAGGCACATCCCGGTGTCCCCTCCCTCCAGTGCAGCCAGACTGGTGGTTAACACAGAAAAGTCAGGAGCTTGTGCAGCTTTATCACAAAGAAAGACTATCTTCATCACCTTTCGTACCTTCATCACCTTGTGCTTTACTCCTCCTGCCAGGCAGTAATGCCAACCCTGCTGAGATCTCTTTGCTGCTGCAGCGCCACTGAAAGGGATGGGTTGCCCAGAGAAGCTGTGGCTGCCCCATCCCTGGAGGGGTTCAAGGCCAGGTTGGACGGGGCTTGGAGCAACCTGGTCTGGTGGGAGGTGTCCCTGCCCAGGGCAAGGGGTGGCACTAAATGGGCTTTAAGGTCCCTTCCAACCCAACCCAACCCATTCTGTGATTCCATGGCAGACACAAAGGAGAAGATGATGAACACCTTGGTAGAGGTGTTATGCCTGTTGTTGAAGGGATGTTTTGTGACTGATAGGACAGTTGCAACAGACCTCCCTTTTGTTCCATTGATTTTCCTGGCTTTCCTGTTGGGAGAGCACGGCAAGCTCAGGGAGCGCTGCCTGCTCACATGGCTGGAATCAGGCAGGGGTGTGCACCACCCATATTGCTTCTGTAAAATTGTACTGCTCAGAAATGCTCCTTTGGCCACTGCTTGTTCTCAAAGTAATCGTTTTGTTGTGCACATTTGAAAAGGCAAAGTAATAATGCCTTGCACTTTTTCTGCCCTTTCATCTGCAGATTTTTCCACCGGAAAAATCAACATCACATCATTAATTTACAAACAAAAATGCCCAAGACCCAGGGAAGCATGCTGTATTTCTGGTACATTCAGGGAGCGGGTGCCTAAGCTCCCAACCCATCACCCAGCCACCAGTGCTTCCTAATTTCCCCTCTCTTTGGCCAAAAAGTAGTTTGATACAAACAAAATCTGACTGGCAATATGGACAGAGGAGAAAAAAAGAGTACTGTCTGTTAGATATTATGTTTAGGCTATCCTTTTTCCTAGGGAAGAGGGGGAGTTATGTTTTTTTAATAGGATTACCTTTAAATCAGTTAGCATTTCTGTTGCCAGTGTAACATTAGTAATGGAGATGACATCATTGTAATGGAAAGCAAAACTGTAATTTCAAAACTTAAAAAAATTTAAGGCAACTATATTAGTCATATTTTTTTCCCCACTCTTATTTACTTTTGTGAAAATTTGGCCTGATCCATTTAGCTATCACAAGCTGGAACGCTCTTAACTCTGTATCATTAAAATGCAAGAATATTTAGTGTATGGAAGGTATCAATTTAAACTATATCTATGCATAGTCCTGATTATACATCCCTTTAGAGCGGTAGCTTAAGAGACTAGCAGAGCTTGCACAACCTTATCCTTACCTATATAATGTTTCAAATCAAGCCCTGTGTAATTAAGTCTTCATAATCAGCGCTTTAACAGCAGCCTGGTCTCCAAGCTATTTGGAAGTGCCTCCTTTCCAGCAGATGACGTTTGCAAAATATCACATTTAGAAAATTGCTAAAAGCGGTGAAGCACTGGGTTCTGTCCTGTTGGTGCTTTACCCCTCCTAGGTCTCTGCCAGTCCCCACGTGCAGCTGCTGGGCAGAGGAAGGGGCAGGTCCCTTCTCCATCACCTTCTGCCTCGTCTTTGCCCTGTTAGCTAATGTCCCTGGAAATTTAAAAAAAAAAAAAAAAAAGAAAAAGATTTCATTTTTGAGCATTTTTTAAGCATCAATTCATTTTTCAAGCAGCTTTGCTGCTGCTTCCCAGGTGCTTTACACCAGGCACTGAGATTTGTGCTGCTGTGAGCCAGACCTGCGGCACACCAGGGTCGCTCCTTTGCCCATCACAATATAGATCCTGTGCGAGGCAATAAATAAAAGAGATTTCTCAAGACAGCTCTAGGTTGTGGTTAAGTCTTCGTCTGCAATTCCAGCAATGACTACTGCTAAACGCTTTACTTGCCTTCTTAACAGAAAGCAAACCAGCATGGTGATTCTCCCCAGTGTTGTCCATGCCAGCGGCGTGCAGCAAGTTCCCTGTGATCAAGTACAATAAATGTTCACATCGCTCCATCCTTGCCAGCAGATCATTCAAACCATCAATGGGTGACCTTCTGCAAAGCCCAGGAGACAGGGTTCCATCGTTTCTTCAGAGGACTCTGAGGGATCTGTCCCTTTTTTTATTGTTTACACCCTTCATGCAAGAGGAGCACATTATCTTTTCAAGTAAGCCATCATGCTCGATGATATTCTGATTTATGGATATGCAAACAATACCACTCTCTGTGCCTCTACTACATATACGTTTCCAAACTACTACTCGCTCTAAACAATTTTAGAGAAGAACAGAATAATTGTTCTTGTCCAGGGATCCCTGAACTTCCAGTCTACAAATACACTTTTTTCCATGTATTCCCTTGGAGGTTAAAAAAATCTAGATAACACTTTAGTTCTGCCTTCTCCTTCTAAAATCTAAACATTTAAAATAATTACCTACAAATTAGTTGGGAATTTTGTAACAAATTATTTATGCTATATGTCAGACCTGAAACTACAGGAAAAGGTCAATTTTGCCAAACCTCCATGTAAAAAAAAGAAGTGGAAAAATTGAGAATTTGTTTCCACCATAAAATATTTCTTTTAAAAAGAGTAAGGGAAATAAAGACCCAAACAAACAAAAAGGTTGTGGATTATCACTTCATCAGTGTTTTCAAGCACCTAATTCTTTGTCACTGCTTAACATAGACAATATTTTACTTTTAGAAGATGCACAGCCCCCTGCACCTAAATGCTCCTGGGGGGTATGGCCAGCCTTAGCCACACTTTTTGCCACCATCCAGCTCCTACTTACAAACATTCTTCATAGTCCCACCAGCACCTGGACGTGTCTGCCCATAGCGGCAAACGCCTGAGATGAACTGGGGGCTGAAGCACCATTAAGATAAAAACCTTATGTCCCTCTCCCTCTTCTCACATAACACTGACATTTTAAAAGTAAAATCCATTAGAAGCAGCAATTGCCTATTTATACAGGTGGAAGATAAACATTTTGCTTATATTCTCGTTCCTATGCTGTTCTCATAAACTAAATCACATAAATGATTCCTGATTTACCTTCAACAGCTACAAACAGTGTATTGCCTGGATATAAAACTCTAGTTTTAACACTTTGATTGTAAAATACTAAGGGAAGAACTGATGCCTTAAAGGCCTTATTAGCTTTAGTGGACTAGAAGTTTTCCTCCTTAGTGAGGAGGCAGGAAGGTGGTGAGAACGTCTTTGAATGCTCCATCATTGGACTAACCTTATCTAGTGATGGAGCTAGAGATGATACAATGATACTTTTGTTTGCTTCCCTTGTGGAATTTTAAACAACTGCCACTATTTAAAACAAGGAAACTAAAAGAAATACAACATTCCCCAGAAACAGCTACAAATAAAAGCTTTCATGTGCCAAAGCCAAGTCCTGGCTGTGATGACAGAGCCTTCCAGGCCTGGTGCGTTAAAGAAAACCACAATTATTGATGGGAGATCGTTTAAACACTTATGGCATTTTCCAAAAAGCGTTCATAAAAATCTGCTTTTAAAAGTTGAGTCTTGAAATTGTCTATGAAAGTCTCATCAACGCTGCTGTCCAGAGCCATTTCTGATGTTCAGGTGAAGCACTTTTAACGCGTCAACACTCTTCCTCCAGGTCCAACTGACACGTTTGGCATGAGGCATGCTCTCAGTAACAAAGAGATCTTTCTTTTTGTAGAATTTATTATTAATCTTGCATGCAAGTGGCACAATTATCCCATACATAACTGTATAGTAGTAATTTACATGGTATGATGTTATCGTATATATTATGTGTCAGCCTAATTTCAGGTTCAGACACATTTCCTAGTCTCTGTGCACACAAAGTGCGTGGAATTCACAGCTGAGAATTTCAGCTTAAGACACTTTTTATTCTGAACTTTTCTTTGTACAGCTGTACTTAGTGGCTAACAAGGCAAGTCCTGACAGCATTATATACGTGACCAGTCTCACCAAACTGCCCTGCAGAATTGTAATTCATTATTGATTTATGTGAAGTATGTGGATAATTACAGCACTCTTTTCTGAGGTCAGCCGAAAGTACAAAAACTATTCACAGAGGGCAGGATTTTCAAAACAGCCCAATATTTCTAAAAATAAAAAAAAAAAAAAAAAAAAAAAAAAGAGAGATGAGGGAGGTGGAGGGTGTAGTGGTCACAGATTCCTATGAAATTCCCGAGGGTACAATTCCAAGTCACATCCATTAAGGATCTCACTGTGGTCGGAGGCACAACACACACTGCTGGCAGAATAACACAGTCTGATACCCCGTAGGAAATACAGGGCTGGGAATTGTCAGGTGATGATGTGTCTGCCATTCAGTACTTTTGTACCGCTATTTTCAAGACTGTATTGTTTGAGCCTATACCATAATAATTCATGTGCTGAAAGGTTGTCTTTTGGGATAGCAGAGGATTCCTGTGCCTGCTCAAACAGCACTCACACAACACTAAGGGTCATATGGGCCCACCTGGAAGAGATAGATGCGTTTTGGCTTCACTTATTCAAAAAAACACGTAGAAGCTTGAGGAAACAGATGGACTATGCTTACTAGAGAAACCCACGCTATTCACTAAGACTAAATGGAATCATGCTATTTGATATCACTTGCTATCAATGCCTCCTATGAAGGATGGAATATACAAGGTCAATGGGCAGCAATCCCACTTTCAAGACTTACATGAGGATCCAGGCTGCCTTTCCACCTTGTCTACAAACAGCAAATAATTCCAAAGGCAGACCTTTAAGAATAGAGATGGGGATTTAAGACGATGGGAAATGTCAGAAGAAAGGCTGAAAACTCCTCCAGAGACCAAAACATTACCTCCAGCAGTGCCGAGGACGATTGGCTCGGGGCAGGCGATGTATATGAAGCCTGCAGAAAAGTCTGAGCGTGACAGGCCATGGGACTGAAAAGGTACCAAAGAAGTCCTCTGGTGTCCCCGTCACCATTGCCATCGGGCTCCTCATAAAGCACCTCCCTGCTACTGAGCAAAAGCACGTTTGTAGTTATAGACTGAACTTTATGCGTTCAACACTTTGTTATTCCCTCAGTTGTAACTTCACATGCAATGGTAGAGTTTTTTCACTTTTTCCCTTTCTTTGTAATAGGATAACTACAGTCATTTCTTCCGCAGCCCCAGGAAACACCTCTCTGCCCAGCAGAGTTTTTGACTTATTTATGTATCGGCTGTATCTGCAAACAATATTATAAGTGAAAGTATTCTCAATGTGTCACGATCCCTGTCAGAGCAACAAATGCCTTATTTACCCAAGAAGCACTCCATTGAAGAGTGGGGATTTCACATAGGAATTCACTTCTGACATTGACGTTAGTTAAAGCTTATCACATGAAACATTGAATTATCTGCTAAGGCTGCAGAACTGCAGCAAGATAACAGAGAATTCTGAATAATAATTGATAACTCCGTGCTGAAATCAATGCTATTAGACTATAGTGATGTAGATATTTCTTTTATCTACAAAACACAATTAAAAATTGAACCAAATGTCGATCTCCAATGTGGGTATCATTACCAGGTTTGTGGTTGTCAGCGTCTGAACTGAAAATTGTGGATATGTAAGCAAAAGTACCCCTGGCAAAAATGCTCAGGAACTCATTTGCCAAGTCTATTTTCTATTAGATGAAACAAAGCACGGTACATTAGATCACCTGCCTCTGTCCCAAGGAAGGCTTTTGTCAAATCGAGACATGCTCAGGAGGGGCACTCTCAGCTCTGGGGCAGACTCAGCTGTGGGGCAGAGATAAAGGAGTGATGCTGATTTCCTACAGTCCATGCCAACAGAATGAGTCAGCCCTTGCCAGGTATCCTATAGTTCTCCAAGATTTTCCCCTTTCACCAGCATCGCAAGTCTCGGTCACTCTGTCTCTGCCCTGTGCTAAACCAGAGCCATGGGGAGCATGAGGAAATGGTAAAGTTGTGCTGGGAATTTCTCCAACTCTCAGCGTGGAAGTGTTGGTGTTAACCGATGTGCAGTGTCAGTGTCTTCATTAAACTTATCCACCCATTATATGACTATTTAAGAGTATTTTTAAATGATATTTCATGGCCCACTTTTGGTACTAAACAACAAAAAAAAAGTGCCTTATGTTAGTCTAAAAGCAATATTTGCACATTAAAAGAAGTCTTATATATAACAATGACATGGTTTGGGTTTGTGGTTTTTTTTCCCTATTCCACCCCAAAAAACCCCATGTAATTTCACCATGTACCAACTATTATGGAAAGGGACAGCATATTTTCTAGCAGAAATGATCTGGAAGAATATAATAGAAAATATTCTCATTGGGTAGGGGTTGTTTTGTTATGACATGCTATTTTACTTCATCTAACACAAGCTTCTAACAGTTCCCTGGGAAGCCAGCACCCTTTTGATTATATTTTGTGGTCTTCTCTGGAAGTGCAGGGTGCTGAGACTGACAGCTGAAGGTGGAGCTAAGGACAGAGGAGAGGAGGTGTCATGCAGCAGGACGTGCCATCAGCCACGAGAGCAGGAGGATGCTCCCAGCCTCCTCCAGCCAAACCACCTCCCCACCACCTCATCCCAGGTTCACAGCAGCTTTGTGCGTGCTCTTCTCGCTCTTACCTCAGAGTGAAGAGGGCTCTTGAATGAGTCTGGTTACAGTGCTTATTCTCAAAACGTTTAAGCACTCGCCTCAAATAGATTCCGTAAACTCTCAGACTATTCACAAATTCAGTATAACGTTTAAGCCCAAGTACCTTGTTCAACTGTAGCTTATGGTCTTCTGTTGGTAATAACTCATCTTTTAAACACAATAGAAGCTGTGTGATAAAAAATAATTTAAGTATTGAAGTGTTATCTCCTTTTTAAAAATATTGTTACATTGAGGCTCTTACTATTGCCTCAGCAAGAGCAGAGAAGGGTGGCAGAACTGGTACTGAAATCCTTGTGGAGAAAGGGCAGACACCACTCAAAGAGCTCACTTCCGTATGGTATTCTTTGAACTCGAGACAAGGCAGAAGTGGCACCTCTCTGCTAGAATGAGGAGACAGGGAACAAAAGGTAAAAAAATAAAAAAATCTTTCCCCAAACCTACTGAGGAAGGCAATTCCCATCAATTAAAGTTACATCTCAGCTCTCATTTCTTAATTACTTACCTAGCTATTATTTCTTGCATTGAGAAGAACAGAAGTCTGCAACATCTACATCCAGTTTTTGACAGAAGGATATTATTTTATGACATGTACGATGCTCAGAACATCCTATTTCAAGAACAGTAGTTCAGTCACAGAATACTGATGTGACCATCTCGAGATGAGACATGATAACCTTTGACTGAGTGCTGGAGACAGGACCTAGGAAAGACCTACAACCCATGTCACCCAGCTGGGCTGGTGCACACCAACTCATCCCCACCAGACGTGCTGTGGCAGCAAGTGCTACCAACACGGGGAACAAATGTTGCTTCCCCATTAGCAGATCCAAAGGTTGATGACCTTCCATCCTGTCAAACTGCTGGAAACATCAGTGTTAACTAAATAGCGAGGGGACAAATGGCAGAGCCTGGTTGTCAAAACTGCAACTCCAGGAAGACAATTGCAGCTTTGATGAATTCAGAGCTTTCCTCGCCAGCAGATCACCACACGGCTGTCTTTTAGTGCTTCCTAAAACTTGGAATTAATTTTCAAGTTTTGAACTGAAGACAATGAATTGACTTCAAACTCAAGTACAAAATACAGCCATCGGAAATGTGACTTCTGGTCAAATTCATGTCTAAGGAAGACCAAATACTACTTATTGGAATGTGTACCAGTTACTTAAGAGGGTATTGTTTGGTCTGCCTAAAGGCAACAGAAACAAAGGGTTACAGGACATGTCAATGTGCTGTGAGCTGTGAGATAGATTGTAACTCTACACTGCTTTTATTTGAACAAATGTTACAACAACTCCCAGTAATTTGATTGCATCTCTTTTTTGTGTGTGCGTTCTACAACATGATATTGCTTCCTGTCATCCTAGAGATGGGCAATCATTTATCGTAGTAAATAAAATAATTTCCTATTACTCTGTGTTATGAAAATACCATTTCTTTTAATTTGATGAAGTGACTACTGTTTAGCATCTTCACAAAGCAGAACGGATGATGTATTTTACTCTGTGCTTGCTTATCTTTCCCATGCTTAGCTGTACCTATTAAATGCAAAAATACATATTTTTTCAGAATATATACTGTTTTGAGGATAGAGGCATACCATACTGAAATACACCAGCCGATTATTTCTCACAACAGTTCTGTAAAGGGATGAGAATGTATCTACCTGCATAACTACTTCTTTGAATGATTTATCTAACAGAGTGTACTTGTGGGTACACAGACATGAATATGGCTAAAATAAATTCAAAGAAAAATATCTTTATTTTTTAGTGCTTCACCACAAACATTAACTAGAACTCCGTGGGACAAAATTACAAAGAGCTGAGAAGGGAAGATCAGCTGTGCTTGAAGAATAATTACACTGTTAAAAAAGTTTCAAAGAAAGCAAAGAAGAAAATGTTAGCAATGTGATAAGACTTCTTAGGAAAAGTAACACAGATGCCCAGCATCAAGGACTCAAGAATTTATATTATCAGCTTTGCAGCCTGAGCTTTTCCATGCCAAAGCTCTACTTGTGTCATCATGCTCAACTCACCTGTATGAAACCAGAAACGTGTCTCACAGCATTACAGCATTCCAGCCTTCGCAGAGAGCACTGAGAGAGTTTATTGGAGAGTTTATCAGTCCTTAGGGGAGACTTCTGGGGAGGGTAACGGGGTTCCTGCATGCAGTGGGAGAGGGCAAGAAGGAAGGATTGCACCAAACCCCGTCTGCAGGCTCTCATGGCAGAGTAGATGAAAACCAGAGAAAACACAGATGCACAGCATTATGTCTAGCAGGCATTTGCAGTTTAGGCTGACTCATTAAGAGAGATAATTAAAGACAGCTGCCTACAAAGTTAATTACTGTCAACAATTAAACCTAGAGGTACATTGCAATAGATACCCAAAGAAAACTGAACTGACAAATGGCCTCATCTGGGCACTCTCTTCTCTGGTCTCCTCAGATCCCGGTCTATTCTCCTCCATGACTTTTAAAAGCTTGCATTTTTTTCTAGGACATTATCTTCATCTTCTTGTGTAGGAAAGTTGCTGGCTTTAAGCCCAGGAGGGCTTTTTCTGCCAGGATGCTAATCCACCTGTAGTCAAAGGGATGGCTAACCCTTTCCTGTTGACCAGTGGGATGGGGATGGAATGGGAGTCCTCACTCTCCCTGTGGATCATCCCAAACCTCCCCTTCTGAGCCGGTGACCACAGTCATTGGGACCATGGTCCACAACAGGAATAAACCATACTACTGCAAAAAAATCTTTGTACAGATGGTGAGAGGACAGAAGATCACACAGCTGTGAGATGAATTGCACCCATCGCACAGGTCAAAAGTATTGCAGTTTACAATTTTATGTATAGGAGGAAAACAAGAAAAGTGTTTTCTCTCACTCAGGAAAGGGAGGAAGGAAAATAATTATAATAGTTTTAATTTTCATTCTAATATTATTTGTTGTCCATAATAGCTTGCAAAATACAAAGAGACCTTAAGAGAGCTTGAACTAATGTGTTTATGAATCTGCATCCAGGGTATACCTTATGAAAAATTAAAATGAAAGCACTAAAATTTTCTGATTAAAACCCCTTGAAGTCTCATAATAGCCCATGGTTGAAAAGTCAACTGAGAACATTTGTTGTCTTTGAAATGTCTTAGATTGTATGTTTTTCAAGTCACCTCACCATCCTTGAGATTCCCTTGAGGAAGGCGGAGCAGTGGTATCTTGCTTAGCAGAAGAGCTCCAGCTTCCCTCCCCATCCTCCCCAGCTCAGCTTCTCATAATTATTCTTTCACCAAAACTAATGTACCAGGCCCCACATGCCATCTGGAAAGGACATATTCAAATTGACAGAGGTATTTGCAGTCATAGAATCATAGAATTTTCCAGGTTGGAAGGGACCTTTCAGATCATCGAGTCCAACCATCAACCCAACTCTGACAAGAACCATCGCTAAACCATATCTCTAAGCACCACGTCTGCCCAGCTTTTAAATACCTCCAGGGATGGTGCCTCAACCTCTTCCCTGGGCAGCCTGTTCCAATGCTTAATTACCCTTTCAGTGTAAAATTTTTTCCCAATACCCATCCTAAACCACCTCTGGCTGTTTCCTCTTGTCCCATTGCCTGTTCCTTGGGAGAAGAGACCAACTCCCCTTGGCTACCCCCTCCTTTCAGGGAGCTGTAAAGAGAGAGAAGGTCTCCCCTCAGCCCCCTTTTCTCCAGGCTGAACACCCCCAGCTCCCTCAGCCGCTCCTCACAAGACTTGTGCCCCAGACCCCTCACCAGCTTCGTTGCCCTTCTCTGGACACACTCCATCACCCACTCCAGTCATTTGCCAATTCTAAACATTTCCATAAAAAAAAAATAAAAAACAGTAAACCATTTATTTTGTTTATTTTCAGGCATCAGAATAAGGTGGAGCAGGGGACCACCCTTGCTTTGGTGAGCTGCAGACACATCGCCTTGCAGAGGCTGGTGCTCTTGGAGCTCCCTGCCATGTGCCCCACAGCACAAGGTGTGGTGGCCACCCATCAGCCAGCACAGGTACGAAACACTTCTCCCTGCACAGCCAGGGATGCAGGAGCAAAGAAGAATTGCTTTTCCAGTACTTCCACAAAAAGCTTAAGAAAATTATTGTTGTCACCTAGGATACAAAAAATACCTTTATATTTTGGCTCTGGCATTTGCAGTACTTCTACCACTGTGTGTTGGCATCTACTGATGGCTCTTGACAGCACAGGATAATAGATTTTGATTTTTTTCCAGGATATACACAAAAATTCCTACCTACTTGCTACAACCGACTCCAAACAATGCTTGTTTTCTGATCATTACTCTTTACTGGAGCTTTCCATATGGAAGCTTTTTTGCTTCCTTGAAAAATAAACCTGAACGGTACTCCAAGCCCACGCAATGGCCTGTTGAAAGCTGTCACAGCTGGGACACCCCTTTGACATTTCCCCACATCAGCACATCTGCTCTGGAGGAACCATCACAGGAGTTTTAGTTGATGATGGTCTTTAATCTCTGAGAATACGGCCAGGACTTATTTCACTCCATTCCTGATTTTGCTACACAGATTCTGAGACCAGAGAGCAACAAATGTCATGTCTCCCAAGCATAAAGATTTTTAGTATTAGAAATCCGTGATTTCCCAGTAGAAAATAAAGGATGTAAATGGGATTTTATTTGAAGGAATCTTAATGAATTTATTATGAATTATTATTTTATATGCATGTTCTGATAACATTTTATGATCCCTGAACTATTCCTAAAATCATATTCAGCAGAACAGACCCTGTTGCTCGTGCAGAAATCCAACAAGACCCAAAAGGCCAACTGGATACATATGAGCATGTGCAGCCTGTGCACTGGCTTTTGAACATGACTTTAAATCAGACTTTCCACTTCATGAAGGAGCTTTGAATTTTTTGATATTGTATTTTCATACATGTTTTCATTCTGGATTTTGAATTAATGAAGTCAGACATGTATCACATGTACCACAAAATAAAGAGAGAGGGAAAACTTAAAAAAGGACAAGAGGCAATAGTCCAAAGTTGCATCTATGTAAATTCCAAATGGACATAAGGAAAAAACATTCCTGACAATCAGCAATTAAATACTGGAAGACGTTTACCCAGAAAGACCAGGCATATCAAGCATTTTCAAAAGGATGGACTTTTCAAAAGCAGGGTCCTGAAAAAACTCATCTACCCTTGAAATTTGCTTTCTGTTGAGCAGAGGATTACAGTAGATTATTAGCAGCTTCCTTCCAAACTTTATTGCACCCATAGTTTTATGGTTCTTTCTTAAAAAAAGAAGCCAAAAAACCCAAAAAGTCCCCCCCCAAAAAGGCAGGGGGGAGGTCTCTGACCCAGGAGTAGGTTGTCCAAAGCAGGACGGGTGCCAAGGACAGGGCTGGATGAGCCAGAAACAGGCAGGTTCCCTTCAGAGCCCTGGTTTATTTTAAGCGGAACTTGGCCAAAATGGCAGAGTCTCCCCAAAGTGCTTTGGGTTTGTCAAACTGCTCCAGAACACTACGGTTTTTTGTTGTTTTTTTTTTTTTTCGCTTAACACTTATAACTCTATTTTGTTAATGTGGTGGTGAGATGAGTTTCCAGGTTATTCAGGGACTTGGACGTGGAATTAAAATTATTTTACTTGTTTAGAGATTGCAGCAGACAGACTTATAGGAAGAGGTGATATATTGCTGAGCTGCTGAAAAACCCCATGGAGGAAGAATTTGCAGCTACTGGAGCCCCAAGTCCCCCATCACTTCTATTGCTTGGGAAACATGATTTTGCCCAGGACGCTACTCTCACTTTTGGTGAGCTGAAGCCTTAATTTTTAAAAGAGAAAAAAATAATACTAAAAAATTATTTATCTAGGTTTTTTTTTTTTTGTTCACCTTGTTGTGTTATATCTAGACCTAACACAGTAGTTACCATTGTATTAAGGATATTAGATATTGTTTGACACTTGCGGTTCTTTTGTTTCTCGGACTTTTAATGGAAGTCTTTATCCCTAGTATAAAGTTTGAACAGGATTAGTTGCTCGGTCATGTACTTTTGGTTCCTCCAAGAAGCTTAGTTCTTCCTAACTCTTTTTTGATATTGATTTTGTACTGTGAGAGACATTGAAATATAAAATATTTCTGCTCAATATCTTGTCATTACCCTTAAAAACTAATAACAAAGAAAAATTGTTCCAGATAAGTCACATTAATTATTTCTTTTCATGAGTTTTTTCTTTTGTATTTCACATACTACTTTCTAATCCTTTTATAAGCACAGAGATATATCATGATACACATTTGACACTAAATTGCTGGGTTCTAAGGCATCTCAAGAGATATTTGAAAGTTAAGCAAGAAACTCACCAAAATGGAAGTACAAAACAACATCTTTAAAAAACAAATCTCTTAAACTAACTTACCTTTAGGGACAACTCAGGCAGCAACCTAAAAATTTCTGCTAGACGTTTCACAGTTGGGATTCTGTGATGTTATTGTACTCCTCACCGGAAAAAGCCACAATAAAGCAGATATTCAGTATCTCAGAGGACATCCTGCAGGAAAGAGAGACGTGCATTTTAATGCACCATTCAGCTTCTCAGGTGAAAGCAATCCTCATTGTGACAGTCTAAAATACCTGTAGGCATATCATACGTCTTCTGTTGCAATGCCACCTTTAGAAAAACTCCAGGTTTTCAAGAGGATGCAATAGATAACTTAGGAAAGCCTTTCAACCTTACAGCCACCTGCAACACCTCTGTGGTCTTGTCGACCACTCAACATCTGCAGGAAGACCATTCTACATGTCCTCCAACAGCATTGTACCCATGCTACAGCCAGCTTGAGGGCTGCAGAAGCTCCCTGCAAACTGGTAGACAGACTTGTCTGTCCCCTTTCTGGTGGCAGTGAACGTCACAAGTAATTCAGACTAGATCTAAGGAAGAAATATTTTATGCTGAGGGTGGTGAGCCCCTGGCCCAGGCTGCCCAGAGAAGCTGTGGCTGCCCCATCCCTGGAGGGGTTCAAGGCCAGGTTGGACGGGGCGTGGAGCAACCTGGTCTGGTGGGAGGTGTCCCTGCCCAGGGCAGGGGGGTTGGAACGAAGTGGCCTTTAAAGGTCCCTTCCAACCCAAACCATTCTGTGATTCTATGAAATAACACAGATGTATAATTATATGTATGCTTGGAAGGCATATACAGAGTCTTCCAGATGTTATCTCTATGGAGCTAAAGTCAATAAGAGTGACTACATTCAGCCCAGTGTAAGAAATTGTATCTTTTGAACTAATTAATCCACTGGTAAGGAGAAAATTCATTGGGGATGAAAAATAAAACAAAATAAAGTCTCTGCGTCATGTCTTGCCTACCCCATGAGACGTTTCCATAGCCCAGCCCAGCAAACCTCATAGTCATCTGACAGAGGCAGTACATGCGGAGCTGGGAAGACTGACTGCCCAATCGCCTCTTGGCATGATCTATGCTAGAAGGTTAAGATTTAGAGGGTGGAAACCGTAAATAAAGAAATCTCAATTTGACTTATGAGGTGATACATAGAAGGGAAATACATACATATAATACATATATAATTTCTAAGATTCTGTTCTCCACAATGTTTCTCCTACACAGCAAAATATTTTTTTTTAATCCAGATTAGAGATCATTTCTCTGCTTTTGAAATCAGCCACACATCCCACGCATGTAATGCCACAAGCTATGAGAGATGTGCAGTGAGATATGACAGAAACTGGGGAACTCTTCAGTTCACACAGGGCTGGACTTTACAATTGATCAGTTCTGAGACATGAAGCATTTCTTTGCTTACTCTCTGAACAATTTCCACAATGCAAAAGTAATAGGAATTGTAGAGCATAAAAGCCACAAACACCTAATGAAAAGAGGGACATGATCAATGAACACAATTTGATGTCAGGCTTTTACTTCTCCCAGTTTAAACGTAAGTTGTTTGTTACAACAAGAGACAGAGAAACCCAGCTAAAACTCTCCGTTACAGTCTGGCATTGCTACTCTGTGAAAGAAGAAAAATGACACTGTTTTATATAGCCGGCACGCTTAAACTGCTTATTAGTAGGCTGGATAAAACTGAAATACGGTCTTTCACGTGGGTGGAGTACAAACCATTAGAGGTAACACCAGCCGCAGTAGCTGCGGTGGTGCTGGGCAGGTGCTCACGGACACTGGGACCTCCTCACCCACGTGCCCACAAGGTACCAATCCAGCTCTCCATCCCCCTGCACCATCAGCACCCGACTCTGGCAGCGAAGGACAAAACAAGGGGTTTCACGGGGAAGATGGTATGGGATGGTCCCTGCCAGGGGCTGGACCATCTCATCCCAGGAACCCACAGCCCTGTAGCAGCCCCATGGGTAGGTGCTTGGTGCCGGGTCTCAGCAGAGGCTCTGCTGAAGGGAAGAGAGAAAAAAACTATTCCCTGTTTGTGTTTTAACTTGTGTCACTGGTGAAGCTGCAGTGGGGAAAAATTTTAAAGGAAAAGCTCTAAGTACGTGAGGAATTAATGTGTACCTGCAAACTCTGTGGTCCTGTCTTGGTAATAAACTGAGGTCATAGAAGCTGCCGGTCTGTCTTTTCAACATATGTTTTCAACAGGCTACTCTCTTAAAATGTATATCTGTATATACACAGATATCTGAATACAAGAGAAATGTTGCCCCACTTCACATTTACTCTGATGATTTGTTCCCTTTAATGCTTCGAGCAATCAGCCAAGGAGGTATTCATGTGCACACATAAAATAAAAATACTGGGCCAAAAATATTATTGCACTTATCACATCTGTGATACCACTTTCCTTTATGCATTGCTTTATCTGCTAAAAAAAAAAAAATAAAAAGCTTTAAACATATGACACCAATACCAAGTGGATTTTGGTTTATTTCAAACTGCATTATCGATAATTACATGGTTTATATTCCAGCTTCATCTTTTCTGACCGCGGATGAATTTGTTATGAAAGAAAGCAGGAGCTATAACTTGCCGTTGCTCTGTGCTGGCAGAACAGCACACAAACCCGCCACCGTTTGGGTGGAATGTGTTCAGAATTACAACGTAAAACAGTGAGTCATACCACCACAGCGGAAGGAGTAGCTGCAGTTAAAATGAATTATCCCCGGCCATCGAAGATGCAGATTGACAGATAAAAACATGAGCTAGGGTGAAGTTGCAGTTATAATAAATGAAAAGAATATATTTTACCAAGGGGAGAATCAAATGGACGATATGCAAGTACTGCAGTCTTTCACATCCCGTCTCCAGACATATCAGTTACACCTTCCAAAACTTAATCTCCCACACGCTCTATGCCAAGGCAAGTGAAGTTATCACCACCTTAAGAAAACTGAACGCTGAAAATATCAAAGGTTTCCATACCTGCAACTTCTCCCATCAATGTGCGTTACTCTAGCAAGAGACATACCTCCAGCACATCTTTATGTCCTTAGACGATTTCAGCTCTAAAAACCGCTGCTAAAAGTAGCAAATTATAAAAGTTATGGGGGGAAAAAAAAACCAACAAACCAAGTCCATTTACCCAAATCTTCTAAAACACAGGTTAGTTGCAGGTCATGAAGAATACCTTCCAAATCCAGGGCATTGCTTACTATGGGGAGAAAAAGCATGCAAGACAGACTCAGAAAAACAATTCCATTGCTGTTCCATAGTTGTGGTGATTAGGCTGACAATTAAAAGGCACTGGTAGTGAATAACTCTGCAAATACATCAGAGAGCACTGCAGAGTGGGGGAAGACAGCCCACTCTCTATGTCCCCAGTGGCTCACTCCAGAAATAACAGCCGAAAACCACAGTAAGAAACACTGAGTTTGGTACCAGAAACCCAAACACACTGTAAGGGCAGTCTGTAGGATTGGCATCGCTGGGGGTTTCCAGACACAGGCTGGATGGCAATAGCTCTCCTTTGCACACGCAGAATGACCAGACGATCAACTTGTGCTTTGCATCCCTAAACATCGTGATCTGGCCCCGAGGACCAGGACACACATCTGCAGCTAAATGGACAAAGGCCGATTCAACCCCCCTTGGGCTCATCAGGTGCTGAGAACAAAGCTGAGATTGAGACTTCTAAAAAGGCCAATTTGGTTTTTTGCCAAAGTAGTGTAAAACCAAGAGAGGCAACCCACCCACAGTTTCTGAGCTCACACAGCCCAGACCACAACCTGCTTTATGGACCCGTTCACCGTCACATGGCACGCAGTCACTGGAGGAGCAGATTGAGACAAGCAGGTGCCGACACCAGAGCAGGGTCTCCATCCTGCCCGCCCCTGCTCTTGGATGACACCAGGGTCCACATCAGTGTGGCTGGTTTACAGACCCCACAATGTCACCTGGCAATTAAAACTCAGAGAGAGAGAGAGGCAGCAACAGGGAGACAGCTGCGAAGACTTGTTATTCATGCCAAAAAATATTGTCCAAGGGAAATGAAAGATATGCTTTGGCAGTGTAATAAAAATAGACGTACTGAGGCAGAGAATGTATATCGCCATTGCATTTTATTGAGTCCTTGAATATTAAACTCACTTTGATATTACACAGTTACTAGAAGATAGGACAACCAGGTAGGGGATTGTGTGTGTTGAAAATAATTTTTGAGTTTATTGAGAATAACTAAGCAGGGACCAGATGCTTTCACAGATACATATTGACAGCCAGGAAAAACCTGCCACAGCCTGAGCAATTCCAGTCCATGACTCAGTATGCCCATGGGCAGCAGGGCACACCCGAGACAAATCCAGTGTTTTACTAGTTTATTACTTTACAGTGGTTGCAAGCACCAAAACTGTTCGATGATGTTTCAGGTTTTTCTTCCTCTGTTTCATTTTATAAGTTTCTACTGTTTGCCTTAAAAGCAGGTGGTGGGAAATTAAGTGTGGAGTCACGCAACAGCCACGATAGTTATGCAGTGTATCAGTTAAGTGATTTTAAACTCTATTGTAACTTCTTCATCATCTGCAATGAACCACCTGCTTCAGATTTTAGCTACCCCTCTCTGGAGGGCTTGAGAAAAATACTCATCCAACCAGTTCACAATTAAGTTTGAATCTTTATGGACTCTGAGTCAAACCAATGATGCACAGGTGTAAAATAGCATTCCGTTGGGTGTCTCATGGGATAATGACACCTCTCAGGTGCCTTTGCTTTCCTGGAGAGAATCCCAACACCCACAGACCCCCCTCTCCTCTTGCACCCCCCGTGTCTCTTTCCCGACCACACTGTCTGCCGGGGATTCTCTGCAGCAGGGATTATGCAGCCCCCACGGCAAGAAATGCTTTGCCCAAAGGACAGTTTGAGGGCGTTTTAGTTTCAATTCCCTCAGTCACTCCTCACATATCTGGAAATCTGTGTTCCCTTTTAATACCCCCTGAAATTACAGAGTCTACCATAGGTCATTAATCCATTTCCTTGGTGTATTATCCATAATACCTCCCCAGCTTTGGGAGGCGAGCCCCAGAGGGGCAGGCAGCATGCCCAGCAGGCAGTGGTAGCATCTCATTTCTCCCTGACCAGCACAGTAGCTGCCAGCGGAGGCCATCCAAAGTGGTGGCTTCACCTCGCCACGAGCAGCCTGGAGCTCCCTTGCTGCACCCAGAGATCTGGTGGAGAGCCTGACAGAGCCCAGCAAAGCAGACATTACTGGGTTACCACTAATTGCCATAATGCCACAGTCACCTCTCCATGCTGTCAGCTTATTTAAAAAAAATATATATATATATTAAACAATAAAGATTAAGCTACTTAAGGAATAATATTTTTTTCCCCAACTAATACACTCTGCCTTCAAAGCAAACCTGTTTTTATACCACCTCTAAATATAAGCAAATTTTTAATGCTTGCTACATGCTGAGCACAGTGAAAAGAGACAAACTGAAGCATAATAATTTATTTTTGCCTTCTTTTCAAACAGAGATTTCTTCCCTCTGCCCCACCAGACACATTGAGATCATGCTTCCTTGTCAGACATCGCACAAACCTACCTACAGCGCTCCTCAGATGCGAACTCACCCTCTCGGTTCAAGCAAAGGGACTGCTACAACAAACTCTACCTTCGCTACATGGAGCGCCACATGAATTCTTATTCACCACTGCGGAGTCTTCTTATATAAACAAGGTTAATTAAAACCCCATCTATAGCTAAGAAGCCCCAGCCCTGCCTGATGTTCAGCGTTAGCTCCAGGAGCACGTGGGAAGCATTTAGCTTATACAAGGCTGAAGGTTTGGCTGATGGGAAAATGCTGTGACCATTAACAGAGTTAATTGGATGACGAAGGGGTGGGGGCAAAACACAAACCCCTCACACATCTCCCTCCCTGCACCATCCACCCAACACAGACTCCCAGCAAAAGGAAAATGAGCCTTGAGCGACAAGGAACAGGCCCACAAAGGTCGGCAGCACAGACGTGAGAATTGGCTTAGAGAGTTCCAGGCCCTGCAAAGGATCAGCAAAGCGCAGGCTGACAGTGACTGATGTGAGATGAATCAATAAAGATACTACATTCATCCCAAGTAAATGAGATTCATTAGGCTAAAAGGCATAATTCATGCCACGTAATTTATATTGCATAGGTAATTTAGATAATTACCTAAACAACTGGGTAATTTATATTACACAGCAAACTTACTAAACTCCCGCCCTTATGGATTTGCTATTGTTATCCTTTGTTAAACGACAGTGAACCTTCTCATAAAACCTGGTACAAAGCGTTTTATGTGCTTTATGAATTTTCACACGGAAAACAGCTCTTGGGCAGAAACTGTAAGTGACGCACTGGTATTCTACTGGGTCGTATTATTTTCAGGATAGGATTTATGGGACAGGTTGTAGCAGATTAAAGCTAGTATCTGCAAACGTCTACACGGTACGCAGCTTTCTGATTAGAGGTCTCATGTCCTTTCTCCTCCTCAGAAGTTTGGAGCTTGGTCAGGGGTAACCGGCCAGGGACAGGTACCTCCTCCCACCCCCAAACCCACTTCTCCTCCTGGGTGACTCATTTCAACAAGATGTGCTGCTTTAGGGGGCTTGTGCTTCTCTCAGGACTGACCCAAATTCCCAGCCCACAGACTGTTGCTGCCCCTCAGCCCTGAAATTCATTCCTTGTCAGCAGGATCCCATCCGCGGAGCAGCAGGACTTCATGTACATCACTCACGGTGTCCGGCCAACACTGATCACAGCCAACATTCCGGGATTTTACTGCTGTAGTAAATGTATAGTGCCGTTGCTGTGAAGGCACAATAGTATAGTAGGTCATAAAAAACGCTGTTTCTTGGCTAACAAAACAAATACATGTAGTTTTGGCACCCCAGCAAGATGCCCGAGGGTGGCAAGGACACCGTGCTCAGAGCCCTCCTCCTGTCCCCACGGCATCCCCCTCTCTCGGTTAAGGGAAATAAGCACAGGCTCTTTGAGCGCCATGGCTGCTGAACGTGGTTAAAAATTAGCACTGACAGAATATTTATTAGCACCTATGGGTTTTACTGAAAGTGATCTGTCACAACAACTTTCCTGTTAACACTTCTGATTTCTGCTGCAGCTGAAACGTTTTGGTGTCTATCAGACCTTCCCTGCCTGACAAAACAAAGCCAAAAACTCCTCCCAGGACTGTTTAACAGGTTCAAAGGATTAGCAAAAGAGATGGGAAGAAGCTAAAGCCAAAATATAAATAGATTTCACTCATTCTGAAGAAAGTCCTTCAAAGCACCTCTGCTGGGTTTTGGCCAGTGTCCATGATGTGCCACCACAAAGCCCCTGGGCGAGGGGCACCACAGCCACCTTCATCCCCACTGTCATGTCTGGTCACCGAGCCACGTGGATCAGGGCCAACCCAGACATCGAGATGCGCTTGTGTCGGCTTTTTAATTCAATTAAACTCTCCCCCTGAATTCAAACCCCAAGCGAGAAGGGAGATGTGTCTGCACAGATCAACGTGAAGGCATCTGTCTGGACCCGTCGCTGCACTTTGGCGGCATTTGTGCAGGGGAGTCTTCAACTTCGCAACCAAAAAACATTAAGTTGAAAAGAAATCTGTAACTTCTGACAAGTTGCCAGCTTGTGTGTATGATGAACACTGAAGAATTGAGCCATGTTCCCTGACAGCTTCCAAATTAAACTTTGGGCTGTTTAGGAGGTTGTCAGTCAATAAATTCAAGTGTTTAAGAGGTCCAAGGCTGTTTCTTCTGCCTGTTAGACAGGATATATGATCTGGACTGTGTGAACCTGGAAGCAACAACCTTTCTCTTTCACTGTTTCTGGATCAAAACTGTATGGCTATTAGAGGACATATTGTCTTTTAAAAAGAACTCAAAAAAATATTATTTCAGTGGGCTGAAACAATTCTATTTTCTCCCCACATCCAGTGACTAGAACTGTGCCTGAATCCACAGCCAAGCTGCCCACTCACAGGCACATGGGCAACGCTACAAAGACTTTGAAACAGAACAAATTCAGAAATGCCCGAGTAACCAGACTTTCTGTCTTGTACAGCAGGGTTAGCTTAATATCTATAGGGAAAATCACACTAGCAGTGATAAATGTTTTACTTTTTATTATTTTTAATTTATTATTAATTTAATATTATTAATATTAATATTATTTTAATTTTTTTTTTTTAGTTTCTCTAGAAAGATAAAAGTTTTATTTTTAAGCCAACAGTCAATCAAAAAATCTCTCCCCCCCAAGATTTTACCTAGCCTATTTTATCCTAAACCACCTTTGAATCCCACCAGGTTTCTGCAGCTTTAAACAACACACCTGAGTTTTCCCAGTCCAAATCCCTGGAGACCTGAGTCATTAGAGTCACGGTGTCGCCTCAGGGCAGCTGCCACCACCGTGCTGCAGCTGGTCACAGTCCCAGGTCCCTGCACACCCACCAGCTCCCATCCCACCACACCTCCAAAGACCAAATTCCACTTGCATTTGCCTTGAAGACACCATGTTACGCTCATGATGTCTTCCAGCAGTGTTTCATGCTGTGTTGTGTTCCAGGAACTTAGCAGAGTTAAATGCAGCATCAAATGAGCAAAAAACCTAAATGCAAGTATGAAAATGGTTGTACTAGACCCATCACCTTGTTTCTGAGAGTCAGTGGCTGTGAGACACCCTGGCAATCGGGGAGATGGTCTAATTAGCCAAAACACACAGGTGTAAGCCTTTGGATGCTACTCCGGTGAAGCAGCTCATCCTAACCTTCTGTGTGCACGCAGGGAACCTCCTTCCTCCTCGGGAATTTCCACAAAATTCTTCCTGGGGCAGAGCTTCAGTCTCAACAAATAACACTCCAGACAAATAAAAAAAAAGAACCCAAGCAACAACATGTTTTGCACAGAAGCATTTCTGGACAGGTCTATTAAATATCTCAGGTAGGAGCAGAGAGTGGATGATAGAGATGTGCGAGGCAGCTCCTCGGCTGGCACACGCTGGCACAGCTCCATGCTCATCTGCCTCATGCATATTTATGTGCAAGAGATGGCATCCTAAAACTAAAACTATCTCAGCAGATGCTGAACTCAAACAGGGAACTTGGCTTCTGCAGTCAGTAGGTGTGAATAACCCCAGAATAAATCAGTGTCCCAAGTGATCTTTGAAAACGAGATGTACACTCCTAAATCACCAGCAACTTAATCTGAAATGGATGGAGACATCAACGCTGAGATTTAAACAAAAACTTCAACACATCAGAAAACTACTGCCCAGATGACTTTGGGGATTTAGCTTGCAAGTGCTTTTAAAAATGTTGTTTTGCATTTCCCTACAATTTAAAAGCATGGAATTATTTTTTAATTCTCCAGTGCACTTGTATTTCATGTACAGAGGTGGGTTTATATCACACCGTGACAGACACACACTCCCCCTGTCCTCCTTGGGAGCCAGCACACACCACTGAACCCAAGATGCCCTTAAAGATGACACGCTACCTCACGTGCAGGATTAGATTACCCCCATAATATGGTTATTTTGTACTATCTGGAGGACAGGGAGAAGCTGCAAAACATCCTGTATTCAAACTCAGACTTGAGCCATTATAAATTCATACATTTTGGATGAGAAAGACTTTCCACATGAAGAACTGGTCATCTCCTGGTCCTTTCCCCAGGGGTCTGACAGGCGCAGCTTTGTCTGGATTACCCACAGCAACATTTTCCTGTAAATTTATAGAAAAACAGCTAATCTGCCTCACGGATGGAAATTCATGACTATTATATATCGGCTGAAAATCATAATCCTCTATCCTATTAGTATAAATATATGTTTTAGTGGATTTATTAGATCTAAAGCCATGGTTCATTATCTGGAAAGGGAGATCATCTTTCAGCAATAGTCTTTCACAACATACAAACAATTCTTACTACAACAGATTAGTAAAGACATTATATGAAACAGTCTTGAGACAAATGACACAGAAAAGTCTGAAAATTAGACTATAAAATGCCTGAGCCATCACGAGTACATTTGGGGATTATGTGTGCCAATTTAATAGCTGTTTCCAAAAAATTATTTTATCAGCCACTTATATCTAGGTATCTAAAGCTTATTCTCACACAAGTTAAGACACTCTTGATTGGAAGTGACCTGCGGTTACAATTTGAATAAGGCAATTTAATAAAGAAAGTTAGCACAGCCTCAATAAGAGATGGAGTAATAAATCTGAGGGGTTTTTTATCAGCACAAAATGGCAACAGTGTGATATGAAGGAAAAATCTGAGTTCCTATACAAAATAATAAATGTCTGGCAAAGAGCTCTCACACATTCTTGACAGTTCTGATGACATTGCAGCTCCCCCCCTTCCCAAAATAGCTCTAACTGTGTATACATTCATACCTCAGTTCTGCAGCCCAGTTCTGAAACTCTGAAACAGAATCATGATGACATATTTTTCTAGACTTTAAAGGAAAATTCAAGCTATGATAAAATGATGTCATACTTGATATAGCTAATTGAAGTTTAAGAGATGGACCTGATGAATACTGAAGTCAATGCTTTAGAAAATATTTTAAAAGTAAGTTTTTAAGTAAGTTTAAATATTAAATAAATATTTTAAGTAAGTTTAAATATTAAAAAAGTAAGTTTTTAAAAAAATCAGTGATATTCAAAAAGCTTCACAGCAAACTCACGCAGTAAAAATCCTGTTGAAATCCTTGGAAAATTCTCACAGACATCATTGGACATGTTAGTTTACACAACACGTGTACAAAACCGGTGGAATGTTATTTTGGAAAATGTTTTACCTGTTTTCTTGCACTCTCTTGTGTGTCAGATTAATTATTTTCTTACTGTAATGGTATGTCCAGAAACAAGGTGGAATGAGCTCTTTCAATGACGGATCAAGACACCTGTAGGGGTGGCAAAAAACATGTATTGCTTAATCCCTATGTTCATTTTATGGAATTGTCGTATCTTTTCCTGATCTCTCAAAACCTGGAGGTAAAGGGAAGCCCTGTGGCAGCCAGCAGGGGCTCTGGCTCTGTGGCCGTGAGAGGCTGCCAATGGCCAGGCAGAAACCTCTCAGCCTGGGATCACTCCAGCCTTTCCCAGGCAAAACACGAGTGCTTTATGTGGGAGTCAGGCTGCCTCTCCTCTCTTTTGTACCAGCTTAAAGAGTCCTTAAGCGTCTTCAGTGAAAAGAGCACTGAATGTGGAGACGAAAGCTTGAGAAAGGATTGTTGAAAATATTGGCTGTCACCTAACACAAAAAAAGGATTCGTGATGGTGCCATGCCACCCCCGCAGACACCAAGTCTGCGATCTAACAGATATGCAGTATTCCAAATAATAAGCAAAAATAATAACTTTTTCTTGCAAACAATGACTTTTATATAGTGGTGTTTCTGTTTTCCCTCTACACTTCGTTCTCTCAAGCTTCACCCTGGTGGGTAGCCCCATCTTATCACCCATGTCCTGATCCAAAGCCTGTTGAAATCCTTGGAAAATGCCCACAGACTTCAGTGGATGAATTTTGAGGTGTACAAAGGCAGAGATTACCTTTATATATATATAATATTATATTTTCCTGATAACAATATGTGTGTCAGAAGTCTCCATACCACAGAAGATCAGCCTGATGAGTAGGGAAAAGAGCAAACACAGTCAACGAATGGCCTTAGAAGTTTGTTTTCATCTGTAGATAAATAGTACTTTTTAGAGTCTTCAAGAGATGAAGCAGTCACTTGAGTTTTTCAATACTTCAGCAACAGTTTCTTTTTCAAACAGAGCATGTCTTTCAAAAAGCAAAATTTCTTTCTCTTTCAAGAACCTGACATCTATAGAAGGCTTCTGGAGCACCACATCAAAAGAAAACCTAGAGAGCTGCAGATGAGATGTGAAAAAACACAGCTGAGTAGGAACAAAGTCATCAAGTAACAAGAAAAAAAGAAGGGAAGGTCTGGAGAAAGAAATAAGTTTATTAACATTTTATTCCAGGACCAGAGGCATGATAACATTTCATCCACTTCTTGTGATGACAGATGATTTTTTTCAGCTACCAAAATGCACATCAGATAAAGAGGGATCATCTTTTTTTTTTTCCTTTTGCTGTATTTAGACCTCCTTATAGCTTTACAGCTACACAATTTTTGCATAAAGGATTTTAAATAAATATGCAGACAACCAGTATTCTTCATATACCAAGACTCTATTTGAGGTAGCTTCATTTTTTGCAGGGTGATACAATTTCTTTCTAAGCTGGAGGGGAAACTGCCTTTTACAGTCTGATTTTGAAACCATGACTTATGCTTAGATGATATTAGTGCAAATAAGGAAATGAGTTAATAGTATAAAAGTAGCAAGACTAGCTCTCAAAAAGTGGGACTGATCCTGACAACCTATGTCTGCTCTGCACTGGGCTGAGCAGGAGGACATCAATACATGTCCCTCCTCTCCAGGTGTACCTATCTCCTGTTCCACCAGAGATATACAAACAAAGTAGTGGCTTGCTTTCCTCATGACTGCATCATTTATCTGTTTTTAGTAAATAAAAACCTTTGATTTTGTATTCCAACACCAAAGCGAGTCCGTTGTACGCTGCATTTTTCTTTATGAAGATTAAAATGAGACTGTGTATGGAGAAGGTTCATCTTTCTGAATTTCCAGATCCAGTTAGCGTTCATCTGCTCTGATGTGTGGCACCCTCCTGAGAAATATATTCATTATTATGCAAATCCTGTATATGGCAGTACAACTGTCAGGTGCGAGATATTCTTAGAGCAGTATTAATGTACACAGCCGCAAGCCTGCACCCAACCACATATTTCAGCATACAGTTCAGACAAAGTATACTCAAAGGAAAAGTGCATTCAAAATTATTACATTAAAATAAAGAAATAATTTTAAATACATTTCACAGAATTAATTTTCAAGTTGCAGCCAACATAAGGAACACATGTTCAGTTTTGTTTGGTGCAACTGCTCTTTTTTGAGGCAGGTAGCACAGTAGGCTTCCTGCCCTGGGAAGAAGAACTCTCCTGCCCTCCCAGCTGCCCGTGGATGCCCTTCATCAGAGAACCGAAGGGAACTGAGAAGGGCCCTCTCCTTTCTGGTTCTCTAGATAACAAAGGAAGGACTGACTCTAAAACCTACCAAAACCTATAGAAAATTCCCATTGATTTCAAAGGTTTTGGATGTTTTTAATCTTCTCAAATGCCAAGCAGACAGTTGGGAGAAAAATGTTTCTAGAACCCCAAGGAGTTCATTTCCATAAATACTTGTACGGGGTCACACTGAAGTACCAGCTGAAGGGGAAAAGAGGGTGAACTCTGAAAGGTAACAGCCAGAATAGAAACATTAGGTCAAAAGCCACATGAAGAGAATTTGGTTCATTATAACTTAGTCCCAGCATCAGAGGTGGATTGTTTCACATGGGTTTGGTCTTGCAGGCTCCCCTGTGACCAATCTCTTGGGAAACAGCGTGGGCACAGGGCTCTGCCCATGCAGGAACAGCTATGAGATCATGATTTCTGCTCCTCATGCTCTTCAAAGCCCTTTGCTGAACTCTGGTGCACTGTTTCTGCTGGAGTCTCAATTTAGTAGGATTTCTGGAAGTGACCAAGGTAGTTATTGAGATGCTGAGCTCACCTCAATGGTTTGTTACTTCCCTGCATGTATGTGGAGCACCTTACTCCCCGAGGAGATGAAATCATCCATAGCCTGCTTCAATGAACCCACGTTACCTTTAAATGAAATCATCTGCAGACCAAGCGTCGTGACTCTTCACGTGAGCCACCAAATATTATATATTTCATTGTCACAGTGAACAGTGCAGTGAGAAATAAAGCTTTGACTCTTGTACCAAGTACTTCATCCCCTTTGCCAGTACTTCACCTCTACTGCTTGTCCTCACTACTGCTGTATACAATTGTAAGTGTTTTATATAAAAAGAAGGCTCACATTATGGTGTTGCTCTGCCATGACTACAAACGCCTCTCTTTTGTATCAGAGAGTTTCTGTTTCTCCTCCGAAAACATCCAGGAATGAATAACTGTGCTATGGGGATGTGTCAAATGTGGGCATGGTGGGTTGTAAATGTGATACCAGGATAATGAATTTGTTAGTTTGCGTCAGTTGAAGAACATAACACTATTCTAATAATGTCTGGCATAATGCAAATTGCATACAGAACTGTATAGCGGTGTAAATAACATAAAAAAGCTATCTTTCCGGTGAAACAGCTGTATTTCACCACACAGCACAAGAAGAGGGTTCAGTGCTTACACCAGCACAGATGTACTGCCATCAACTGAGCATCTGGCGCACTCCTCCTCTGAGTTCATCTTCTAAAGCAAAAGTAAATGTAGTTTCTAGCCTGGAAAACACAATGGTGCCAAGATCCGCTCTTATATTCCAGGCCAGGCCATTAACAGTACGTTCCTCTGCTGCCAACCCTGTTTGCTCCGGCTGCCTGACGTCTCCTGGGCACTGAACACCACGGGTAAGTGTGTCTCCACCTGAAATCCTGTGCTCAGAGTGGTCACGGGATAAAGTCCAAGCAGAGAGACCAAAGAACTGACCCGAGTTGTGAGCTGGGCATCTCTCATCGGTGCCTCCTGCACTGGTGGAGCAGATTCCCCCCCCTTGCCCCAGGGTCACGCACCACGGTGGCACAGGACAGCTGTGAGGTATGGATGGAGTTGGCTGATCTCAGTCTACGGAGGCTGAGGTTCAGGCAGGTCCTAGCTTATTTTCCTGTCCAAGACACAAAAATAATCAAGCTCTTATAAAGAGAAGAGGAACACAGCTTTACTCTTCAAGCTGTGCCTTACAAGGATCTCCACACACCAATGCTTGTGTGCCCAGGTGATGTTTCCCACCAAAAACATGTCTGCATTCTTTCCCTTACTCCCTCCCCACCTCTTTTTTTCAGTAGGAGTTCTCTATTCAAGATGTTTGAATGTTTTGAATGAGCTTCAGAGAACACTGGAAGCTTTTATCCTTGCATGCAGACACTTCATTGTTTACCTATATTAAACAAAACATGAGCAGACAATTTAGAAACGGTAATAAAGTTTTGTTGGCAAAGGTTTAGTGTTATGGACATCTCCATTAAAGATGGCTGTGGCTGTTTTCCTGCTATTCCTTATTCCGCAGCCTGTTATAGCAGAATGTTGACCGTACTGAAAGCGCTGCAGTCGTGCATGGGAAATGGCCCTTACAGGATGTGATTGCAGCACACCTGCATTTTCACTTGCCCATGCAGACTCTGCAAAACAGATTACCAAAATGTCCTGGTCATCTTGCACCAACTGCAGGCTTTAATGGTTTGTTTTCTACAGACTATGGGCTCACGTCCTCTTGCTGTGGCTCCCCTGGGCAGCATCCCCAGGGCGAGGATGGGTCAGGGTCATAGCTGGCAGGGAGAGGGCAGGGCTCAGGCTGGGGGCAGCCCCCAGTGCAGGATGCAGGCAGTGGCCTCCTCGTAAGCAAAAACACAAGGATGCTCATATTTTGTGAGGATGTGTCAATCAGCACTTGGAAGGAATTTGGAGAGCCTCAAATTCACAACACAGTATACTGTAAAACTCATTAATTGCTACTGATGTAGCTTGTACTAAGTCAAATTTCAACAGCAGCATATAAAAAGTCTGTATCTTTTTTTAACAAAATGCTTTGTCTGCCCTTCAGAAAGCCATCAGGACTGAGCCTTGACAGACGATAAAGCAGAGCTGTACACAGCTTGTGTGGGAAAGAAATGGAGTAATGGGAGTAATTCCCACAAAGGGGTACGAATGCTGTTAATTGGAAGTCAAACGGTGCTATTCCAGGCTTACAGACAACATACACCTTGGTCTTGCCTGATTTTTAAGGTAATCAAAAAAACAGCATATGAGAGCCGTGGGCAATTCACTGTTGGAGGTTGCAAGGGAGGCAATAGCACTGTTTGCATGTTAACTAAGTGTGCAAATGCAACACCGTCATGTTAACGTGAGCAAAACTGCCTGTCCCATGCAAAGTGCTGTACAGAAACAGTGTTACACAAAGGCAGTAAAAAAAAACCTATTTCATATCTTTTCATCAGATTCCAAGATAGCATCGCTTCTGGAAAACTGCATCCACGAGTGACCTCCTTGGCAGCAGCAGCACGCTGCAGGAGCATTCTCCAGTACTATTTAGTTATTCCAGGAAACCTGATGAGTCAGTGAATCCTGTAACTGCATCTCCTCACAGCTGTAAATCCCTGTCTGGTGGCACAGTGAAACTTCCTGAGCTTCCAGGTTATTTCAGAGCCAGCACTCATTGCTGCCTGGATGGCATTCACTGATGCAATTATCAGTAATTACTCTCCTTCATTTGGGAGATTAACCAGAAATCATGGCACTAGTTACACAGGAAAACAGAGATGACGCAGGAGCACTGCCCAGGAGGGACTTGGTGTCGTTCCCTGCACGTGCCATCACACTCCACCCTGTGAGTGTTTTCTGCCAGGACGTGAGCTCCAGGAAGAGCTGGGCTGAAAGAGATTCTGGGGGCCCCATTCCTGGTGCCAACGCTGTCTAGAAAAGGTAGAATCAGAGAATCACAGAATTGCCCAGGTTGGAAGGGATGTTTCAGATCATCGAGTCCAACCATCAACCCAACACTGACAAAAGCCATCCCTAACCCGTGTCCCTCAGCATTAAGTTTACTCGCCTTTTAAATACCTCCAGGGATGGTGACTCCACCACTTCCCTGGGCAGCCTCTTCCATGCAAGATGAAAGAGGGTAAAACTTGTCGTGTGTCCAGAAAGCACCTCCTGCTACGTCCATCCCCAAGCACTCAACTGCTCAGAGCGACCAAAACCCTTAGCCGGGACTGAGCAAAATAAGGCTTATTTACAATATCTGTCCAGTGGGAAACCTGCTATTTCTTCCGCTGGTACAAATGCAATGAGTAACAAATATCCTTCCCAGCCACCTCTCCATGCGCACCACACCATGGGAAGTATCTCTAATATATTCAGTTATTAAGGCACAATTTAGCAGGGGGTTTTTCTTTCTCAGGCTAACAAAACGGTATCAGTGAGCTTTTTTATGATGAATATAAACATGAACCAAAAGTGCTCTTGTAAACTTTGAATCAAGTTCTCCTGAATAAAAGGGAAAAGGCAAATTGTCACCAGTTGCTTAGTAACCAGCCAGAGCTCATTTCTCTTCAAGGGAAACCAATTAGAACTTTTAACCTATTTTAATTGGGGGAGGATGAACTATAAAACTTAAATTTCCTGGATATCTTTCTGGTCTTCAGAGTGCCCTTTTCTAGGGAAACCCATACAGGTAATTTCAGGTGTGTGCTCCAAAGATGGTGTTCCCAGACTCCTCTCTAGTTGACTTCTTCAAGATCCATCCACCTTCCCCTTCAGGACATCAAACCATTCTCTTGAAATATTGCTCCATAAAATATTGTAATACTACAGACAACCACTCTACATAAAAAGCAACTATTATCAGGTACATATACATCAGAAATCAATTAAATATTTGTAAATAGGAACTAGAGCTGTGGACATGGCACGGTAGACAACCACATTTTTGAGGTTTTGGAGATGTTCCTTTTGATTTGTGGGTGTGTGTGTGTTTCTTCTTGCTTTACTTGCTTGCCAGGTCCTGATTTACCGAAAACTAAAAAAAGACCATTGTATGTTTACAGGTTAAATTTCTGAACTAAACTTTTTAGGTCAGGCTTGTGGTATTTAAGATGATATTAGGTGATTTATTGGGTCCTGTCCTGCTCTATCTCAATATAGTGACAAATTTGCAATTCATCTTAATTCTCTGCATTGTAACTATGCACAATGGTAACAGGAGACATTGCTTTAACTCAGTCCTAATAGATGAGAATATTTACCAGGCTGCCAGGAGCCAGTTCCTAACCCTGTGAGGTTTTCCTGCTGTCTCAATCAAATTCAGTCTGGGCTTGAGCGGTTTATTTATATAGAACATTTACAGATTTTGATTTCTATTTATTTTCTTAGAGAATGGTGGCTACTAACCGGATAACTGGTTCTCAGGGCATTGTGTATGTGCTGATGGTACCCGCAGCCGTGAGGAGCTCCCAGCTCCAAGGGCCAGACGCACCTCTATCGACAGCCCTCAGCAGGGACAACGCTGGAAAAGCAAATTCTTTGACACCAAATTGCAATGCCAGGAGCTCTCAGACGTTTTCCACACAACACTCAATTACCTCAAAACACACACTGGAGGACCTCACTGGGAAAGAATTTCTGCTTAGAAATCTCTAGAATTTGTGTAATTGAACATATCACTATTAATACCTGTTTCGAAGTTACAGAAGTACATTATTTTGTGTTCTGTTTGTTGGTCCTGCAGCAGAAGATAAGGGAGCAGCTCTCTGCCACTCACCCTGATGGTGACATTAATCACCCATGTAGGTGTACACACATGCCTCGTTAACTCCTTCCTGGCCCAGGTAGCACCAGCAGCGGCATGTGGAGAAGAATGATAATGGATGTAATTAATTGTGTTCATGAGCAGACTAATACCTGCCACTCTCTTTGTTAGAAGACAAAGCCATGGGCTTGCGATGATTAGTAGCTCTTATTATTCATCCCATTGTCACAGATCTGATCAGTATTGCTGAACAGTGGCTGCAATATGAATATTTATTATTAACAATTCTGAAAAATTCTTATTTTGGCTATGCTTTAAAATCATCTCCAAGATGACAACAAGCTACAGCATGGCCAGCTAAAACCCACATGTAATGCAGGAATTCTTTCAAAGCACGTCTTTAATGAACACTGGCCATGATTTTGAATCGAAATCCTGATCTTGGAAGCTTTTTCAAATACACAGAAGATGCCCAGGAAGAATAGATGATGTGTGTGGGCATGAAGAAGACACTGGAGAAAAATCCTCCCCCACAAGTTGCCACACACATCTCCAGACTTCTACTGCCGGGACTACTTAACCTCAAGCAGAAGCTAAATTAATAGCGAGGGTCAAAACCCACTGATCATTGTCCAGGGATGCAGAAGAATATTTTTCATGAACAAACCTGAAATGGAGAGTGAATAGCTTCCTTGCAGATAACAAAAAACATGAATATAAAATGCATTAACCAGAAATCATGAACGCAATGCAAGAATAGGGCACGACCTTGTGATGTTTTTCTGTAAGATAGTAGCCTGGGTAACTGTAAGGACCCCTTCTTACCTTAAATATCTATTAATAAACTGGACCTAGGCAAGAATTTTTCTAAATAATTTTTAATCTGGTCTCCCTCCTCTGCCACGAACAGAGTCCATTTTCACATTCATCTCTAAATACTTACATTCTCTATACTGCTATTTTAAATCAGTTTGACTTATCTGAATTTCACGCTATGCTCTGAACGCATCCTATGACATTTATCTTTCCATTCCTGGTCTGTACTGATGCTCTTTTTATTTATTCTATCTGATATTCTCAAATAAAGCAGTGGATCTTCAAAAGAAATCTTCAATCAAAGTGCAGTTCAAACTAAATCATGGTTCTGGCCAGGTTAAACATGTGACTCACCGTCTCTAATGGAAAGATGATGGTGGAATATTTCACTATCGACCTCTAAAGGAAATTCTGGTGACTGGTAGTTTTCTATTTCATTTCTATTCCCTCTCATTTTCTCAGACTGAAATGTAACATTCTTCTTTTTAATAGAGCATACTTTGATGGTGCTGGGAACTTTGGGTTCAGCTAATTCTCAAAGATTTAACATTTATTTTTCCTGTTATTATCATTGGCTTGGAGATACCTACTTCTTCAGCTCTGAAATAATTAGGTGTTAATTCTGTTCCAGCAAAGCAACAAGCATGGGACATTTTGAGGGGGTGAAAGGAAACAGAAAACTGTCCTTCTAACTTTAAAAGGTGGTAAGACAGGGCAACATGGCCATCTCTGGCATGCCTTTCACATGAACTGCAGGTTAGCAGAGACAGAGATTTGGGGGAATTTTAGGAATATCAGTAGCCACAACCAGGTTTCATTGCTGCACGTTAAATTACACACTGTAAAAAGGAAAACCTCCAGGAAGACCTCAACTCTGTCTTCTGGGGTGGGAGTTGGTGGCTACGGTGCCTGGAGGGATGACAGTGCATTTACAGGGGCTTGAACCCCCGATCCAAGCCCAAGTGTGTCTCCCTGGGTGTTTAGCCAGCGAGTAGGCAATGCATGCAACTCTTTCAAAGCCGTGCAGCAGTGGTTTTCTTTAAATGCCAGTTGTCTTTCACCACTAACTTCTTCCAAGAGTGACACTGCAAGGGGAGTTGGAGTCCCTCCATAGCCGTACACCTGCCCTCTCAGATGGAGGCAGTAGGCTGAGCTAATCTCCATTGAAAAATATGAGCTTGGCAGAAACCAGCCTGGCAGAGGCAGATAATGGGCAGGAGAGGATCTGCTCTGTGGAGTGAGATTTAGCTGGACTGACAGTGGCCTTCACTTGGGACTGGTAGATGAAACACTTGGCTCACCTTTCACCACGAGAACAACCTCTCCAGAAGCAGAACACCTTCCCTAGAACAGTTCAGTTGTAAAAGTTTAGACTTGAAAACATATGAAATAAGTACAGTTTTGGAGTCTGAAGAAATCATTTGATAAAGTAACCATATAAACTGGAAGATTAAACCATATAAACAGGTAGATATCAAATACTTTCCACCCTCTGTGCTCCATGACTAAAGCACAGTTTATTTCAGTTCGTTGACTATAAACACTCCCATGATATAATTACCAATGAAGGGACAGAGTCCCTGTGCAACCTCAGGGTGTTCCATGGGACCAGGGAACTTTCTTCATTGTCATACCCCAAAATCCAGATAATTATTTGTTCTCAGAGACGTCATCACTGGGAGAAGCGTAAGCTCCCATCTTGCACTACTGAAACAAGTTCAACCTGATGTAGGAAAAAATTAGAGCTGCCAGTTTTCTTCCTCATGAATGTTGCTCTGAGCTGGAAAACCACTCTGAGACAAATGGAGATGGGAGAAAAACACCTCATCCAGATTTTTCCAGCAGAGTATATTAAGAAATGGATGAAGCAGTTGGGTAGGAGGTGGTGCTAAAAGAATTGCTGGGTGATGGGCACTACTTGAGAGGAGAAAGCTGGTGAGAGGAAGGTCATGGAAAGGATCATCTCCGTAGGTTGTTCCTACTTGCATTTTTCCTTCTGGCTTTAGCATGGATAAGACTCTATCTATCTGCCACTGCCACCTGTGAGATGAGCGTTACCATTACTCCACTATCTCAGGAGGGGCTGATAAGATAATCCTGTTACATTTTTGAATTGCTAAAATATGATTTTTCTAGCCAAATGGTCATGAGTTCACTGGGCATGCACAGACCAGATAACAAGAAGAAAATTGGAATAAGCCAGTATATCTGGTTTTGCTACATAGACCCTTACTGAACTCTCCATATTTCTACCTTCTATATGTGGTTAATTTATTTCCTGAGATTATAGGGCATTGAGAATTTTTATTGATTTTTTATTTTGAGTAATTTATACGGTATAGCGACAGCATAATAGAAGTAGGTGTAAGTGGAATAATACCAACCATTCCTCCCCTGACATTCAGAGAGTACAAAAACCTCATGAGGGCAGATTTTTAAAGGATTAAGTCTGAAGGCAGTCAAATTATGGGGACGTCACCATGGCGTGGTCTCCTCATGACCAGGGCTTGGGCATCACTGGGCATGCACAGACCATTCCCAGGGAGGCCACCACCACAAGGCTTGGATCAGTCTCCAGTGCATATTGAGTCAGAGCCTGACTAATCAGTTAAGAAGGAAGAGATCTTTTCAAATGTTTTTCCTGAAGGTCTCCTTTGAAGTGCTGATCCAGCCAGGGTCTGACCTCCCTAAGTTATGCAAGTACAAATTTACTTCCTTGACTTCAATGAAGTCAATTCACTCTTCCCCTATTTATCAGATTTAATAAGTCTTTTTAACTTAGCAGAGTCATTCAACCTGAATAAAAACTCTTCAAAGGATTGATGCCAATTAGCATTCCCTCCTCACTGCAATTATCATGTCTGGGTGGGTTCAGGTTATACATCCCCCTCTGCATGTGCAGTTCTCATGGAGCTCTTGCTCCTCTGTGCTTACAATGCTGCCAAATGAAAAGGCAGGACAACTGTGTCCAAATGAGAGTGCGATGCGAGGTTTTATGAGACAGAGAAACCTGTGCTGCTTTAAGTCAGAAAAGGTCTTGAGTTCATTGCTGTTTCAATGAAAGCTTGGAGCTACCCCCAGGAGACTCTGGAGCTACAGTTGGACCTTCTGCAGCATCTCGATGCAGAAGCAGAGCGTGGTCCCTTCCCCTCTACCCAGGGGCACCCCAGGGGTGAGTCCGACCCCGGACAGACAAGGGGTGTTCACACTGATGCTCTACAACTCTCCTCTCTCGCTGAAAATTGTTTGTGAGGTATTTAATTTAGAATTCAGATTTTTTGCAGAGATGCTGTAAGGCTGAAGGAAAGCCAACTGCGTAAATTTACATCCAGCTCTTTGTTTCGCCTTGCATCCCAGCACAACTTTTGACTCTTGTATAAACTCTGACTTCCATCCGCAGCTTTCATTCCTTTGAGACTTTGGTGGAACTGCTGAAGTTCACCAAAGCTTGCAAACCTGAGGCCTCAGTGCAGTTTGGAAGGTCAAGACACTAAAGAACGTAGATTGAAAGATGTTAATATTTTAAGTTTTCATATTAAAATAGAAGACCTTTGCACTTGTCTGATTTTAAACATTAATTTCAATAGTTATTTTGCCTATAGTTTTGTCCAAAGTATAAACCCCCTGAGATTTACCCAACCAAATTTCCATGAGCCTTTCTTCTGCATCCATTTTTATTGCTGTTTTTGCTGTTATAGATGGTGCTTCTTTTAACATGCTTTAATTAATTCATTGGTGATTTGGCAAAAACATAAAATGGAAGATACAGGTTAATAATAGATTTAAAAATGAAGGAGAAAGGGTCAAGTAATGTTATGTCTTTGGTTGAAAAGATCAAATCCATTATTCAGGGGACAGACTCACTGCTCTAAAGGCGAGCTGAAAGCACGCACAATATGCACCCTGTCACTTTATGGTTAGAGGACTTGCAGAATATAATGTTGCCATATCAAAAAGGGTAAAAATGCTGCTTTTTCCTGTTTTTAACAGAGCTTGTCTCCTTTCCACTTGTTTCATGTTGTTGTGCTCACAAGCATCCTCTGCAAAGTGTGTTCAGAGGTTATGTTGAGAGAAAAGCCTCCTTAAAATACTGTATTTTTATGGCTGATGATTGTAATACCTCAAAACACACTCTATCATGTGCATTTGTACAAAAATCATAAAAGAGAGAGCAATAATTGGGGCGCTGTAAAGAAAAATTTGAAACATTTTAGAATAATGACTTATGCAGAGTCAGTAAAACATCTCTGTTCTTTATAGGTGAAGAATCAAAATATTTTATCTAGACTTTTGTCAACCTGAGGAAAAGTCATTTCCTAGATAACACATAGGAGAGAAAAATATGAAAACTGAAAATGTATTTCAGAGGGCAGTATGCATTGGTTAGTTTAAAAGAAGAGCATCAGAAAATTTTGAAAAAATAATAAAAAACTAAGGAGATAGTTGTCTCTGGTTTCTATCCAGCATAATTCCACAGACATTGCTGGAATTGCATGAACAGAAAAAGGGTGAAATCACATTTCGTTCCTCTATTTGTAGTAGCCCAAAGATCTAAGACAGTGAGGAATATCAGAACTTAGAGGAAGAGGATTCTAATGTCCAAGCAAGATCCAGAGTTTGTTTTGCCAAGGACTGTCATCTACGGCAGAGCGAGTCCTGAGCATGTCTCACCTCTGGGCAGCACCACGGCCAGCCTTGGGAACAGGGGACATTCCAGCCTGGGAAATACTCCATATTTCATTTCAATATTCACGAGAAAAGGAGCAAAAATGTTGACAAATACTGCTGAAGTGGGTGACCATACTTACTTCTAAACATATTCCAAAAGCATGTTTGGCTTTAGCCAGGCATCTTGAAAAACAACTGACAACACTTGGCAACTAAAAACCATGTAAAAGTATAACAGGAGTTTACACAGAATTAGGACAAAGTCTCCACATTTTTAAAGTGTGCTACTATCCTCTTTTGTGGTATTTTTCTATAACACATAACTCACTTCCTTGGGAGGCTGTCAGAAAGGTTACGATATGATTTTCTTTATATCTTTTTAAGGCATATAAATTGCTCTACTAGAAATTAGCTTGAGACATATCTCACATATGCACTTCTACAGCTCCTAAATTATTGGAACTGTTATCATTAGGAATGTAAGACTTCAATCACTTCAATTACAAAAAATATTCAGTTATCTAAATCAAGTGCCCATTTCTCAACCTTTCAGCAGCAGAGGCCTTTTACGAAGTGTGGGCAATGGAGCTGTTGACGATGATGATGGCAGTTTATTCACCTGTCTGTTTACACCCTATTTTTCAGCCCAGGACATTAATGTGCTGGTTAGTAGGGATACAGCTTTGATGGCCAAGTCCTTCTATGTTTATTATTTCATTATGTTAACCTGCTCAGCTCAATACAAAAAGATTAAACTCTGTGCTACTGGTTTTTGTCTAAGGCAGGATTTCTGCAAAGAAGGGCTGTGTGTTTGTACCCAGAGATAGGAAATGCAAGAATTTCAACAAGGAATAGAAGGATTTCTGCAAAATTCTGATCAAATAGACAGCTTCAGAGAGCTTTGAGGGGAAAATAAACTGTTTATATACACAGTATGTGTTGAGAAGCCTTAATTAAACATTTGAAAACCAGCTGATGACTGTCACAGGCAGCCTGACTATGCAAGGGTATTCTCAGGGAATGATCACAAGTTTTCCCTCAAACTATATGAGATAAGATGAGATGATGACAGGTGATGGGAATTTCATGCATTATCCACAGAAATCAGAAGTATTTGCCTTCTGAAATGAAAAAAACCCCTAACCCACTAAACCTTGGAGAGCTATTTTTCAATAACCTTGTCTTCCAACATTCACCCAGGAGTAACTCGCCAGCAAACACACAAGCCAATTAAGTCTGGACACATTGCAAAACAGAAATACCAGCCAACAGCCTTTTTCTGGAGACAGATTTCTGCCATTTCAGTGGTATATAAAAAGGACAGCAATGCATATCTTCGTTCCTCTAAAGCAACAGGAAGGGCCAACTCATTATGTATCTTCTCCATCTTCATCCAAAGAGCAGCTGCTTGTCCTGCCCACACTACGTTCTGCAATGGCGACCCCATAAGCTGGAGCCAATTTGGACGAAACTCTGCTATTTAGTGCCCAAAGGCACATGCAAAACTTGGACTGCTCTTGCAACAAAAGTGCCTGTTGCAACGGAAAGGACAGAGAGGAAATACAGCAGCATTTATTACTTTTGTCTGTTGTACAGAGGGATTCTGAAAACTTATGAGTAACATGGATTAGTCTCAGGAACTTTAAAGTTCAAGTCATTATTCATGTTCTTTTATACATTGTGTTGAGGCTCATACATTTTTTTGCAAAGCAGATGAATCTCTGTTCAAGGTTTACCCAGAGGCACAATGATCTCTGCCAGCCAGATACAGATGAGCACTCTGCGCATCAATAACACTTACCACGTCAGCTATGACTACAGAAGACAAAGTACTTATTCTAATATGGATCACAATAAAAAAGCATAGATCATAAAACTTGGTCAAGAAATTTGATCACTGAATAAGGCAATAGCTTTGAAATATATCTGCTCCATACACAATCTTAAAATCACTCCCAAGACAGTTCAGGTTGCTAAACTGAAAGTCTCTGGTGAGTCCATAAAGATTAACGTGGTAAGATATGCTAAATACCATTACATGCCACCGTGATTGAGTTAAGCAGCGCCACTAAAATTTGGTTATAGTAGTGAAGAAAAACTAGACCATGATATAGATGTATGACAATTTTAATTCCAAATTTTGAAAAATAAATTTAAACTAATTTGCTGAAGACCATTTAATGACATGGGAAATTAGTTTCCCTGAATTAAGTTATTATCGAATCCTTTTGTTTATGAACATCAGAACCCAACAGAGCACAAGAGCTCAATGCCTGAGCTTTTTGTTACCTTTTTGCTGTGAATTATACATTGCTACATAAGCCAGAGAGAGTATGACAGGCTATGTACAAACTCGTCTGTAGTTTGTCCGTTGAAACTGCTCAAATCAGTGGTATGGGGTCTGTGGGTTGGGGTGTGCTCCCCCAGGAGACCTTCCCTGGCATCGGGCAGGGATGTCCCAGTGAGGACTGGGCAAGGCTGGAGCTTGCAGGGAGTAAGCAGGGCTCAGGCTGGGAACAAGACCATCGGGAGGACGCTGGTGGTAACCTCTTTGTAGGCAAAAACATGAGATTGCTCATCTTCTGCTTAGTATTTGCTTGAAAAGATCAGGACTTCCAGCCTGTCCTTTCACATTTCCAGTCCCTTCACTAGTAACATTCTACTCAGAGTCCAGCATACTGCACTAAGGTGGTTTCTTCCCTGCTAGAGCGCAAACTATCTGAATGAGATTAAACCTACTGAGATGACGGAGAGTCTGTGTCAGATACGTGAGTGGGAAACCCACAGAGATCAGTCTGGAGCCTTTGTTTCAATCCAGGAGTGGTTTTGGGGAAGCCAGTAAGAGCCTGCATTGAACTGGGGTCCCAAAACCACTCTGAAACGCCATCGTGGGAAATGTCAGGGAGAAGTGCTAAGTGCTCTCTTGACACAGGGCAGCATAAGAGCCATCCTCCACTTCAGTGAAAACCCAAACACAACAACAAGAAGACTGTTACGTGGCAGAAAGCGGCTGAAGTGGTTGTGGTGACCCCCTGCTGAGCATCTGCACCCAGCGGGGGTGAAGGGGGGCTCCGGGAGGGATGCTGAAGAGCAGCTGGGCAGAGGGAGAAGCAGCAGGAGACACCAGAGGAGCAACAGGGGCCTTGGCAGCATCATCTATGCACAGAAAAAGCAAAACACAAAGGCGGAAAAAGAAAGAGAGAAGTGGCGGATGAAAAGGGTTTTGAACTACGAGCAAAGAAATCCCGGCCACTTGAGCCTGGCTACGTGGAGCCTGTACGAACAGACCTGCATCACAAAGCCTGACTCCATCTCAAAATTTCTCTTCCTCAGAAATCTAATTTCGGCTAAATGCTGGAGTGACAAGTGTAATAAAAATAACACTATAAAATGCATGAAGAATTTCCTTTCCTAAATATCAGATTTAAAAAGCAAAATAAACATTAATTCTCTGCTGTCCTGCTAGTGACACTGATGTGATTCATGGCTATTCCACTGCACAAGGCTATGTTCTTTTCTTTGAGAAGAAGAATATAAATCTTCAGATGAGTTATCAAATGGCTTTGTTATTAATTCTGTGTTATCCTTGAATTTAATGCCACTGGGTGGGAGGAAAAGAGGAATTTCCCACAGAAAAGGAATGCAGCATCAGGCAAACTTGGAAGCTCCCTAAGGTTAGTCTGAAGGAGTTTCTTTCTGATCCCTCCTTTGAATAGGACCAGGGAAGTGCCGATCCCATTGTACTGGGCACTGGCAAAGCCCTTCCTCGAGGGCTGTGTCCAGTTTGGGGCCCCTCACCACAAGGCAGAGACTGAGGGGCTGGAGTGTGTCCAGAGAAGGGCAACGGAGCTGGGGAGGGGTCTGGGGCACAAGCCTTGTGAGGAGCAGCTGAGGGAGCTGGGGGGGTTCAGCCTGGAGAAAAGGGGGCTGAGGGGAGACCTTCTCGCTCCCTACAGCTCCCTGAAAGGAGAGGGTAGCCAGGGGGGGTCAGTCTCTTCTCCCAAGGAACAGGTGATGGGACAAGGGGAAATGGCCTCAAGTTGCGCCAGGGGAGGTTTAGGATGGATATTAGGAGCTGCTGTGCAGACCCAGGTTCTGCATGCCCTATGCCCAAGAACCCTCATCGCTTTCTCGGGAAAGCCTGAACCGTTCTCTTTCATCGTCTGCGGAAATCTAGTAGGACTTTCCTAATTTCAATTTCAATAGGCATGGAAAAAATTCTTTTTATTTGGTATGAGTTCAAAATTAAAGAAATGAAGACATGCCTGTGTGTCTGATATAAGCATGGAATTTAACAGAAAGTGGCAAAATATCAGCTCTTTTTTATATCAGCTCTTACACTATCAGACCACAAATTAGCCACTGTCTGCTCCTGTCTCAGGAGGTTCACCTTCCTCTGATCACTAGGTTGTACCCTGTTAAGAAGCACTGTGTCAAATAAAATGGATCAATAGCACTATCGGTATGTGACTCCCTGGTAAAATTCACCCATAATTTTATTTTTGAAGTTCTTGTTCTTGTAAAAAGACACTGACCACTGTGGAAAGTTGTCTTTACAGGAACAACAGTGCAAAGGGCAGTCCTGTCCCCTGCCCCATTCCCAAGGGACCTGGGGGCAGGAACCCCCCAGCCTCCGGGCATATGTGGGAGATGTCTCTCCGCTGAGAGGGCTGGTGTGAGCTACAATTATCACGAGGATGGGGATTTTGGTTTTCATGTTGTCACCTGTGTGTTAGCAGCTGGAGAGAAGCTGCCTACCCCTCCACCGAGCCAAGAAGCTGTCGGATCATGTTAAGGCGCATTGAATGCTACTGACAGATTGTGGATGAATATTCATGGCCATTATTCTGCAGTCTGCACCCTATATATGCATTATCTGTAAAAAATAAATAAATCCAAAAAAGTCTGAACTGATCCCTCAAGCCTGAGCTTATTTTATCAAAATCAAATGTGGTTAAAAATACCCGAGATGGCAGACTGCATCGTCCTTGGCATGGTTTACTGCTTCCTTGGGCATATCTGGTCCCCAGCAGTGTAAAACACCCAGGTTCCCCAGGGAGAGGCTACAGATGGGTGTCACAGACGGAGCTGTTGTACGAAAAGAAATAGTTCCACGTTTCTGGGTATTTAGAGAAAGGAAGAGTAGTGCTCAGGGCCCCCCTGCTCATTTTTACATCAGGAGGAGTAGCCACCCCCCTGGGAGTTCCCCCCACAGCTTTCAGCCCTCTGGCCCCAGCAAGCTTTTAAGAAACTTCTGGGAATTTTCTCAGAAAGGTCAGGCTTTTTATTTGTCATGACTCAGAAACCAACAGAAATCAAGGTCAAAGCATGAACGGCCAAGACTTCCTACAGTTTAAATTGGCATCTTTTGCTGTCTGGGCTCTGGAAAAGAGACTGAGCAGTACAATGGGAAAATTGCTGAGGCCACAAATTACTCAAAACCAGGCAAAGGTCAAAAAACCAAACAGACCGTGAGGACATTTAGTGGGTACCAAACAAGTCCAGGTCAACTGGCAGGATGATGGTGGAGGAATCCGCATCTTGACAAAGACACATTAGTATAAGTTTTGGAGGATTTCTTGTGGTTTTGTAGGGATTAGACCTGGGAATCCCTTGTAAGTGCAAGCTCATTTGCTCACTACGTGCTATTGTTCCTTACAAGTGAAGTGCTAGGCGGCATAAAAACAGTAGAAATTAAACAATATGAAGAATACCTTAGTATCCTGCCTGCTGTAGAATCTTTGTTCTAACCTAAATTTATCTTTCTCTAAACTAGAGTGGCTGCACTTGGAAAATGCGCTCAGTATTTCTCACTATCTCAAAAGAGCTGGGCAGGTGTAGGAAGTTACCCATGCCAATAATCAGCTAACACATTAAAAATCAAAAAGATGAAATCATTGAATTCAAGAATAAATAAATAAGAGGATATCCTGTAGAGATTTACGGAATTAGAAAGAGAAGAGGAAGAGGCATTAAGTATGACACTTGATCTGTCTTGCTGTATATAAACCACCAACAATTTCTAACACTAAATTAATTTTACTTTTGACTTATTTTGTTTTGCTCAGGAAAAAGCCTTTCATAGAATAAAACACGCCATCCTACAATGAAAGCATTTGAGACATCCATGGAGAAGGACCTGACAGGAGCCATCCCTGCGAGTCCATGGGTGATGACGCCAGGGTTTGTGCCTCCCACCTCTAGCACACCTCCAGCACACCTCCCGTGTCCGGGGGATATACGTGGCCTGGTCCCATGGTCAGATGCTTTGGAGGATGGAGCTCCTCAGGATTAAAAAAGTAAATATAATAAATAAAAATGAGCACCCCTCCTAGCAATGAAAATACTCAAACACACTATATTAGTAGTGTGTTCATAGTGCTTTAACCTAGTTAAAGCAAATAAGGAAATAAATCATCATGGAAAAATTCAATTATTAACTATTTAGGATTGTAAGAACTAATCCTAAATAAGAGGTTTTTCTCCACAACACCTGGACTGATGATCAGAAGAGACAGAATAAGGGACAAATATGGGTCATTACCCAGAAAAGCAGGGCCTGTACTCTGGGAGCTGGGTTTGGCCCCTGTAAGATTAAGCAATGGTTAAATCTTCATACCGATTAACTTGCCACAGTACAAAGTGATAAAGACAGGGACACTTCTCTACGAGTCAGAAATACATTTTACAAGGCTGGGGTCAATGCACTGGAGCATGACTATGTTGGGAATTCATGTAAACTAATGAGCAGAAGAAAGCTTTAAAATGGGACAGAACTGAGCTGAAACAGTCAGTGCACCTCTATGCAGCCTCCAAGAAAACTTCCTTTGCATAAAGCAAAAGTGAGAACAAAAAAGAGAACAAAACTCCCATGTTTTCCAAAAGAGCTTGCCTAGGCTGCTGTACAACCTAGAAGATTTAGAAACTCAGTCTTTAGGAAGGTTCAAAGAGCGTCATAGGAGAAGAAGAAGAACCAAAATATTCCACTTTCTTCAATTTTTCAGCCAGGAAGCGCTAGCCACACATCTGCCATATCTGCTCCATCCATCATGGGGAGAGGAAACTTTAGATCCATATAAGACCTGTCTCTCTAAACTCTATTTTTGCTTTTGAAAAACCTCTACAAAATTTTAAATAAAAAAGGAGAGAAGAGGTGGCTGGTATACGTAGGAGTGACACACATGAAGAGCAAAGAGATGCCCACATAATGGCTAAACTTTCCCATGGAGGGGGTCAAACAGCGATGGTATGAGTGACCACATACTGTTACTTGGCAGTTTCAAGATAAAACACACCACAAGGTGAAGGTTTACTGGAGAAGGCAGATGTGTGGGATAGCGGCAGGAAGGGGTACACTGTCCCTCAGGGTGCCAGACAAAATCCTACCATACACTCCTTCATCCATTTCTTTGAAAATTATTCTCTTTCAGACAAAGGAATGTGAAATAGAAATTAGTGACCATGCTACAGACTGATAACGCAGGAATTACAATTACTTAAAACATCATTAAATTATGTTTTAATGTTTATTCCATTTTGCTTATGATACAATTTTTCTATCTACTACAGTCACAGAAATAAATGATTTAATTTCTCCAGCCTGCACTCTGGATAAAGTATTGTTCTTGGAAGCTATGGAATATATATGTTAATCAGCTCAGCTGCTGCCCATGCCATTACCAGCCCTATTCATTTGTTTCCTGTTGTCATTCTTGATTAGACATTTTTAGAACAGATTACTGTAATAACAGGGGGCGGGCAGGCAGTTCCCCTGCTACGAGTGTCCTTGGATCAATCTTCTGATCACAAGTGAAATATATTTTTCTAATAAATGGCTGGTCTGCTTTATGTTTTCTGTAACTTTTCCGTTTTGGGAATCAATTAGTGATTCTGAAGAAAGGTAGTTGGAACTTTAAAAACCAACATAAAGACACACTATTGAAAGAGTAGGTGAAATAAAGTACTGGGATTGCTTGAAGCAACAAACTGAGGAATCGAATGACTTTTTTTGACCTTTTAATTCAGCACCCTTTGAAAATAAAACTCTGCCCAGCCTCAGAGCCAGAGACCTCAAACGAGGTCCTCGTAACACCAGTCGTTTCTGCTGCTTTGTGCTGGGAGTAGTTGTATGGGTTGCACTTTTAGTTTGTTATTGATTTCTTTGTGTTTTAAAGAAAAGCCTAGCAGCTGCCACTGATGAGTGAGTAGATACTCTATGGCTGTTTAATTTATCAGAAAGCCACCAATTAATAACACAGACCAAGACAAACACATCACTACCCAAAAGGCCCTCTTCCTTTTGACTGGCCTTCAAACACCACGTCCTTCCATTTCTGCCACTACGCAAACATCCAGCTGCTCCCCACGCAAACAGGTGCTTTACGACCCAAACTTCCCAAGAAGTTTCCCCAGAGCTGTGGGGAGCCTGGCCGCAGCCAGAAACCCCATTGCACAGCACTCGCCTTGGCTGCGTATGCATCTCAGCCTTTGTAGTTGTTGAGGCTGGAGCAACAAGAGACTTAATAGATATAGAGATGACTCAATGCTTTCCATCAGCTGAAAAAAAATGGGATTGCAGGCAGCCAGAGATGATAATTAGAGCATAAACTCAGACTCATTAACAAAGAAGAGCAGCAGAAAACCCTAGATGGATACAGCTGGAATAAGAGAATGGGTTGTTTCATCCCATTTCTTTTATTCACATAGTAGAAAATGACTCACCCCCTCAAAACATTCTCTCCAATCTCTATTTTTGGAGCCGTGGGTCATGGGGAGAACAGACCCTTTACATCCTTATGAGGTCTGGCAACCACTGCACTAGCTCGAGACCTTCTTGCCAGAAGCCACTGCACAGACACATACGGTTGCTGCAGGTGGGACCGTGGTCATCCATCTCTTGGTGACCACAGCATGGAGCAGCCTCAGCTCCCCTGCCACCGCAGAGGTATCCTAAGGCATCGTCTGGACCTGCAAGGGCTGACCAGGGCAAATGCTGGGTCTCTGCATACTGAAGTGGGAGCTTCTCATCCACCGAACGAGACAACCCTCTGGATCTGCACAGTTAAGTGACCCCTAGGACATGTTGAAGACAGATTTTTAGAATCAATCATAGAATTGTCTAGGCTGGAAACAGCATCTCCCCCATCCATTTCACCTCTTGAGGCACAGGGTATCTTAAAGGCCTCTCCAGTGAGCTTTGCAGTGAACTCTAACAGCAGAATACTAAAGTATAAACTATTTTCTACTCAAATGTAAGCAATGCATCCCATAGCAGAAGCAGCCTGTTGGGAAGCCCCATGGTGGGAAGAGGGCAGGGCAGGAGACGGTAGACATCCCACCAAGCAGTGCTGGCAGCAAGCTGCCCCTCCACGGCTCCTACTGCAGACCCACACCACCCTGTCTCCCCAAGTCCACACACCCCATGGGGTGAGGAGGGCACCAGCCCCATGCCTGACACTTTCCAGTGGCCCCGCTTTGTAAACACTGCGATTTCCTTCATTTCCCCCACAATGCAATAAAACCCCAAGTGTCTGCAGGAACGACTCAGCATTCATGTTCAATAAAGAGCTTTACTGCAATTAATGACTTTCTTTCAATAATTACTTCACTTGTTTTGAATTAGGAACTGCGAATCCACTGATAAATTGACCGATTTGAAAGATTTATTCCCACTGTAGCTCCTGCAATCTGCTTCTCATGCAGCAATGCATCTCGGTGATTCACACCCAGCAGCCCCTGAGCCGTCGGGGAGAGAAGCCTGGTTCTCCAATGCCCCAGTTCCACCAGTGTCATCTTTTCCTTGCCATCCGTACCAGCATGGCGTGGGGCACAGAACAGCATGGGGACACTGCGCCTCAGGACACAGCAGTGCACATGGGTACAACACGGTCGTGCTCTAAAAACAGTTCCTATATATCTGAGGTCACAACTTCTCACTTTTTCCAAAGTCAAGGGCTAGTTACTAATATCTAATTAATTTAGATATTAATCTAAACCCCAGACAAGGTTGCCCAGAGAAGCTGTGGCTGCCCCATCCCTGGAGGTCTTCAAGGACAGGTTGGATGGGACTTGAAGGAACCTGCTTCAGTTGAAGATGTCCCTGCTCATGGCAAAGCGTTGGACTCGATGGCCTTTAAAGGTCCCTTCCAGCCCAAACCGTTCTATGAGTCTGTGATTCTATGAATTTCTCAGCCCATTTCACCCTTGTAGATCATTCTGCTGGATGATCCAGATTTGCCTCATCTTCTGGCAGCTGATGGGATGGCTAGGAGATGCCTGACAGTGCTTCCCATTGCAGGTCTCCACGATCATTACCTAATTCCCTTTTCAAGTGCAATTATCAGAAAGAAACTTTTCTGCACTCCGTATTTGCCTCTGCTGCTTCACTAGGTTTCAGTGTGGGGTTATTTTAAAAACCAATTCCTTTTGCTCAAAAATGGAAAGCCTCTTAGAGCAGCGGCAGAGCTGCAGGATCTCTGCGCTGGCATGGGGATGTGACAGCAGCCTGGAGCACTCAGGGTCTCCATGAGAGAGTGTCCCTCTACCCCCATGCTCAGACCCAGTTGGATTCGGGGGCCTGAGATGGTCCAGCTGGAGGGTGTGGGGCTCAGCACCCTCTGCAATAGCTGCTGCTTGCAGGAGAAATGTGCATAAAAATAGTATGAGCGGTTAAAACACTCAATTTGTCAGTAAGAAGACCTATACTAACCAGACTTTGATTTGCATCAATTTAATCATTTGAGATTAGCATGCACTATTACTAAGTGTGCGTTAAGTGTGTGTCTATAAAGGCATTTAACAACCGGAAAGTTTTACAGGGATCAGAGAGCTTTCCACATGTTTCCAGGCAGTGTCTCAACAGCTCGCGGTAAAGGCACACGATTAATAGGTAAATGTCAGAAAACACGGTAAAGTGCTGCTGCTGCCGGATTTAAGGACATGTTTGTAGGTGTGCTTTACAGTGAATCCTTCTCGATCCATTTAGTACAATCCTGCTACACCAGAAGAGTCTCATTTGAAGTGTGCTGTGGTCCATGTTTATAAAGAACTAGGGTAAGTCTCTAAGTGTATTTAACACCTTCTGAGCAGCACTTCCAGCTGGCTGATCTCTAAGGAAACAGCTTTACCCCTTAAGATATGTTATGCCATAAGTGGCATGCACAGCCACACGTGTGCATGCAAAGACATTTTTAAAAAAAATCTCTTTTTAAACTTTTCCTAATTTTTAAGTCATACCAACCCATGTCTGATTTGCCTCTTTGCACTTTCCTTCCCACCCTACTCCAATATTTGCGGGAGATATTATTATACGCCAGCTTCCATGACAGGAGAAAGAAAATCCTGACAGAATATTTTCACAGAGCTTTTTTCAGGTTAAATGTAAGCAGATTTGGTATGGAGAAACTAATCCTTTCAAGGCATATTTAGCCATCTCCCCAAGGAGCGGATCAAGTGGTGCGTATTTCAGAGCTTGCCAATCACATTAAAAAACATTTAATTCCACTGTGGATATCCCTAATGCCTCCCTACATCACACAGGAGCCCACACAGGAATTTCAGGCCCTTTGCTTCTCCTGACCAGTGCCATGGGCAAACCCATCCCTCCTGGATGGGGCAGGGGCACAGCACAGGGTAGGAGTGTGGGGCCTGAAACCACCCTCTGCCTGCTGGGAACTGGAGAAGGAAAGCACAATTCTGCCTAGCCCATTTAGTCCGATCATTCGTGTGAACAGTTAAACAATCCGCTGAGCTACTGAGAGGAAAAACCTCGCAGTCATTCATTCCCTACTCCAAGCTACGCCAGTTTGTTGCCAGACTGCTTGCCAACTCTTCGGAGACACATGAAGGTTTGTCATCTCCATTTGGCCCTTTTCTGCTGGTTTTGCTAAAGGCAAGGGATTACAGATTGGCAAGGGCTGGAAAGGACCTCTGGAGCTCAGCCAGTCCAAGCCCCTGCCAGAGCAGGGTCACCCAGAGCAGGGAGCACAGGAACGCGTCCAGGCGGGTTTGGAATCTCTCCAGGGACGGAGACTCCACACCTCTCTGGGCAGCCTGTGCCAGGGCTCTGCCACCCTTGAAGTAGAGAACTTTTTCCTCATGTTGAGATGGAACTTCCCGTGTTCCAGTTTGTGCCCGTTGCCCCTTGTCCTGTCCCCAGGCACCACTGAGGAGAGTCTGGCCCCATCCTCTTGCCCCCTGCCCTGTAGCTATTGCTGAGATCCCCTCTCGGTCTGCTCTTCTCCAGGCTAAACAAGCTGCTCCTTGCGAGCTTCCAGTCCTGGCAATGCCCTCCTTTGGGACAGACCTGGCTTTGACCCAGCAGGGAGACCTTCTGTCTCCTGCGAGTCCTACATTGCTCTACAGCCTTTCCACTGCGAGTGCACTGCGACGTCTGTGTGGAGCTTTCTGCCTGGGAGAAGGGTTGTGTTTTAATTTTTCATTTCCCATGGGAGTTGAAAGGTGAATGAAGGCTTTGCCTTGAATCTTCACTTTCACTGAACCCAAATGCATACCACCATGACCAAAGAGGTGAACCTGGGCTTCTTAGCAGGGTCCTGCTGCTGCCCGTGCCACCACTGTGGAGCACCAGGCATTGCTTCTGCAGGGGAGCTGGAAGCCAGGCTGGGGGGTGAAGGGGGAAGCCCACAGGTACTGCCTGGAGCTGAAATGGGGTTTTTTTCATAATTCCATGTCCTGGAAAACTGATAGGGCTCTGTGGGTGGTAAGGAGGAACAGAGCAGAGTAAGGAACCCATACGCAACTGTCTGCACTCAGATGATGCTCTAGAGGACTTTGACGGCCGGTAAACGGAAAGGGTAAAAAAATTACTCCCAAATACACTCCAGTATTCTGACACAAAAAACAAGCCCAGTCTTGTTCTCTTTTCTCATTGAACCATATTAAAAGATTAATAAGGAAGATGTGATCTTCAGGAAGAGGGCATACGGGATTTCTATTAAGAAGTCTATAAGCCTAACCAGATCATCAGTACCAGAGGTAATAAAATATCTTTCTGTGATCCTCACAACTGAAATTAAAGCCTTCAAGCAGCCCACAAGATTAAGGAAATTACTTCCATAAAGCATGATCTGTTACCCTTTCTGGACTTGGCTTAGCCACACAGTCAATCAGGGACAAATATTTTCTCCTACTAAGAAAAAAAAAATTTTACAGTGACACTTCTTTGCAAAATCAAGAATTTTTACTGATAACAAAATCCAATTTTCTTTGACCTGGTTTCTGCAGGAACAGTGACTACAGGCTGGCTGTTGTAGATCACTCCTCAAACCTCCCAATCCCAGGTTTATTTCAGTCCCTGCTTTCTGACTTCTGCTGCAGGGTGGAGGAGCGAGTCCCTACCCCGGCATCAGGACACCCGTGTCCTGCTCATTCCACTTGCACCGCATTGAACTGCACGGAGCTGAGCACACGTTGGGTGGCCAACCCTGCACTTCCCAACAAGCTACAGAGAAAAATAATTTTTCTGGCATGAAACAAACTCCATTTTGATTTGACTGAAAGAGCACAAAATCTACCCAGGGATGCTTTCAGGTCACCTCAAGCCAGATCGTGCTTTCCACTTTAGCCACGTGAGCGCAAGGCGTCCAGAACCTTTCCAAGCCACCAGTTTTCACCAAGACCTGTCCCTGGGCATCAGCCACTGCCCATGGGCCAAGTAGCCACCACTTCTGCCCTTGGGCTTTGGCTCTTGCAGGGCAAGGGCCAGAACTGGAGCAGGAGGGACAAAAAACCAGAAGAGTTCATTCTAATCATAGTTTAAATATTTCTTCTGAAGGTTATTAGAAAGTTTAATGCTTGTGCACAAACTTGTTGAATTAGTATCCAAGTTAATTGAGGACTGGATGATTACACAATTTCTATATACATAGTTAAGTATATATATCATGCAAATGAATAATAACAGAGTAATATTTCTTCTATTCCTAAACAGCAAACTCGCTCTTAATGCAGTTTTAATGTAAAATGCCATGTACAAAAGCATCATCTGATAAAACAGTAGTGCCCAGCGGGAGAACAGGCTGTGCCATGTCATCCCCACACCACCGTGGCTGCCAGGAGCAGAAATGCACCAGGAGGGCTCAGGGAGAAGGGGAGTTGGGGCCAAAATTTAGATTTTTGAATGTACCTTTCATCCACACTTCACCCTTCTTGCAACCTCCCATTTCAACCAGAACAGCATGGTTTCAGACATCCCTGCTACCAGGTTTGGATGTTTTTAAATTATTGCAGTAAAGTTGAACAAGAAAAAAAAAAAAAAAAAAGAGGGAGGCCAGGCACTGACGAGAAACCGGAATGCGCAAAGCCAAATGGGAAGGAGCAGTGGGGCTGCCGGCCCCATCCAACACAAGGCACTGCTTCCACTTGAGACGCTGCCAGTGTTGAAGGCAAATTAAAAGCACATTAGAAGGAATCTCAATGTTTTCGACAAAAGGCTATGGAGGAGTGATGCAGGGCAAACGGTTTCACTTAATATACACTTACAAGTATTGCAGAGGGATGTAAGCATCAATTTGACAAAATTATCGCAGGAGTAAAAGACCCCAGGGAGCCAGCTCAGCTGGGAAGGAGCACAGCTGATATGAGCAATGCAGATGGTAATGGAGATTTTGCTTCACTAAGTGACATGGAGTCAATAAAAGTGGGCATTATAGTCGAGCGATGCAAATTTTAACAACCAAAGCAATGGATAACCCTTGCCTGGCCCATGGGGATTCTGCTCCTGCCTGGCACTGTGGGAGTACGTGGTACCAACCTCCACAGGAAGACAGGGGAGGCCAAGAGATGAACCTGCACCAAGGAGACTTTCCTTTTCTGCTAGGATAGGAAGCAGAAAAGATAATAATTCAAGTAGGTGAGAGGATAACGAGCAATGGCTACGTGCACAGCCAGCAGGGTCCTGGATTGCCCTTCTGCTGGGTCAGGAACAAATTTTGAACTGGAAACCACAGTCCAACTGAAATAAGAAGTACCATCTTAAAACCAGGGAGTTTTTTCCCGGGAAGCTGGCACTTTCCCACCCTGCACAAGTCAGGAGAGGAGCAGAGGCAGCAGCTGTGGGAAGCGGCACGTCTCCATCACTCCCCACTTTACCTCCCTGCTTAATTGGTCATAACAGCAGCTATTTCTTGTCTGGAATAAATGAGGTGTCACTTTTCTGGGACAGTGCTGTGGAAACAGCTGTGTGATCACCCTCCCAGCATTAGCCAGAAAAAAAAAAAAAAAGCTCTGAAAGCAGCTTTTTTTGGGCGAAATCTAATTTGCCTTGTACCTCCAATGTCCTCCTAGAGCAGCTGTGAACTTCTCCCTGAGCATCCTCTGGTTTGACACTTAACTATTTCCTAACCAAGCAGACCAAAAGCCCAACAGAGCTGGTGACTGCCAGTGACTCAGAGACACTGGAGATGTGGCACTGGGGGTGGTGGCAGGGTTTGGTCAGTGAGTGGAGCTCCTTGGAGCACCCACAAAAGAAAGGACAGTGGAGGATGCCCCAATGCCAGCTTTAGTCCACACCTGCTGAACAACTGTCTCTCCCTTGCTCAGCAGAGATGCAAAATCTACACCAGCTATGCTTGCAAATGTAATTACTTGTTCCCAGCACACTGTTTCCAAGGCTCTCTGAGCATATGTTAACTACAGCAATGTGAGGAACATGATCAGGCAGTACCCCAGGAGACAGCACATCCCTCCTCAACTTGGCAGATCATGGTAAAACACCCCCGGCACCACAGTGAAGGGGATGATGGCCTCAGCAGCTCCCCCAGGGAACTGGCACTTCATCATCCAGGAAACTGGGACAGGGCTGGGCAGCCAAAATTTCACATCCCTGGGGAATCGCCCCACAAGGGCACCCGGTGTCCATGCGGGGAACGCAGAGCTCTCCAATTTAACATGGCGAGGAGCAGGTTTTTTGGCAAGAGCTCTCTCTCTCTCTCAAAGAACAAAAGTAGCTTAAATGGCAAGTCTAAGAAGACCTTGCTCATTAAACGGGTTTATTATTTCCTGAGCTCTGTTTAATCACCCTTTTAAAGCCTCCGTTTGCTAATTGAATGCTTCCCCTTTTAGCAGGAGATAAAAAGGAATGAGGAGTAGTTGGAAAAGGTTGATTATACATATGTATAAGTACACTGGGTTGCTCAATGAATCTGGTAGATGAGAAATTTCTATTTACCTGAAACCAATCAGCTGCTTTGTTATCCCTGTTTTCTGGGGATCTTTCAGAGTTTCCTTTGCAAAAGGCCTTACTCATCAAACGGGCTCCTCGTGACCATCAGCCATTCGTGGTGGTCACAGCTCAGGGACACTCGGCATCCTGCAGCCACAGGGCAGGTATCCCTGTCTCCCAGCACCTCTGTGCCCATACAGGTGACAGACAGCGGGATGGGGACAACTGCAGCGAGCCACAAAGGCAGGGCAGCAGTAGGACAACCCACACCGATGTGGATGCGACATTTCTCCATGTCCAAGGTTTGACACTTGCCGTCTTGTGGTATATCTCAACCTATACAATGGGGAGCTCAATTTGCCTCCATCTCTAATAAGCCAGATGTTGCAACTGCCACTGGAGATTGAATGAAAAGAAACACAAACATTTGGCAAATACACCCTGACAACATTTCCTTCTTTCCGTTTTATTTGCACTGAGAATATTCGCATGAATTCATCTATACAACTGTGTGTAAAAAGCTAATTCCAATAGTTCCGTGTGCACAATAGCTGCTGGAAAAGAGAATTTAAGATCATTTCACCAGCACTGCCATCACAACTGTGCTCTCCTCCGCACACAGCAGCAGCTCTGCGACTCGAGAACAACTCGGCTGCCCCTGCAAAAACCGAGAGGAACCAAACCCAAACTCTGCTCAACCACAGCTTTGAGAGATACTGAAGACATTCATAGGAGGGTCACAGAATAACCCACGAGGTGGGAGCTGAGCGCGCAGCGTGTGTGCCGAGAGGACAATGCGAGTGGAGTGATCCCCCCTGCCCTGCCCCAGCCTCCGCCAGCAGAGCTTGCCTCAAACTACTGAAGGAAGACATTTTTCTAGCACATTGTGGGAGTGAAATTAAGTAAAAGTGCATGTGAGCCCAGGGACAGGCAGCCCCACGATGTGCTCCCGTTGTGCTGTGACCAGAGACAGGGTGGGGGGGGGCAGCAGCCAGCAGAGCCAAGAGCAGCCATCAAAGCCCAGTTCCCAGCTCTCCATGGCCAGGGGCAACCATGCCCTGCACTGCATTGCATTTTTAAAGATACTGAACTCTCTTATTGCCAGAAATATTTTGATTGCAAATGCAATTCAGTGTTTGTGGTTTTGATAATTATTCAGGCATACTGCAAGAAGGAGTGATATCTGGGGCATGGGACTAACTTGTAGGGACATGCACGCCAGCAGGGAAAAACATTCCTTTGGGTTAGCAACAATTTGGGATGGACAGCCCATCCCTGGAGGTGTTCAAGGCCAGACTGGACGGGGCTTTAACCAACCTGGTCTAGTGGGAGGTGTCCCTGCCCAGGGCAGGGGAGGTAGAACAAGATGATCTTCAATGTCTTTTACAACCCATGATTAAGCAGCTGCTGTCAGCAGAGTGCCGGAATGGAGAAACATCTGCAGGAACCACCGTCACCCTGGTATGGCTTCTAAATCAAGCCCAGATATAATTAAAAAATATTATCCCTTTTATAAGAAAAGATGCCCCAAATCTGGGCTGCAGATATCAGCCCAGCTGGGGGACCTCTGCAGCATTTGCAAGAGATTTACCAGCCACAGAGAGTGCTCTGGAAGGAGCTGGCTTTGCTAAATAGCTAGGCAGTTTTGAACAAAGTATCCCTTTTTTTATCCCCCCAAGCATAAACTATCAGTTATAACACATAATTGCAGTGAGAGAGAGAGGAAAACAAAAGTTAAATTAGCTAAACTGTAAACAGAGACACTTTTTGAAAAAGATAAATGCGGACTAAGTGAATCAAAACTGGCTTAAACACAGGGGAGAGTGGATAATCAAGTTCAGGAATTAAAGTTAAAAAAAATAGGAGATAGAGTTTAGAAGGACGTCTATCGAGCAGCATACCAAAAGATCAGGAAAGTCAAGTCAAGGATAATCCGATCCCAGCAGAATTTGTGCAAAATGCTATTCTCTGACTGCAAATGCCCTGCTTGGACCTGTTTATGGCTCTTACTGTTAATTTGGCTCCTTGATAAATGCTGTTGCACTTCCCTGCGTTGTGATGGGTCTGTGGAAGAATGGGAACTTGTGATGTGTTATGATGGACTGACCAGATGCTTTTGCGCTGCGAGATCCTGCCCTGAGCCCACGCAGGAACCCACCAGCTTCCAGCCGCTCACTAACAGTTTGTCCAACCCCAATGAACGCTTCAGCTCCTGTCTTTAAACCAAGTCATACATTTAATGGGCGTACTTCAGTTCTGCAGCATTCAGGGCAACATGGGTAATGGTGAGTGAGAGACACGACTGAAAAGATGTCACTGCTCACCCCGTTCCTGCTGGGGATTGGCAGCTACTGGGCACAAACTCTTGCTTCCCTGTGCTTCTTCTCCTATGGTTAATGCAGTGCTGCAGCTCGCCTAGCAGCATTCTGAGGGGAGGAGATAGTAAACGTAATAGCCATTTTTCTGCTAGTCTGCATAAAGCAGTATGATTTCCAATTTGTTAGCGCTCATTTCCAAGTGTATTGCCTTGACAAGGCTGTACCCACAAGCTAATGAATTGCAGGTGGGGCTCGTGCTGGACTGAAAAATGGTTTTACACCAGCCTGAGCTCAGTGGGGGACTAGGCCACCAGCTAAATGGCTTTTATATTTGCCATTTCAGAGGACAGGAGCTTTGTCAGTACATGTTTCATCACAGCAGCCATGCCAGAAAGTGCCCGGGGGAAGGCGCAGAGCCCAGCAGGGGCTTTCTCCAAGAGCATGGCTACTGTCTGCTAAAGGGACATGAACCAGTTCAGAGTCTGTGGGACCATTGCTGGAGTCCTGCCTGCCACAGTCCCGCCTGCCAGGCCTTCCAGCATCCCAGGTTAATCTGGGACATGCATTTCCACGGGTAGGGCTCAGCCAGCTCATCACCTGGGGATATGCCGTCTGCTATGGTGTCCTCTGGTAACATTGCTACCAAATCACATGCTAATTTGCAAAATAATTTCCTTAAAGACAAAACCGTCCACCCAGAGTAAAGCTTGTAAAATTCAAGTATGCCTGGGCAAAACACTGGTGTGCAGCCCAATGGCTGCGTGGAAAAATGGGGAGTCTCTAATTCCAAGGGTTCAAGGGGCAGCGTTTCCAACAACCCTAGCCCTCCCCCAAACTGAACCACAGCCTCAGCCACTGGAGAGGGGAAAGGGTCTTGAAGGAACCGGTGGATGAAGTTGTTAAGACACTATCCATCTTATTTGGGAAGTCATGACAGTCCAGTGAATAGCAGCGATAGGACGAGGGAGAAGGGGTTTAAATTGGAAGGGGGGAGATTTAGATAAGATCTGAGGAAGAAATTTTTCACTCTAAGTGTGGTGAGCCCCTGGCCCAGGTTGCCGGGAGAAGCTGCGGCTGCCCCATCCCTGGAGGGGTTCACGGCCAGGCTGGACGGGGCTTGGAGCAACCTGGTCTGGTGGGATGTGTCCCTGCCCAGGGCAGGGGGTGGCACTGGGTGGCCTTTAAGGTCCCTTCCCACCCAAACCATTCTGTGATTCTATGATGAAAGCAGTGGTGCGGAGAAATGAGTTATTTCTTGAAGACTTTGGAAATGCTTAACTGCTTCCAGCCCCTTTCTTAGCAGAGGTGGCTCAAGTAGCGGACATGCACTACTCTATGTTTTCATCTGCTGTGGGAGCAGCAGAGCTGGGACCAAGCACACTCACACTCGCCACACTCACACAGAACCTAAAGGAAACCATCATAGTTACTGGGGGTTTTCCTTGTTTTTCAGGCCCTGTTGATGCAGTGCTTTGAGGCTTCACCGTCAGCAAAGCATTTGCCTGTCCTTCAGGCTTTACACACATTCAATTGCTTGCTCTCCCTCCCAATCTCTGATTAGCCGATTTTCTGTGGCTAGATGGAAGAGCATCTTGTTTAATTAAAGCCTGGGAACATTTCCCTGAATTGCTGGGAAGATGCAGGGATGCACTGTGAAGGTATACTGTATATTTTCTTATTAAAAGCATCATGTCAGAAGTAGAAGGAAGAACTCGAGCTATTCCATATTTCATATTAGACTAGCCTTAGCAGCATGCAAGACAACCATGAAGATTGCTTTAGAAATTATTCTGGTTGTCGAGCATCAACTAAAGGTGGCTCAATTTATTTTTTTTTTAAATCTTTGGAGTGATGTCACTATATTCATAGATATATATATGATATATATATGTCATATACTCATTTGTTGTAAAATAGGTGGCAGACTCTAGTTGTAAACCCAACACATGGGTTGGGTAATTACCGTTACTCACAGTAGCAGCTAAGACCATTTAATAAAGTATATATATTTAGCATAGCAGTGAGAATAAATGTTTGTTTATAGAAATGGAAATAAAACCCATGTGCAAAACCATCTGCTTCTGTCATTACTGTCAGAAGGATGTGAGTTACTACCAGCCACTGAACCATCAGCTTTACCACGGGTTTGCATCGGTGCAACTGAAATTATCAAGGGCATCAGCAGCAACAGGTTCCCCAATGTGTTTTGCTTTGCTTGGCTCTTTTTCATTTAATTGGGAATAAGATTGGAGCTGGCTGGACTGAAAAACACTGTTTATGATTCTCTTGGACCAAAACTACCTTTTTGCTGGGCTTTCTGCAGCAGGTTCCCACAGTAGCCCTTGAGGATGCTTGTACTGGTGTGAGGGCCTTGGTGCCCCACAGCTTCTCCCCTACACCAGGGCTAATCCCACAACTTGCCTCAGTAAAGGAATACATTGTTTTTTGCCTCTTCCTTAGCATACAGGCCCCATTGCTGGCAGATAGTCTGCTAAATACACATCAAAGAGCCACTGAGAGAAAATAAGCAAGATTCAAAATACAGTGTCTTGTATTCCCGAGAATTGCAGACAGACCAGTGAAATAAAACTTACCATCTTGTCTGCTGTTTCAAAATATAATATATTAAGAAAGTACCAATAACCCCACTTCCTGCTTATTCTGTCCAACACTACCAAATACCAGTTGGAAAACACAATGGTTATATCACCATGAAGGTTTTATCATGGAAAGATAATCACAAGCTACTTATATAGCCCAAGAGATAGCTGACAGCTTCACCAAGGGCAACAAAATTCTTTTTTCTCATAGCTAAAGCCTAACAACCAAGATTAAAGACATCCAGAAACATGGCTAGAAGTCTAGAAACATGTTCTTCATGCAATGAGAATTCCCACCCAAGGCCCTGAGGGACAGAGGCGTGAGCAGCTCCAGGAGGTGCAGTGGGATCCTGCCTCGGCAGTGCATTGTGTGGCTGTAAGGAGCGGCAGCCACAGCAGCGCTGGGACAAATAAATCAGTGCTGGGATGTAAACCAAGCATTCCTTCTCCCGAACGCATTTCAGTTACTTTTGGCATTCTGCATAATTTGTATTATAATTCCCAACATATAAAATAAACAATCTTACAGCTTTTTTGTTTTGTTTTTTCCCTGGTATCTCTCCTGTGGCAAAACTTTTCTCCTAACAGAGGACAAGTGCGGAATACTTAAAGAGGCCAGCAAAGCAGAGAGGAAAGAGTTGCCTTTTCTCTTCCCCATCATCACTTTAGAGAACAACACACACATAACTCCACACTCACGGCACAAGCAACCCCCACATTGAGCATGGCACGCTACAGAGAAGGCGGTAGACCTTTGCTGGAAAGGGCAACCCCTTCTTTTAATGGAAATATTCTGTACTGGGTAGAGTAGCTCTCTAGAAAGAGACAAGGCCGTGCTCCTGGATAACACGGGTCCCCAGGAGAGCTGTTTTTTCACCACACGGCTCTGGTGTCACACTGGGAAACCCATGAAGTCTACATGCTCAAGAGTGGCATAGGTGCTCACTTGTCCTTTTCCTTTTAACTTGGCTTTTTTCTTTTAACTGGCTCCCCAGTTCAAGAGAGACAGGGAACTACTGGAAAGAGTCCAGCGTAAGGCAACAAAGGTGACTGAGGGTTGGAGTATCTCCCTTATGAGGAAAAGCTGAGAGAGCTGGGACTCTTCAGCCTGGAGAAGAGAAGGCTGAGGAGAGACCTTATTAATGTTTACAAGTATCTAAAGGGTGGGTTTAAGGAGGATGGGGCCAGGCTCTTTTCAGTGGTTCCCAGTAACAGGACAAGGGATAACGGGCACAAGCTGAAATATAGGAATTTCCAATCAAATATGAGAAAAAACTTCTTTACAGTGAGGGTGACAGAGCACTGGAACAGGCTGTCCAGAGAGGGTGTGGAGTCCCCTTCTCTGAAGATTTTCAAGACCCGTCTGGATGTAGTCCCGAGTAACGTGCTCTGGGCAATCCTGTTTTGGCAGGGGAGCTGGACTAGGTGATCTCTAGAGGTCCCTTCCAACTCTGAAATTCCATGATTCCATGATCTTCCTACCCACAATGAAATAAATGTGTGGTCGTAAATCAGACGTATGACTGACACCCAGTGTCAGCACTGCCTTTGAGATCCTCAGCAGTTAAAAACTTAATCCTGCATTGACGCTATGACAATGATAGAAAGCAGGGGACACATGATAGAAAGAGGGTATTCATGAAATTACCCAATCGCATTTCCAAAGTGAAATTTTAAAATCAAAATTAAAAAAAATTTAAGTTCTGATCTTTAATTTTTTTTTAAGTGACACAGAAATTCCCCATGCAAGCCTCCAGGCTGGTGTTGCCTCTCCTTTCTCCAACATTTCACCCAAGCCCCATGGAGCCACTTCAACATCAGCAATGACCCTCTGGCACAAGGGGTGAGGAAGAACCTTTGGCAGGTTATAATTCAGTCAGTTTGTATTTTTTTTTTTTACTGCATTGTATTTTGGGGGCTTCACTTAAATTTTTTGGGGAAAAAAAAAGAAATTGTCAGAATAAAAAAGTTGCTCATGCAGTTCATGGAAACAGCAAGCAGAATATTCATGCTCTTAATTTCAGTACTGAAATTAGCAGCTTGCATTTTATTTTAAGTTAAAAAGTCAAAATAGATTTTTTTTAATTGCCTAAAGCAAATACTTTAATTTTAAAGCAAAGCACTGATCTGCTTCTTCCAAAGCAACCCATGGCAGCAGAGATTTTGGTGTAACTGTTTCAAAAGTTGACATGCCAGAAAACTCTCCTCATCCATAGCAACTGCAGAGACTTTAGCAACATAAAGACATGGCAGAGATTTGAAGGATTTAATACTTTTTAATTAGCCAATATCGGTGCTAATGGGCACTGACAAAGGCATCGTCTGTAGGTGTACCTGCCACCCACAACTCTCCCCTGCAAAAAGCCAGACCTCTCCAGCGCTTCCTCCGAGCCTGTCTGCACTAAACACCAGGCACAGGACAATCCGTTCTGCTTTGCTGGGACTTTTCATTGCTCGTCAACGACGGCAATTTATTACTCGTTCAACCAATGCCTGCCTAAGTGATGCCAATACAAAGAAATTAGTTTTATGTTTAGGTTGGCAGCGCGAGGAGCCCTGTGGGGGCTGCTCCCTGACACACTGTCCCCACAGGGACCACGGTGGCAAGCTCCATGTGCACAGGTCCTGCTTCCCAGCCACAGGAGAGTCAGCAGAAAGGCTCAGTGGCCAGTTTAGACACACTGAGCTTCTATGTGGCCTTACAAAGGGAAACACAAGGCAGCCATCTGCCACACCACCCACAGCCCTGAAGGACTGCCATCCCTGGGGGTCATCAGTACAACTGCATGGGTGGAAAGTTGTCCTGGGGAAAAAAGTTACAGCATCCCTCATAAGCAACTGCCTTGAGGCCAGAATAATACATGGAGATTGCCAGGGCAGAGGACAATGTATGCTTAGAATCATGGAATATTCTACATTGGAAAAGACCTTTAAGATCATTGAGTCTGACTATTAACCTAACACTGCCAAGTCTACCACTAACCCATGTCCCTCAGCATCACGTCTACCCATCTTTCAAATCCCTCCAGGGATGTTGACTCAACCACTTCCCTGGGCAGCTTTTTTGAGTGCTTGATAACTTTCAGTGAAGAAATTTTTCCCAATATCCAATCTAAAAAAGCAGCACAGGGTTGGCTTTGTACTATTTTTGCAGACACCATGCAGATACTCAGTGACCCAAAGAAGCAAACATGCCAGCCCCACCACTGCCACAGGCAGTTATGTCCACAGATGTCATATGAAGGTTCCTTTTGGGCCATTCCCCAGCTCAGCATGAAGCACACAGACTACCTGGAGGTACATTCTCCAAAAGCAATCTCCAGGATAAATATGGACGGAGTACATTATCTATCTTATCTGTGCTGAATTCAGCTGCACGTGTTTGGAGTTACCAGGTGATTATATATTTGATCCTGAAGAATGAGGATGCTTCAGTGCTGAAAATTATTTCATCTTTCCTGTAAGGAGGCCAAACACTCATGAAAGCTGCTGTTTTTCCAATAGAGAAAGGAGAAGAATTTATAACTTGCAAGAATTAAACACCATAAGGATGTCTCATAAGACAGGATAGCACCCCAGGAGACTGGTGTTAGAGATGGCAAGCAATAACTGCCCCCATTACTTGCTGTGAGCTAATTAAACACAAAGAAAACACCTAGGGAACATATTTTTTCAGGCTTCCCCTCCCCA
>VXBO01005914.1:181548-274919 GCA_013400135.1 Rhinoptilus africanus
CCCACTGCTTGTCAGTGGGGGACGGAGGGATGGCCAGGTTCCAAAGATGCAGTAACACCCCCAAAAAGAAAAGCAAGACCCTACAGAAGCAGTTCAGGTCGCCAGCCTAGCTTTTGGCTTCTCACTGGTCGGAGGAGGACAGGAGGGACCTTCCAGAGGAGCTCATCCCACCCAGAAAGGCTGTTTACTGGAGGTGGTGGGCAGGAGGAGGCACAGCCTGGATGGCCACCAGCACTGACCGACCCGACCCTCATGTAGTAACACTGTTTTGATGCTGTTTCCCTCCAGCAAACAGTCACACGCAGCTCAGAAAGAGAGATGCCTTCCTCCGCATTACTGCCATGCGAGTGTCAGTATCTCACGCCACGCTGAGCGGGACCAGGGGTGAAACCACACAGATACTCCCTCTAGAAGGTATTAGATGAGGAAACGGAAGAGCGTGCTCTCCAGTGGCCTGTAAATAATACATTTTAATTAAGGCCTGAATTTCACCTTGGGCCACTTACAAAAACTTATGAATGAATTAAATGCCTTTAATCTCCTTTAGAAGTATTGAATGGCAACAGAGTGGAAAGAAGAAACATGGCACATGGTGCTGCCAAAACCAGCTCATTCACATCACTCGAGTTCTAAAGTTTCTATTCTAGTTATTTTATGACCTTTCTTGAAAAAAACATCCAAACGCATTTCCTTTAACCAGGGACAGGTTTTGGCATAGTCCCTGTGCCTCTTGGTGCCCGTCACCCTGCTCTCAGCAGCATCTCCACCCTGAGCAGTGCTGTTAGGGGCTGCAGGAAAGGGGATCTCCTCCACTTTGTAACATTACAGCTACTCGGATTATTCTGGAGAAAATATCAGCAGCTTTTGTTTATAAAATAAAAACATACTGTTGCAATTTGTAAGAAGATCTATGCAGGTTAGACATATCAACCTCCAGTTGACTACGTTTGAATTATTAAATCAATATTTTATTCTTTTAGGAGGAAAAATATCCCATCTTATGGAAAATTATTTTTAATACCAACAAAACACAGGCCTTGAACCTCTCAGCCTAGCATGCTTACAACCACAGCCTTCTCAGATGTAGAAGGTCTTTATTAAAAATGCCCTTTAAAGTTAAATATATTCTTGTTTTTCACGCAGTGCTAGTTCCAACCAGAAACACCACTTTCCTGTGATGCTAGGGAAAAAGCTTTTCTCTTCAAAAGTAGTAAAAGGAGAAATATACAAGAAAAAAAAAAAAAAAAGACTTTTTGCTTTAATCAGGCAAAGCCTGATGTAAGAGTACAGCAATGCCAGGCTGGCAGCTTGGCTTCCAGACCGCTGCATCCCAGCTTGGGGCTGGGCTACCTGGGGTGTCCAAGTACTCACCTCTCCCTCCCTTGTTCTACTGCTTTTTAAGCAGTTACAACTTGATTTAGCATCAGCAGCTATTTACTGTGCTCCCAAAGTTGGGGGAGGGTGGTGAAGAACAGAGCCTCCAACAAGAGCTCTTGGAACCTGTCCTATTTTGTTGTACGTATTCAAGGAGGAGACAAAACACCGCAGAAGGAGTTTGAGGAAGGGTTAGTGGAGGTTCTCCTGCCAGGAAGGATAATAATGGAATCTGAATCTCACCGCAATCACGCTCTACCATGAAAGCAACAACAGAGAGGATTTAACAGAAGAGCTGCTCTAGCTCAATACATAATAGAAAAATAACTGACACAAGATGATGCTGTGTTAAGAACAGGTTTGACGAACAATGGGAATTGCATAGAAGAGCTAGTTTTATATAAGAAAAATAACCAAATAATTTTGATTGGCTAACCCCAAAGTGGTTTTGTTCAAAGTCAATGACAGCTAAAGAAAAACAGATTCCAACAGGAAAATGTAGAAAAAATTAATATAGAAAAATATAGACTGGTCCTTACAGCACAGTGACTCACACGTAGAGTAGAACTGGAGCGTCTTCAGTTGAAAAGGCATCTGAAATTCGCATCTCAAGTCAGAATAAGAACTCACAAAGACAGGCTTGCTTTCTCTCTAGATAAATAACAAGCTCACAAAGGTGAGGGAGTGTTCAGAGCCTGCAAATAATAAAGAGGCTGAATCAGCAAAGTTGCACCTTTTTTATTAGAAGCTCTCTCAAAAGAAATCAGCTACAGAAGACATTGTGATATCTATCTTGAAAATCGTTTTCAGCATTAAATACTGACAAATTATTCAGTTTTGTAAACAGAAAGAGAGGAAAAGGGGGATGTTTTGTGATCTTCAGTGAAGATGAGAGGACAGGAACAGCTGTCTAACTCTACTGAAAAAGAGAAAAAAACCCTTCATTTTTCTCCCCCAAGGTAAATGCTGCTGAACACAGGGGTACAGAAATACCAGGAATCAGAAATAAGCTGTAAGCGAACCCAGACACTTTCGATATGATCCCAATCTGAACTTCTTTAATGGGGAGAAGCAGCAGGAAACAGGTGGAGAACAACGCAAGTGGAGCAGCTCACAGCTCCACAGCTGAAGTGGGGCAGAACCCTGATTTTTTTTTAAATTTTTTTTTTTTTAGGCTATTTGTAGGCAAACACAGTCCATGGGATCCATCTGGGATTCAGAGGAGTTTTTGAGCAGGATGCCACACTGGGAGCTGCTGGGTCAGACGGAGGTGTTGGGGTGCACGAGAGGTGGGAGGGAATTGGAATAAGTGTCATGGGACAGAAACACTGGGATCTGCTGCAGGAGAAACCCTGGGGCTACACGGCATCAAGGCTTTGCATGACCTCCACCACCTACTTGTGAACCCAACTCAAACTTAGGAAGCTTAAACAGCAGAAACTGACAACCCCATAGATATGGGCTGTGGTAGGTACAAAAAGAAGCTAAGAGACAATTGCAAAAATGAGTGTCTAACCCGAGAGGCTGGAAGAAACCTGCCTGGTGAGTGATGGCAGGGCAGGGCACCTTCTGCCAACGCACCAGGCAAATGACCACTAAAGAAACAATTTTCTTTTGGGGAAAGAACAATTGCTACATGTTTTCTATGGCTGCATTTGGACTGGAAATTAGGTAAAAAAATTTATTTTGTTGGCATGAAAGGACTGAAGCCTGTGAAGGCATCAGGTGCCTCTGCAGGGATTCAGGAGAATGGGAAAGAGCTGAGAAGTGCAGACCAAAGTCCCTGCTTTCTTTGCTACTTTCCAAATTTAAGCATTTATGACCCAACAGGTGAAGCTTCAATCTGCTGATGGCAGCAGGAACTCAAACAAAACCTTTTATCTCTGCATTAATTTCAGGTTATCAGTTATTAGGAGATTTGGAAGCTTAGAAAAATTTAAGCTGATTGTTCTCAATGTCACGTACATGCAGCGACCTCAGTGGCCCATGTGCTGACACAATGAAGTTGGGCTCCCACATCCACCTATTACATTTACACAGCTACATATTTTAACTTGCACCTTGAAAAAACAGGTTAACACATACCAAAACTACAGACTGCGGGGTTTTTCATTAATATTTCCTCCCATGCACCCCCCCCACCCCCCAGTATAGGATGCTGGAGGAAAAAAAAAGTCCAATTTATACCAATTTTGATAAACCATAAAGTATTCAATCAGGGGTAACTCGAGTATCCAGTTTACTGTCTCAAGGTAACTTTTCACAAACTCTTCAGAAGCTCAATGCTCTGCATCAGCTTCAGGTCTCACCCTGAAGAAAGGTGCAAAACTTGGTCCCATTTTTGAGAAAAAGCATTTTTCTGTGTGTCAGTTGCTGCTCTGTTTTCTTTCCCAATGTGAAGACATTATTAAATGTTACAACTTCAAGGCAAGTAAATGGAAGAAAACTATGAAAAACTGTCTGGATACAAAACAGCTCCGATACAAGCAAACTTGCCAGAAGTGTATTCATTATGAAAAGCATGTGGAGAGGCAACAATTCTGGATGTCACAGCCACTGCTGAAGAAATACAATATATAGATATTTCATTGACGGTTGGAAGGATAAATCAAGTTAAATTGCTCACAGAAGCAAACCCAAAGCATCTTGCTGTGAATCTAGAAAAGTAAATTCGTAGTCTCTTGGGAGCATTGCCATCATTTGTTTTCATTTCTTTGACTTCTCTTCATTTATGCTAGAGATTAGCTCTCCCAACAATGATCACAGCAATATAAAAACGTGTTCCCAGAGGAACGGGATGAAAGTAATATTTACTAAAGTAAACCCAAGTGAAGAAATCAAAATAGGAAGAACAAAGTTTTTTAAAAAGAGCCACAAACTACTTAAGAAAGAGAAACAAAATGACTTTAACTGTTACTGAACCACTAAACGTCTACCCAAAAATCCTTAGCCTTGCTAGGAGGCCAAAAAGCAGAGAAAAAAAACTAAGCCAAAACCCATAAAAACTCGCTATCAACAGTTTTTTCTATATTTTCACATTGCTTATATTGTTGAGAATTTATTCATTAATTATTTTTCTATTTTCCTAAAGAGAAAACCCAATAAGATTATCACCTTTGTTTTTTCTTCCTCTTTATCTCATTTTTAGCCACATATAATCCTGCTAAGGATGTAAACAAACAAATTACTCTTGGAATAGCATTATTCAAACTATGTGATTATTAGCATTTTATCAGTATGTGAAGCTAATATGCAACAAGCTCCAGCCTTTAGCAGGACATTTCACAGCAACATAGTTTTAAATTAGAACTTTCTTAATTTTTAGCGGTTTGTTCACAGGGGAGGCAAAACCAGAGCTCCCTTTGGCTATGTACCCAGCACAAACTCATTCTTCTTCCTTGAGCAGTTTCACGATGACTCAACCAACTTACAAACACATGTATACATGTCCTGCTTGGTTTGGGTTTTTTTGTTTTGTTTTGAGGTTTCCAGGCTGCTTTCCCTATGCTGTTGGTTGAACTGGGAACCATTACATGCTTTACAATTACTTTTTTTTGCCAACTTGAAAACTGAGAAAGAGCAGATATACAGAAATGCCAAGGCACTTACCTGAGCAGAACACCAAGTCTATCACAGATATGGAATCACAGAGCAACTGAATGAAGACACAGAGCAACTGGAGACTCCAAGGAGAAGCAACAAACCCAGTACCCAGACGAGCATCGCCGTGGGAGCAGAGGGCAGGCACTGCACATGGCCAGCACACATGGCTGGGGAGGGGGGAGAGCCTGGCTCCTTCTCTGTGCCAAGACTGGGAATTGCTCTGACAAAAGAGCCAACATTTTCAAAAATCTAAAGTTTCCAGGCAAGATCAAAAGTACGTAAGTTACTTTCCATGCCCATGTGGGTCAAGCTACGATGGACTTAAAGTGCAGCAAGAGAAGGTCACTTCAGAAAACATTTCCTGCTAAAAGCAGTCAAACACAGGAATCAGTTGCCTGGGGATCACTGAAATCCCGGTTTCTGCAGGTTTAGAGAACCAAAATAGCCAATGACCTGCCAGTAGTGATTATGCACAGCTGAGGCTCCTGCACACAGGGAATGGCTTAAAGGAACAGAGTGGTGTTGGTTGATTTTTTTTTTTCTCTTAAAATACTCAAAGTTTAATTTCCATAACTCCACCAAAGCAGACTAGGATCTGGTTTGCTGATATACAGCGGTGTTGAGCAAATGCTCTAGGATCAAAATATTTGCATTTTGATAAAAGTTTTCCTAGTCTTAAGAAATTCAATATGCTGAAAGTTTCACCAACACCAACAGCTTCTTGCCGAAGGTGTTTTAGCTCATTCTTGCCACTGCATTCCCAAACTCATTTTTAGTTCTGACCTTTGCTGTTGCAGCAGGCTTGGGCTCTGCTGCAGACTGCATTTCAGTTTCTTGATACTTTAAAACATAGCAAAAGTTTTCTTCCTTTTCTGACAAAGAAAGACTGTACTTACTAAAAATCTTGTTGATCATTTAGTTGTTTTTTCAATTTTTTCCCCCTCATAGAAATAGCAAATTCAAGGCCATTATGTAGCTTTACTGGTTTCTTTAGGACCACTTAGGTTCTTTCTAGAATTTTTTTTCCAACTTTACCAACAACAGAAAAAGCAAGTCTCCCTCACACACACCTTATTTTTCTTTCTTATTTTCAGAAATCCAGTGTAATTTGACCTTTTTCTACTTTCAACAGCCAGACCATCTGGCTCCAAGAGCCAGACAGGCTCAGGAGAAATGGCCCCAGCACACCCACACCAGAAGCCCTGAGTCTCCTCTTGCCCAACCCTGGCCCAGGTGGTTCCAGGCTGGGGCTGAGACCAGGTCAGGGCAGATGGGACGCAGCTGGGCCCATGACTTAAAAGATGGATTGCACTTGTTTGAATGTGACAGGTATTAGGAAACATGAGGATTCCTGGAGAGCTGAAGATGAATAAAATTTGTAGCAAAATAATTTGAACAGTCCAGTCACAATCCACCCAGAGTGCTACTCTCTTGAAACCACTCTAGAAAAAAATTCAATGGGTTACTCAAGTCAGGAACAATTAGATTTTCCTCTTGGTTACTCAGATAAAAGGAAGAGTGCCCTCATTTGAGAAGGTAAAAAGAGAGTCCTGGAAATTAACTCCTAACTCATGAAAAACAGTTTATTCTGATTTGCTCTTGTGGAGTTGTTCAGGTCTAGTAAACATCATCTCCCGCTATGCTCATCCCCTCCTGGTGTGATCCTGCAGAATAATGATCTCTCTTTCTAGACTTAACTGCACTGGGCAAACACAGCTGAGGCTTTTAGGGGTTTTTTCAGTCTTTTCTTACATTAGCATCTCCTCTTCTCTTTGGTGTCCTCTAGTGATGGGGGCTTACTCCCCTGGTCTGGCAGATACCGCATCCCCTTGCACAGCTGAGCTCCATTCCAAGCTGTTTCCAATGAGGTCTTGGGGAAGATGGAATGGTGGGCAGGTCGGTTTGTCTGTCCTTGCTGTATCTTGGGTAAGGCACTCTGAGGCGTGCATCCCAGTATATGAAAATTTAGATATATTGCAGAAAAGAAAGAACTAACTCTGTAAAAATTGTATTTCCTGAGAAAAAATAACCAACTCTGACCATTTAATGGAGCCTGGTGCTTTTCAGTTTCCCAAAGGGGCTCAAAGCAGTGTGTGTGCTCTGTAAGTGAGCTGTGTGGATCCATGTTGCCTCCAAAGCTGCACCCAACACCCAGGAGTGCTCTGCAGTGGCGCTGGGGTATTATGTAGGACTCCATAATTGACCTCCCCTGGGCTTATATAGTTACAATTTCCTGGTACTAGCTGTATGCCGTTAATGTATGATGGTCACACATTTGTGGCCATCATTTGTGTGTGAAGTTATCCCCAGTGACAGGCTGAGCCTTCTGCACCTCCCCAGTCACACCACGCAGGTCTTCCCTGGGGAAACACAACCAAACCAAGCTTCAGGCATCTTTTTTTCGCTAAGAGTTGCTGGATTTGCTGTGAGGGACAGCCTCATTTTCCAGTGTCTGGAGGCCAGAACAATATCATCTCTAGCCACGACAAAAAAGGCCTTGTCTGCCCGTCTGCAGGACAAATGGACGGACATGGAGCCAAGCTTTTGGATGCACCAAAGGCACCTGCAACCTTCAAGGCCTTCCTGACCGTAGAGTAGTTATATTTTATTAGAGTAATATATAAACAATAATCATTAGAATTAGAATATTAAGAGCTATTACTTGCTCTATGCTATACCAACTGAAAGGATAATGTGGTAAAGCAAAAAGCACCTCTACTCATCTCTGACTGCACTAAAAAGTTGTAATAGGTTCATCTTTGACATATTAGACATAGAATCATAGAATGTGTTGGGCTGGAAGGGACCTTTAAAGGCCCTCTAGTCCAACCCCCTACCACGAGCAGGGACATCTTCAACTAGACCAGGTTGCTCAAAGCCCAGAGCGGAGGAGGAGCAGCGTCCCCGCTACCACCAATAGCCCACAGAAACAAATAAAGGCATCCCGAACAAGGTGCTCTGTGATTTAAGCTAAAACCTCAAATGGTTTTGTTGTTTCTCATTGCTATCCAGGTTTCTCTTTCAGCTCAGCAAAACTATTTCTATATAAGAACAGGAGAAAGTAACATGGAGGACAGGCTCTGCTGTCATCTTAGGAGACTTCTGATGAACAGTGAAAAGCAGTCACTTCCAACAGAATCATTTTTCTCACGTATTTTTAACAAGAAAGGAAAATGTTTTAATTTGAGGCACCTGAAGTGAGATCAAGATTTGTTAAGGGCATCATGAAATGACTAGGCCACAAAAATATTATTTGGGATGCGACCAGATGCTTCCACAAACTTGATCTTCTCTGAAGCTATTTTACCTTGGTGACTATCCATATTTTACACTACAATATGCCTTACTATACATATTTCCTTCTGTTGTACCATGGGACTAGTTGTGTTTATTTTAATATTCCTCCATTTAAAAGATAAGAAAACAGAGACAAACTTGGAGGCTTTCTAACAAATACAGCTCACCACCGGCACTGAGCACTTCTTGTGTTTCACAGAATTTCACAAGAAAATCAAAGTATTTATCCATTCACTATCATACTTATATCGTGACGAGGGTTTCTGACATTGTCAGGAAATGCTAAAATCAAGGAGATTCCCCAAAACATTACTACCCCATTTTATTCATATTTGAAATAAGGGATGGCAGCATACGTTCCAGATATGCACATACATTTAAAACAACAACAAGGGGTACAAGCCAATGAAACAGAGGAGCTTTCAGTCATAAAAGCAAGATCTCATTGGTTTTCTGCACATTACTTTTTGTTTTGGTTTGGATTTTTTAAACAGGAAAATTTGCAAAACCTTATGAAAACCCCTATGAAGCTTGTCTTCAGATCTACCAAAAGACCTGCTTTTGGTCACTGCTGCCTCGTCTGACCACACGTACCAGTGAACAGCATTGGTCCCTACATAAGTCATGAAGGATTCCTAAACCAAACAGGAGCGGGAGTAAACCAGGCTCTTCCAGAGAGGTAAAAATAATTGTTAAATAAAGGTGTAAGCGAGTGGCTATCCCAAGACTTGCAAGCCACATAAAAGCAAATCGCACCTACCAGCTTGTGTGCCAGCTCACGCGGTCCTGAAGTACAACCCTTGTGTGCAGAGGTGAGAAAAAACGACAGAATCCATTTAACCTGGTAATTCCAACACAGCATCGCATTTCCTCACTTACATCAACAGCAGCTCTGGGGCAGGTCTTGCTCCCATAGAAATAAATGTCAATATTTTTCATGTAGAAGTTTGAAACTCTACATCCTTTCTAAAGCATATCTTATGTTAAATACCCTTCTTTGAATTCTTCTGAGTTCATTTTTTCCAAAGCATTATAAAATACCCTTTATTTCCTTGATTATAAAAAATAACCAGCACATATCTAAAGAAAAATTATCATCATTTGGAGAAAATATCAAACCACTCCTACCAAATTGCTATCTATAAAACTAATGAGTAATAACTTAAAAATTAGGTCAACTGAGAAAATTATTATGATCACAGAGAGAGAAAAGCGTGTCTTTCCCGTAGCATAATGGAAGGGATATACTGATGTTCAGTGGACCTATGCTGATTTCCTCTAGCCATGTTATCCTACCTTCATAGTCAGAGTGACTATTTTGTTCTCAATATGCTAAGAACTCCAATTGATATTAGTGGAATTTGCATACAAATCAAGAGCTATACAAGTCCCTCTCGTTTTCTACCTCTTCAGTAAAAACCATGAGACCTGCAGTACTTTACCCAATATTTCAAAAAGTTTAGAAACTTAACCCCCCCCCTGAAAATTGGCTTGAAATATTTATTAATTAAAAAAGTTAAATATTTATTTATACAAATATGATGAGAAAAATCTCATGCAGACTTTTCACATACAGTAACACAACTGAAATCAAAGGGTGATGGTTTTACAAAAGAACTTCTTTCTGGGGGCTGGGAGGGAGAAGCGTCGCTATCGCCCGTGTGCCTGAAAGCACCACTCACAGTAAGGAAAAAGCAATTTCTGAAACTTAGAGTTTTCCTATGGAACATACGCCAAGATTTTCACACTCCTCACTAAGATTAACAATTAATATCTTATTACGACTACTCAGAGAACGGGACAGAGACGTATGAACACCGGGAGATAAATTCCTGCATACCACTGTACCTCTAAACACTTTATGGTAATGCATAAAGTTGCCAAAAGATTGCTTTAGATAATTCCCCTAAATGATGAAAATATCTTGAGATCATTATGGATGGCATCTGCCTCTGCTTAATTACAAATCTGCATTGGATTCATAATTTGTGTATATTACAAGTAATTTGCATAATTAAAACAATTAAAGGATTGACATATCATGGCAATTAGAAATGCATCAAACTCTGGATGTTGTACAAAAAAGAGAGCTTCAATATGAAACATTAATTCTTTGAGAACAAAATATCCTTCAGATTCCTGCAGAACAACCTTCACAAATTCAATGTATGTCCAATAAACTCTGTTTAGAGAAAGTTTTTCTCCGGGATCTCTGCTCCCTCACCAAGCTGCTGCAAGTTGAACCTCCAATGCTTTAGCCTTCGTTTGAATCTCCTACTGCACTCCCAGCATGGACTTGTGTATTTATTGCCAGTTTCAGGAGGTTTTATCTCATTTTCCGTAGCCTTATCCTGTTTTCTTTGTCCCTCTTTTTAAGTAGAAGTATGAACTGATTGAAAAAATGCTCTTGGTCCTTCTTCTTCTGAACAAGGCGAAACCGCTGATCTCTGCCATATTTCTCCGCAAATTCCTTAAACGTTGTTCTGCAGAAAAGAAAGACATTTTACAGCTGTGGCTTTGCCAATCCCCTCTCAGTCTCCTTGACCCTGACTTCACTTTTCACACAGACACTAAAAATGGGTGATCTGGGGAATATTTGCCAGGAATGTGAAGGTAAAACCCCCAGGATGAGCGAGATGAGACGATGCCAGAACGACCTGGACTTTGGACCCACGGGTCAGCCAGCAATACTTAACTTCCAGTTTTGGGTTTAGTAAAATCTGGGTGATAGCCGACAGGACAATTTTGAGTCATTAACACAGTATTTGCAACAGCCCAGGTTACTGTGGCTTTAATCCATGCCTTATTGTCGGTATTTCAATAATTAGCTTATAATAGAGCAGAAAACCACACCCATGTCTAATTGCAAACAAATGCATTTCGACTGTCAGTAGTACACGAGGCCTGACAAAATACCACGCTAGTTTAAGCTTTTCTAAAAATAGCAAAAAATTATTTGTAACTTTGAGCGATGGGCACAATGCAATTGAAACACACAGGCAGCTCTGCCTTCCCAGTTTTGTTGTAAAAATCTTCTTATAATTATTACTTCCATAAATCCTGATGTGTTGTTTGTATCTATGCATCTAGGTAGGTCGAGCTTAATGATAGAAAGAATGAGAAAGGAACAGAGAGAGGTGTTACTTTCTCTTTCACAGTAATATAACAAAATATTGTAAAATATTAGGGCAGAAACGTCAATGCAGCATTTTAACAATGGATGTACAAGCTTGCTATTAAGAGTAGGATCAGTGTTATGGCGTTCCGGGGCTGATAAGCACAGGCAAAATGAGAAAGCTTATCTTAACAAATCTTCATAAGGTAATGCCATACCTTGGCGATAACTTGGATTCTTCAAGGAGCTTTTTAAATTCTTCTTTGGCTAACAACAATTTATTTTTCTTTTCTTTGTACTCTTCTCTGATCCTGGTCTTGACAAACTGTTCAAATATCTTTCCAAGAAAGGGAAACAAGACAGAGAATTTATTAACAAAGCTTTTATGGTATTTATGCTTGATCAAAGGGCTGTCAATCTCACGACCTACAGTTCTTATCTGCCCTCAGTATAGGCTGACTCGCAGGCAGCGGAATCTGGTTCATGCAGCACTGATCGTGTTCTCACAAAATGAGTTGCTAGAAAAGGTATAATTTGGACAGATAACATCTTCATTCAAACATCAAGTGCAACATAAATCAAGATTTCCTGACTTAAGTGTCTTGTTCACATTTTCATGCCTATAGCATTATTCTCGTACATCTGTACAACTGACTGCATTTATTTAGTTTGTCTTGCACATCTTCCCCAACTTGCTGGAATTCCTGAAAATATCTATATTGCTAAACATCAATATTCTGTGTGTTACCCTCAAAAAAGCCTGAAGATCTTCCAAATCAGTTGTCAAAAATCACGAGCTTACACATGTACACATACACGCAAAAGCTTTCATGTGTTTGGAAGGGTTGACAACCTTCCTCTAACAGTATTTGGCAGCTAAATATGCAGCAGGGTGCTCAGAATCAGGATTTTTGGTGTCTTGGAAAGAAGTTAAGGAGTTTGCTATGTCACAAAAGTCTGCCAACTGCTTTAATTGCATTTTTAACACCAAAATGTGGCCCTACTGGTTTCACGCTCTAAAAACTGTGGCATACTAAGTTGTGGAATAAAAGGAGCTGCTCCTCAAAATGCTGTTAGTTTTCCATATTCACCATCCTTTCCATCACAAATTACATACATTAAATATGATTGCTACAGTTACTACCATGGCTGCTTTCTCATCAGCCATGAGGATGCACAGGTGCAAATCTACATGTCATGAAAGCTAAAGTAACCAAATTACAACTGGCATTTAGTAGAGTATGTGGAAAAGGGAAGAAATATCACTGGAAAAGTAAACATCAACAAATGGCCATGAAAGAAGTACTGCAAAAAACCTAGGAAATTTGGATATATTATACTGAATGCAACTGCATAGGTTGAGTGTAAGAGGAGATGGAAAAAATGGAACAAATAAAACTGGTGACACAGTTATTGCTTGCCTTTCTGCTACCAGTGAAGCTATGATGAAGGTAATAAATCAAAATTAACAGGTAACTCAGTATTTTAATACAGCTGCTCCTTTACCCTTCATTGTTCCTTGCTTAAACATAGCAGCATCTTTCAACTGTTAATAACTCCTTGGAAAATATTGGTAAGTAAGCAGAGCAAACCACTGATGTTCAATATAGATCGTTAAGTTCCTCGGACAGTGTAAGGACACCCATCAACTGCAGGGCTTCCACTCCTGGAAGTCAAACCCACCTCGACACAAGTTCAAGTCACGAGGAAGTGCCCTCAGACATTTGGAGACCACAGTCAAAACACTCGCCCTGCCCATCCCAACACACCACCTGATCGTGGAGAGAAGAAAACTGCGGTACAACCAGCCATGCTCTGGCACTCCTTCTTTCCTTCTTCTCTTCCTTCCTTCCTTTACTCCTTCTTCCCTTCCTTCCTTCCTTCAATCCCTCCTTCTTTCACTCCTTCCTTTCCTTCCTTCCCATCGCTGTGAGCCACTTTTCACCTCTAGCCTGCTCCACCATAAATTCATTTGCATAATTTAAGCAGCACTCAGACGCTCGCTATTCAGGTCACACAGTCAGCATCCGTGAAGGTAAATGCTTCCATAAACTTAAATAATGTCTTCTACTAATTTGAGTTGCACTCCAAGAAGTACTTTCATTAAATCAGGTATCTACTCTTGTCCGAGTCTAACTTTCCTCTTAAACTACTTCTTGGAGGAAAATCAAATCTAAGTAAATGGCTCTTCTCATAATGAACATCTAGAAGTCTTATTTTCAAGTGTAGAATCTAAAATATATTAGAGACCCAGCATGTGCTCCCAAGCTTACTGTTTTTTTAACCCTCTTTTGCAGAAGAGCACCCAACCACCACCCTCTTCCCCTTGGCTCTGAGCCTGAATTACTGACACTCACGGAGCCAACCTCCACCTGATGATGGGCTTCTACCTACAGCACTGCCAACTACTTGCTTCTCATAACCCTTTCCTTGAGTATTAAATATACCTCCCACACAAGGTCCCTCCTCAGCAGCGCTTCAAGCACATTATATTATGTGTATTCATGACGTATTTTTATTATCTCCAGGGCTGATAAAATGAAAGAAGTAATATATCTTGATTGACTCGTCAAGGTCTAGGTTTTGTCCTTGCTGATTACCTGAAATATATACCCTGTTTAGTCTCTTGTTTAGCGGTATTTTCCATTCTAGCAGTTTCTTTTACATTTGCATTCCTGTATTTCCTTATTATTTTCTTGCACTTATTTTCTTAGGAAAGAAAATATTGGAAAGGTAGTAAATGAAGATGTATGTGGCCAGCCCCTCAGTAAATACCTACAGGAAGCTCTCTGGAGAATCACAAGACAATATGGGCCCCAGTGCAATGGAATAGGAATAAGTCCATTTTTCATTGTGTTTATTTAAATAATGGACAATTCCATATTCAAAATTCTTCCTTCTGCAGGATGACAAAAGACCGGTAAGGAAGAGAAATCACTACAGAATAGAAGTGTTCGCCTTCTCTGCAACACTCTTGCATCTCTCCTAAATCTTTTAGACTAATTTGCAGCCCTCGGGTCCTTTTAGATCCCCAGTGGTAATTAATGCCCAAATAAACAAGGAAGCAAAAAGCCCACTTCCCTTTGCAGCTTGCCAGGAAAACAAAACCCATTCAAGCAGGTACCAGCATAGCCACAGTGCTCTATCCATTTATGTCTAGCAAGTTTAGTTATTGCAAAATACAGCAGTAAATACTGCGAAACTCCTAGAAAATATTCCAAGTAATAAAAACGAAGTAGTCTCTTTACAATATTTAAATAATTCAGAGTGGAAACATTGCCTTGTGGCCATTTCCCTTCCCGCAGCACAGTCTCCTGGACTCAGCAGGAGTTGGTCCTACAAACCAAGAGCCAGCAGCTCATCTCTACGTGCAAAATCACTTGTTACCACTCATTTTTCAAAGGTGAGAGCACTTTCGTATGAGCAGAGCTGACATTACGAGTCTTACTGAAAAACTCAAAAAGAAATTTTAATTTTACTCAATTCTTTTTACCCTACCAAGATAATTACTCTGATATTATGGTTAATCTGGGAGATGTTTGCTGCCAATCAGAAGCTACGCTGGAGGTAACGCTCACCTGTTTACGTTCTTCTGGATTTAGCAGAAGGTAGCGTGGATCAAATACTATTTTGTGCAACTCTTTTTCCCATGTAGAAAATGCTGAAACCTGTGAAGTACACAAACACAGTTGCATTAAGGAATTTTAATAAGGATGTGAAAGAAGGAAATGTTCCAAGGTGAAGCAAAAGAGTAGTTCAGAAAGCTAATGAATCCTCTAAAGGATGCCTCAGAGCAGTTGGAAGTTGAATTTTAATCTGTTTCTGGCAATGCTCTGGTCGCCCCCACACCATTAGTATTGATTTGCTCTAGGACAACTCAGCGAGTATCTGGGAGATGCTCATTCCACATTTTTGATGGAAAGAATCTGTAGCAGAACGGAAAATTCCCATTTTATCATCCCCTTTGCACAACAGAAGCATCAATTTCCATTTAAGCAATTACCTCAGCTTTAACTCCCCTCCTCTCCAAAACTTAAATTATAACCCAAACGAGGCTGTCAGTACACGCACACACTGAAAATATTTAAAGCCTCCTGTTTTTGTAGTAAATGTGCCACTTTGCAGCGGTACCCTGGGTGGCTGCCCAAGCACAGGGAGGAGTCACCTCCTACAGAGGCTTGTCCATCTTCTCCAGAACCTCCTCGTGGTAAGTGAGCTGGAAGGACCATGAGGAACCCACGCAGGTCCCTCACTCTCCCAGACTCCTTTGCCCAGGATTTTATGGAACAACATTCTGGGAGCGCAAGACTGAAACCCCCAGCCTGATTTCGGTTTCTCACGCAACATCACTGTTAATTAGTTTGTTACAGAAAACTCTGGAGTAACATGGAATATACTCACTGCTCCATCTAATAATAAAGAGTAAATTCACTTAAACAAGTATGTGAATTATGATTAAAATAGAGCAATTAACACTCAAACAGGAAAGCTCCAATGAAGTAAAGTGGGTTTTCCTCTTACATTGCCTTCTCGCAGCTTGCGAGTCACCTCCATGCCCATGCAGGAGTCCACCTCCTGAGGTTTGCAGTTTCCCCCACCAGCAGGATCAGCAGCAGGAATCCTGTTTTTTCAGATGTCTTTTATACTCTCTCTTCGCCACCAGCTTTTTTTCCAGTACGAAGGCCAGTTTGGTGTCAAAGCTAGTTAAGCTTGGGCTAATCTATCATAGAATCATTCTTGTTATGATTTTTTCTTTAGTAATTATTTAACTTCACATACTGCAGACATACACCTAAATTAAGGGTTGGCTGCAGATATTTATAATTTAATTCTAGCTACACATGTCATATGCTGTTCAGAATACTCATTTCGGAGCTCTAAAAATGTATATAAAATATTAAAATTCTGACTAATCTCCCAATGTGTATTGTATTGTGGTCATCTTCCCTACAATGGGACACTCAAGCAGAGAACACATGTCCGGGGGATGGTGAGGGTGGCATCTCTCCCCAGCATAAACAATGGTTTCTGTGCCCTTGTATCACTGCAGAGGAAAACGGAAAGAGATCTGAGCTTGTTGTGGGCTTCCAGTTCTCAACTCCTGCTCCTAACCAGAGTGCAAAGAACAGGGGAAAAAATCAGATGGGAAGGAGACGTTAGGAATCCCTGGCCCCCCTCTTTTCTCCCCAATATTAAGAAGGTAAAGTCTTAAGAAAAAATAAAATTTTGAATCCTTAAAAAAGGATTCATTGGCAGCACCCTAGCAAAGAGAACACTCTCCTAGAAAGACAGCCTGGAGAACATGGGTATTTTGTTGCGGAGGCTGTGAGGGAGCCAGGTCAAGGCTTGGATTTGCTCAGGATTCTTGTGAAAATTTTTAAACTTCCAGGAGGATATCCAAGATTACATCGTTACATGGAAAAACTTGGCCACAGACTTAAGAATAGTGCTATTGTCTTGGAGCTACACCAAAATCACGCTTTATTTTCAAAATGTTACAATATTCTTCTGTTGATATAATTTATGTAAGAAGAATCAGAAGTACACAGAAGAACTTGATCTAGTTCAAGCTCTTTGTAACCCCATCAAATAACTTCTTGAGAAATAACATTAGAAGGAAACATAAGGAGACTTTCATTTAAATAATCAGTTTAAAATAACAGCTGGCTGGTGCCAACCAGCGGCTTGTCTGGACATCTGAAAAATGCTCAGGGCAAAAGCACAATAACCTATTATCTATACATTTGTAAATAATAGCAGAAGCAAACAGTAAATTCCCTGAATTTCTTATTTTTATAAGCAAGTCTGACTCTTCCACTTGAAACGCTTGAGGAATCCTATTACAGAACACCCCTAATACTTTCATATTTTGACTTATTGTCCTCTGACTTAAAATATGCCAGCAAGAGTGTTCAACCAGTATTCATTGATGGCACTTCTGCATTTTTTAAGCATAAATAGCGAACTGTATTAAAAAGCACGTCTGGCATAGAGATAATTTACCGTTTAGTTTCTGAAGCTCTAATTATCTACCTTTAAAGTCTGATGATTATTAGTGATAAATTTTATAGGCTTTACTGCCTAACAACAGACACCTTGGATGTTTTTTTCTTTGCAGAAACTATACGAACTTCTGTAGAACAGATACTTGCAGAGTGTTGGAGGGAGGTATAAAATCTGCATAGACTGCTCCATTATACAGCCATTATACATGGGTAGGATCAGGGCCTAAGCGTGTGATGCTGATTAATTATATTCACGCTCAAAGTCATCGGTTCTCTGGAAGCAGGGACACTGTAAGATGAACCTTTGCGGAGGTGATTTTATGTCTATACATAAGGGTATACTAAATTCCTCATATTGATGGTAGTCTTTACGTGGCAAGTTCAGCACAGGTTTGTGTGTGCTGTCACAAGAAAACACTGGTCCATGCTGGAAGAGCTACTGCCTCTGGTTGTCTGTGGGTCTGGCTGTAGGAATTCAATTAGAACTGCAGCTGCTTTCAGTTCTGCAGAGCCATGTTTGAGTGGATGGCATGGGAGGAAAAGTCACATTATCACCAAACCGACATGGTTAACAGACAGAAAACCCCTCTCAATAATTCTTCATTTGGCTGCTAAGTGATAGGTATGAAATGAGCCCTGTTGTGGCCCTGGACGTTGTCCTGTTTTCATAAATGGGATACATCAAAGCAAAGCTGCACGTTTCTCACCCCTCTCTCCAGCAGCATGTCTCGGAAATGAGTGATGCGCTCTTCCAGGGGAGGCGTCACCTGCCGCGGCGACGTCTCCTCGTTCTTCTCCTCCCTCTCAACCTTCCCCTCATCAGCAGCTTGGCAATCTTCTGTTCTTTAACAAGGCAAGATAGAAAATAGTTCAGTAATTGTCAACTCAGGAGGGGATTCTTAAGCCTCTCTAGAAAATCCTCCCGGCCAGCAGGACGTCTCCATGTGCAGAGGAGCCAGGGAGCAGCCGCTGAGAACTGACCCAGACCTGTAGCTCGGTATTAACCCGCAGGGTCCTCTGACAGCTCCTCGCATGGGAGAATGGTCTGTCAGGGTGATCAAAGAGGAACTCAGCAGCCAAATACAACGCTATATTTCAAGCTACAGAAAAGTGACAGCTTTATACAAAACGAGGAGTGGAGACTCTAAAGGAGTGACTGAAGAGACTTGTCTTATTATTCTTTCCTCGGTTTTTCTGCCCCTAAACTTGAAAGTCAACACTAATCTTATTTTATGTTCCCATGCAGCCCATGAGCTCGCTCCTAAGGGAAGCAATCAGGCACTGCATCACATGCACAAACCTGCAGTAAAGCAGCAGCGAAGAACCTGCCCTGTCTGTGTCAGTGCCTGAAGGACAGCGTTTATCCCAACAGTCTTCTTCCAAGATTTCATCTGATTAGAATAAATACAGATTTCTGAGAAAATACTTACTACTGATTGCCTGAGCCCCTTTGCTTACAAGACCCCCAGGATAAAGGCACGCAGGCAGCACCACTCTGTCCATCGTGGGACAGGAGGAGGTTACTGCTGGTTGCAACCATAAAGTAGCAGCAACATTAGAGGGATGCTCTCCTACAGAGTCAGTGTCACGACTGGACTGTTGCACACCAGATGAGTATCTACTTAATTTTCTCAGACCATTAACACTGCGCTCTCAAAGGGCTGGAAGCCAACACCTATCTCCCCATGGTTTGGAGGGATGAAGATTTGTCGCCGTGGGCCTTCAGCATCTGCCGGGAGAGGTGAACGAGGCAGGAACCTGGCAGGAGGGGATGGGATGGGAGATGGGGATATGGAACTCCCCACTTCAGAGAAGGAGGTCAACCCAGACCTCCAAATCAGACTTCTGCGCTGGGTCCATCCTGCTCTTCCTTCATGCTCTGAGCAATGAGTGGTTTCAGTAAAAATGAAGGCTCTTTCTGGAAAGATCAGGAGCCTTAGAACGATCACAAGGTTCAAGTAAGGATAATGAAATAAAGCGATTTGATTTTTAGCCTCCTACTACGCATGACTGCATTTTCCACTGATGTAATTTTCACCACTACGGAATAATACTTAGTTTGAAATTTCAACAGGAAAACACTTTTTTGTTTCTAAGCAAATGAATTAGATCAGCATGTAATGTGAACCCTCGTGTATTATCTTCCTTCTACAAATAATTACATTACACTTACATTTATCCTAAAATGATGCTGTATTCCTAGTGATTTGAGAGACATCAAATTGGTGTTCTTCACAGAATGACTCTTTTATATTGTAATAGCAAATTTTATTCTGTGACATGATCCATGAAAGGCCCAATTCAGTTTCTAGTACACACAAAGACCTTTTTCAAGCTGAAACTGAGAGAAATACAGAGCACTCCTCCACCAACTGAGCACCAGAAGAGACCCTCTTTCCATCAGCCCTTCTTAGGCTATTGAAAACGATGCAGAAAATCACACAGGCTGCTTTCTCATGCCAAAAATGACAATAAAGGATACCATTTTCTTTAGCAAATAATACAAAAATCCACACAACAAACTATGTGACTCTTCCTCAGAAGGACACACGTGGGCAGCCTTCCAGCACGACCTCGGCAGCCTGCAAATCTCAACATGGACAGGGCGGTGAGGCATTTGTGTGTCATTGGTACCCACCGAAAGGAGAAGAGGCAATGGGCACAAACCGCAATACAGGGAAACCCACTTAGGCATAAGAAAAAGATTTTTACTGTGAGGATGGTTGGACAGTGGGGCAGGCTGCCGGGGAGGCTGCAGGGCTCTATCCTTGGGGATGGTAAATCCCCCTAGATATGTCCCTGAGGGACCTGTGGGAGAGGGAGGGACAGAGACATCCCAGCCCTTCTGTCATTCTGTGAAGAAAACCCAGAAAACCTGTTTCTCTTAACATTGGTTTTCTTTTGTATGGACTACAATCAGAGGAAGAATTTGACTTCAGTATCTTTAAGCAGTTCCACTATATCCCAATGAAGCATACACGAATGTGCAACAGGAGGTTGTGGAGCCCAAAGCTCCTGCACCTGCAGATGCAGGTTCTGGCTGGAAGCCCTGGTTGGGCAAACATCCCCAACAAAAGCCGGGAGCCCTGCTGGCTTCTGCATCGGCCTTGGGCTGAGACCTCTACCAGCCTGGCCACTAAACAGCCGGAGAAGAGAAATGGCAGATCTGTTCTTACCAACATGAACTGGTGATCCAGTCCAATGTGAACCTCTGCATGGTGACCCTCTAGCTGAATTACAAAGAATTGTGCTGTAACTTTTATAGAATTAGATCTTATCACTAGCACCAAGCTTTCTGTATAAGAGATGATTTACTGCATGTCAAAGGAACAATATAATGTACTAAGAGACTTTACTTAAATTCAGTATCTCCCAGCAGCATTCCCTGTTCAATGTAGGAAACATTCACTCCCTTCACATGCAATTATTAATGTGGATATGACAGCAAGATGAATAGTTTTTCTGTCCATCTAGCACCAAAATGAAAATTTGTTTAGTTTTCTATAAGGACAACTCTGGATTCAGGCTGGAGAGAGCAGCACTTTGTCCATTCCCAAGTAAAACAAAGCAGACGAAACAGAAGTACAGATTTGGACTTTGTATGTGCAAGTTGGAGGATGAAAAGCTGGTGATGCATGTCCTCTTATCCAAAATTCGGATCTTAACCAGCACTTTAATAGACTCTACATCTTGAGAATTACACTTTTGCCAAGTAACTCGTCTGCTTTTCTTACAAGGAATTGAGGGCCACATTTTTTAAATCAGTTTTGCTTTTGGCTGAGTAATTCAGAAACACACAGATGGAGGCAAATGAGACCCACAGCACTCAGAAACAGTATACCGAAACTTAATACCAGTTCCAAACACTAATGGCAGCAGCAATTTTAACCGCCGTGCAAACCATCATGGCTCAGTCTCCGCTGCGGTGATGGGAGGTTGTTGCCCACTACAGTGGGCACCCAGCAGGGATGGGACCGTCCCGGCTCCAGTGGGATGCCACAATCACATCGGCAACAACTCTTAGTATAGCAAGAGTTTATACCTGATTCTCATCCTGAGGATCACTACATTCTAGTTTGAAATGAAAATCCTACGATATTTTCCTTTTTTTATGTCATGAACCGTTAGCTATACTCTAATATTAATACATTTAAACAAGCACTTAGACTGCATTTCTTTAGTAGAAGGTCAGTATTTCAAAGGTCCATCCATGAACCTCTGTGTTCTGCCGTTGTTTCAGGGTACAAAGCAAAATGTCAAGAAATCTCTACATGTTATAAAAAAGAATTTAAAATTCAAAACAGCTGTAGAAATCATGTAGTAGTTTGGGGATGCATGTTCTACTGACAGAAAAATAAACACTTTAGGGCTTTTGGGTGACAGGTCAAACTTCTAGGGAATTGGGATCATCACAACAGAGTCTGAGAAAATGCTATATTGTCAAACCAAATCTTACTTGTTTCTTATGTGAATGTCGCCCTTGACTTCCATAGGACTAATTGCCCAAACACAGCAAATAAGAATTGCTTCCTCCTGATCTAAGGTTTTATTTTAAGAGTTAAGCAAAGGTAGAACTTAAGATAGGGTTCTCTGAGCTTTAAATATCTGCTCAATGTGTATCTTGACACAAATTTACAGTATAATAAAAGTTGTATTATTTTTTATACCATAGATATGTGTAGCCCAACGTAAAGACACATGGCAGGGGGTTAGAACTAGATGATCTTTAAGGTCCCTTCTAACCCAAACCATTCTATGATTCTATGATGACACCAACAGCAGGTGATATATACATTTATGATCACGAGCTATTTAACTTTGGTGGCATGAAGTCACAGTTGAGTCATTTGTGTGGCCTATGCCTCCAGTGACCTTTTCAAGACCCCAGATGCCTTTGCCACACCAGCGGACCCGGCAGCAGACATTGCCACCACGCTGTGGAACTTCTGACGTGGTCGCACTTTCAGCTGCATGACTTATGCTTGTACACGTATATATTTGTATCTATGGATGGGTAACTAGAAAGATGCTACAACGCATTAAGGCAGGAAACTCATGCAGCAACTCTGCTACAGGCTGACATTGCCCTGTATTTACCTATTTGCTTTGGGGAAAAATAAAATTACATCAGAATGTATTTCTGCAAGTAAATAAAAACAATAAAAGAAACATTCTGAATATATATAAAAAAAGATGGTCCCTATCTGGATTTTAACAATTTTGACAATATCCTTTTGAGCGTAAAGAAAGTAAGAGATTAAAACCCCAAAGTTAGTCCTTCAGGAGTAAGTCATGGAACTCCGATGAAGATGAGGCGATATTCCTTATTCTCAAGCAGAGAGCGAGAGGGGCACTGCCTGACCTTGCGCCACGCTGCGCAGTAACCCCTAGCCTACTTGCACACACCCATCTTTCAATAAGCGCATTTTTCTTGAGCTTACGAACACGCTTCTGGAGTTTCAAAATTCCATTTATATACATTAATGGAAAGACATTTCACATTTTCTCAATCAATCACTAAAGGGAATCGCCTTAATAGCATGTGGCTAATACCTGCTTCTATGCAGAGGTCATAATACTGGCCCATTGTCTTAGACCCACTGATGGCATTAAAATATTCTTAAATACTTTTATACTAAATATAAACTTTTATATTAGTTTACATACACTAAATATTATGTACATTGTAAAAGTACATATTTAGTATATAGAAAATATAAATATACCCTTTTATACCTAATAGTAAATCCACAATAGTCTTGGAGTTTATGTTTATATCAAACATTAAATGCACAATTATACTCAGAGAATCTGATTCTTCCTTCATAGTTAAACAAATCCACAGAAACCCTTAAGGAGGTCAAAAGAACCATCCAATGTAGTAGGATAAGAACAGCAATGTAAGACAGAGTATAATTATTTTCAATATATTCACCTGAAAAATACAGAAATTTCTTGTGGTTACTGGTCAAAATGCTCCAGGTATAACACACTATCTATGCAGATTTATTTTACAGATTAATTTTTTTTAATGGTCCAAACCATTACCTTAATCACAGCCAGCCACATGAACAGCTAACGCTGTATGGAGTCACCGGCCAAAGGTTAAGTAGAATGAAATGTCTCTAAGGTATGTCTAAGAACAGAAGTGTTTACTTCATTTTCTTGTTGTTTTGGCAAAGGCTGAGGAAGTTGTTTATTTGGCACATTGTTTGTTTGCCTGTTATTTCATGAGAACTTGAAACACACACGGTAATAAAGGCCAAATAAAAGCACAGTTAACAGAAATACCACTGGATATTTCAGAGCCGGTAGCCTGGAAACCCTGACACCAGTGAAAAAAATCTGCTTCACTTCAGTGAAGATAAAGCTTTTATCCAATGTCTTTGAAATAACTGCATAACCTTACAGTCTTTTTTTAACCATTTCAAAGTAAGTAATAGTTTCTCAGACAAAAATAGATGAACATCATGGGAAACAGAGATTGTGGAGAATCATGGAGTTTGATGAAGATTGGATACTTTAAGAATGACTCTCACAATTTATTGGTGTAGTTATCCCCAGAGAATAAAAGAATTGTATTTCTCTTTGTACCAGATATTACCTTCCCAACATTACATATAGATAAGTAAACTTTAGAACTTACTTATTTCTCTTAGTTTTGATGCTAAGATCATCATTTTCATCCCCTGGACAAGAACCAACACATTTGTCTGCTAAAAAGAAATAAATAGTTATTAGATTTAAACTAGATAAATGGGAATACAAATTCCTCAAGTTAACCTTTCATTTCTTGTCTTTGGCCGCTGCTCAGGTATTTACTATTTTTCACTTTCCACAGAGCATTGTAAAAATAGCACATATTTCATCAGATCTTCAGAATTGCCTTCACCCAAATGAAAGTAATAGCAACAAACCAAACCATTTACATTCTGAAAAAATAGTCATTGTTCTTTCGTAACATGATTATTTTAAATTTTATTATTGTTTCAACCTGATACTCTCTCCTCCCTTCCCTTGAAAATGTGACTACAAAGACACTTCTGCAAAATTATTTCAGTCCTGGCATCCTGAAAGATTCAACTGTGCTAACTTATTCCAGAATCTCCCTCCTTAGCCCACTTCTCATTCTTATATTGGCAAATATAATGCTGTTTTTTTCCATAAACTCAATGACCAGTATGGCAAGGCTGAGGTTGCATCATCACTCATAACGAATGTGAAGCATATGGAACAGATATTTATTTCTGGAATTTTTTTTTTCACTGCATTTTTCATGAAAATTCATTTGGACAGATCACGAGAAGTCATGTATATCTGGTGCTTGGTTTGTGTGTGTGGCCTTCAGTAGTTCCCCGTGAATTAGCTGAGAAATACAAAAGTCAAACTGTATGTGGTTACCTTGGGAATAGCCGAAACACCAAACCTCAGCCCTTTTGTACTAGACTGGTAATGAAGACACCTCTTGCTATTTAGGAAACTATGTAAAAATAAATGTAAAATAAATATAAAATTGTAAAATAAATATAAAATTGAACTTAGGTCATAGAGATAAAAGGCTTGAATAATTTGATATGGTGAGATCTGATCTCACTGAAATCAGATGAAACTGCAAGCCAGCTGCTAGAAAATGGGTCCAATCTTTGTATCATTGAAGCTGACAGAAATTTGGCCATTTATTTCAAGTTTCAATTTAAGAATCTTCTTCTTACCTCATTTTCTTTCCCTATTTTAGGGCAATTGCATGTTTATTGTTGTGCTTTCTTCAAATGTTACCTTTTATTTATATTAAGTGCACGAACACGGCATATACTGCAAAAGGACCAATAAAAACCCCAGAGCAGCTGTAACGTTGCGGCGTGGGCAGAGCAGGAGCAGGGACCACGTAAGAAGGGAATACACGACAAGTACAAATGGATGCTTTACTAACTACAACTTAAAATGATAAGGAGCAATGAATGACATTAAGAAATAAGGAGTTTGATCTCAACATTCCTGCCAATATTCGAGCATTATGAATACCTAAATGAATTTAATCATGTTTTAAATAAATATAAATTCACTGGACCTATTACCTCTTCTTGGTAAATTCTTCTTTGGGACACCCAATTAAAAATATAAAGAAATAGGAAAAACAACCTGTAAACTCAGAAGGTGGAATGTAATTCAACAGAGATGTCATAAAGCCATTAATCAGGAGTTGAACAACTTGCAGAGGCAGCGGTGATCTGAACTCTAATGAATGCTGAAGGCAATAACACGAAACGACAGAGTACTCGGTGGTGTTTTCCAGGAGAGCTGAAGCTAAAGGTGAGTGGGTAAGCACAATCCTGTCCCTACCAAATGTCACCATGACAAAGACAAGGAAAACTCATGCCCATGGGGCACTTCCTGCGTTTTCCTCATGCCACAGCCAGCCCCTCCTGACCAGCCGAAAGACCCATGCTGTGCCACGCTCGGACGTGACAGACCCCGAGGGGACGTTCTTTTAGCAAAGGGAGCACGTGATGGCAAGTCCTTTCTGTTCCACATCCCCAGGGGACATAAGCAAACACTGGGTATGGCAAACCACTATGTGAAGTTCTCCAGCTACTTGAAGGCAAACACAGATTTCTGAAAAGGATGTATGATTTTTGAATTTTGCAGTGAAAAATACACGAGCGTGGCATTTATAAAAATAACCTTTAATGCCCATATAGCTTCCAGCTAAAATAATCTCTGACACGATACAGCCTGATTTCAGAGTTTGGTTCCAGCGAGCAACCGGGGGACACCAAATCCCTCTCGCTTAGCCTGTGGGACTGCCTGCTCTGGGTAGAGTGTCTCAGGGAAATGGGACAAGATTAGAGTCAGCATCATCAGTTAACATTTCAGTGCAATGGAAAACTCGGTGAGACATGACAAACGGTGTCCACCTCTCACTCAGGGACCTCCTGCATCATATCGCACTGCTAGACAGCTGCTAAGATCATAGATTGACTTTGCAAGGGAAGCAGCCGAGCATAAAACTGAATAATTGATTTAAAGCTTTGAGGAAGAACATTACTTGACAATAATCTTTCCACGAAATCATGAAGCAGAGCACTGCCCCAATCCGACAGTCTATCAGGCTTAGTGCTGATTAATTAAATCACTCAGCTAATCCTATCCATGTCATGAATTCCAGTTCATTTTCCAGAAAAAGGAGGAAACACCAGCATTTACCAGGTGAGTTAAAGCGGTGTCAATCCACTGGCCACACACAGAAATCTGATTTGCAGTTTAGTAAAGAGACCTGGCACCCATGTGTCATACCTAAGCCCAGGAGCTGACCCAGGCTGTCCCTAGGGACCACCCTTCTTTGCCTGAACAGGGCCAAAATATTTGTGGAAACAGAGTAAACCAAATGACAACTGGTTCTGAATAGGGATCACGCCAACTATGAATCAGCATGCCATTTTCTGTAGGCAGAATGTCAGTTTTCTTTTAATTAGTTAAAAAAATAACATCCTCAGCCCAAACACCCAGACAACCCATTTGAGCAGGTGAAGGAACAGGAACAGATAAAAATGTTTTTCTCCACTGCAGTAAGACAGAAACATTTCAAGGAATCTTTGAGGGGAAACAGGGATATTACGGTCAGTCTATGACTGCATTGAGACAGAGGAGTAATGATTCCATGGGATGGCCTGATGGGAACCCATTAGAAAAGAGCTGTGACACCTTCATAAATCTCCCTAAGAACTAATACTTTGTGGAGGCGGAGTAATTGATAAATGAGTAATTTTTCATTTATGCCTAAATTATAAATGCACTTGATCTTTCAGCAGAGCGATATGCAGATAACCTATAGCACCCAATGAATAACTATGCTTGCCAACTTTTTCCATGCCTTTGATTTAAAAATTCTAATTAAAACTCAGCAGCAGCAACTAAACTAAACAAATTTGGCAACCATTGTTGCAAACACAGAGCTCATTTGTGTTATTTATTTGCTTGAGATTACAGGCTAAGAGAAATGGTAACAAATAATTCCTTTCACCTCAGCAGTTAATATATACTAATTATAACCTGAGTGTCTCAAATACTGAGCAACCACAAGTCCCAGTTATATCAAGGAAGATTAAGCCTATTAGCAACAATGAAAACCGTGGTCATAAAGAAACTAGTGCATGAAACAAATCTTAGTGGTACATATAGATATTAAATAAATAAAGAGGATGGAAAGGATAGAGCACACAGAAAAAAAATAGATTTTTGAAGTGGCACATATCAACAATGACTTTAGACTCTTCTTCTTAAGTAATTATAGGCCATGAACAATGACCCTCAGTTTTGTCTTCGGTCATCGTTCCCCCTTGTCAGTAACTAATTGATCTTTCAATATATTCCATAATAAAAAACGTATGGTATGTTTTTCTCCTGAAGAATGAACTTCAGCAGAAACACTCTGGAATGATTAGATATACAGCCAAAGTTATTCAAGCCATATATAAAAATGATACATATACAAGCATCTGACGATTGGCATTTATATTGAAAAATGTAATGACATTATATGCTGACAAGGACTACACTAATAGAAAACCATTCTTTGTAGCTTTTTTTCAGTAAAATTCCACTAGCATAAATCCTGATTATCTCTCACTTTTATCTACCTGCAGACATAGTGTTTCAAGTCCACAAATGCACTCTCAGCCCCCCTTTTGCAGCAGTTAAGTGGAAGCTGTGCGTGCATCGCAGCCCCCAATGGCCATCGGCTGGAGGAGGCTCTCTACTGAACCTGCTGTAAAGCAGAATATTAAAGAATTGCAAGCAGCTCATCAAGACAAGCAGCATTTAAAACGACTGCTGTGCACCTTGATGTGCTCCCAGCAATGGCAGGTCTTATTGACACCGCTCCCACACAAGAGCCAACGTAGAGCGTCAGGCAATAAAAGGAGCACTGACACAGCACGGAGCAGCTCCCAGAAACAGGGGGCCCACAAAAACTAGTGAAACATAGTCTTTGGAGAGAAATGTGGTGGGACAAGAACCGGCAAGCACAGGCTGGCATGCTGGGCTGCTCTTGGACTGGTCACCAGCACAGACAACACCTGGACTGAACAACGAAGGTATGGAGAGCAGAAAAAAAGACAGCATGGCGAGGAGCATGGAATGGGAAAGCCAGGCTGGGAAAAATGCCTCCACGACCTGGCCACCCTGAGGAGGACCACACAGCTAACACCTCGGGTGACTGACAAGCCAAGGGGTGTCTTTTCAGCTGTAGTTGGAGCCCCCAAAACACGGATTACTGCAGATCAGCAGGTTGTTCTTCAGCCTCACTCTCCCCTTCAGGGATCCGCGGTGTTTAGAAGGGGACTGGCAGAGTCATGTTTAGATGGAAGCACCTACGTTTCCATCAAACCTTTTAGCGCTCCTTAGGGGTTTATTACTGGGATTTTTTTCTCCCCTCTACAACTTGGTTGGATAATCATTTGCTACAGAGTATCTGCTTTTGTCCAACAGCTGAATAATGCATTGGCAATGCATTCCTAATGTACATCTTGGAAATAAGTGCAATAAAACATAAAGACAGCGGCTTCTGAGATGTGTTTCACACATCAAAGATTCACCTAGTATAAGAAGCCACCTGTTTCTTCATTGCCAATAACGAGAACGTTCTATCCCCTGCTAAACATGTCAGTGAAAATACGGGTTTTGCAATAAATATCAATTTTAACACAACACTTCATATGAAATCTCAAAAGGAAAACCATTCTAATTACAGTTATCAAACTTTGACGTGAATGTATTTAGCAACCAAATTTCATTCAACATTTGAGTTTAAATAGAGGCAAATAATCACAGGGCTGTAGTTACTTGCTGCAGCTTCCAGCTTGCGCTTGTGGGGAGGATCCTCTATGATCCGGTTTATGTCGCCGCGGTGCTTCAGGTCCACTGGCTTCTCCCAGACGGACAGCTGCATTGTAGGGTTGAAGAAGAAGACCCGGTCATCTCCAGTCCAGACTACACACCTATTCCAAGTGATAAACTAGGCTTAGGTGATGGCAGATACGCCAACGAACAAGAAATTCACCCACAGTTGGATTATTGCATCTCCATTCCAATGCGTGGGTGAGACTGAGAGCCTGCCCCAGGCCCTGCCAGCCCACAGTACTCACCTTGGGTACAGTAACTCTCTCCTCATCAATAAAATGCCATAGAAATGGTCTAAGCTCGCTCAAAAAGACGTAGGTGAAATATTCTATCATGGAAGGGGAAAAGAACCAGGCAAGGAGGAACCCCGTGGTGCTCAACGCAAAAGAAGCCACAGGAAAATGCATTTCATGTTCAAAAGCTGTGGCTGAGAGCAGCAAGCAGCACCCCAGTGGCACCGCCATGGCATTCCCAGTGGCATCTCCATGGCATCCCCACAGCATCCCTGATGGCTCCCATGGCGCTCTGCCCTAGACAGGCACACCCAGCCACCACAGAAGTCTGCCACAAAGGTTTAACTCGATTTTTATGGGCTCTGTTTCAAATATGAAAAATGTGACCAAGTGCTGCTGTGCAACTCACAGATTCTTGACTTGGTCAGTTAAAATATGCCTGACAGCGGTTTAACTTTTTGTCCTGACATTCATTTTAAATCAGCTAAAACAATATGAAAATAAGTATCGCATCACCCTTAATAGATGTTCAAAAATCTCAAGTTGTACTTCAAATCTATATGTAAATAAACAAACAGAATATCAGTCTCAAGCCCGCACTTTCTGAATCGTAATGAAAACTAAGAAACCTTATACACACACTCTGACTTCTTCACACACACTTACAATAGAAACATGTTTGTCTCTCTGAAACATAAATACCTGGGAGGGACAAATCTTATCATTAGAAGCTCTGCTATTTCATCATTGTTAAAACCAGGGAACAAAACTCGTTCAAAAAAAAAAAAAGTCTGGGTAAAAGACTGCAAATATGAAAAATGCTCCATCACTGCAGAGTACTGTAATAAGATAATCCAACACACTCTGTCTACCACTGATCTTGCCCAAACATATCATGAAAAATACATAACCTCCGTGAGAAATGACGGCGGGAGTCGTGGGGTGCTGGGAGCAGCATGGTGTAAGTGTGTTACTGAGCCCCAGTGTCACAGTAATTATGTTCTGTGGAGTTAAATGCTCTCCCAGTGAACAGCAGCACAAAATTGGTTGTACAAAGCTGGCCGTGGGGTTCAGTCACACTTACACCCCACATGAATTTTGACATCCTGAATTCAGTGACAAGGACATGACAAATATTCTAATAACTTTCTGGTTTTTTTAATACACCGATGTTTTGGATCACAAAAGAGCCTCACAAAACACATGCTCTAATCCTCTGTTCTGCCGTGATTAGGTGTAATTACTACCTCTTACTTTGTACCTTGGAGCTACGGGAATCTCTGTTCTCCCAAAACACTGACCCACCAGCCCTGAGCCTCTTCGGCAGGACACACCAAGAGGGACTTCCACGGCTCCATGCTCCCAGAAGTTCCGCGGTCGTCCCAGAAGAAAGGGATAAAAATCTTGGGATTTAGGTGAGGAGGACAGACATAGCTGATTTATACAAATGGGTTATTGTTATCCTTTTATAAATATTAGAATTATGGTCCAACCGTGCCCAGGAGTAGACACCTGCTCCAAAATGCCCCTTACTGTAATTTCTTTCATCGGCAAGTAACTCACTGCAAGATTTGAACTGCCTGGGGAATTAGTTGCAAGTGATGGTCAATTTGAAACCAGCATCTTCTCTGGGATGTGCAGCCACATGCACACGGGACTGCCGAAGCTGTTATTTGACAGAAATTATGACCAGCAGGTTTGGAAGCATGTGTTTTGCCTCTGCCAATACGCTGCTGTCTCTCTGCTCCTCTGGCCACACACACAGACCCTGATGGTGCTCATTAGTCACTGAGTATCATCAGGGCTCATGTGCCATCACCCCAGGTTAGAAACTCTTGTGTCCCTTGTGACACCTCTTCACTTTTCCATGACTAATATAATTTGACATTTAATTTAAAATTAATGTCCTTTTCCCCATGTAACTTGTCACCTGTTCCTCTTTGGTGTAATAATGGTTTCAATTATCCACAGGGGATGCATGGTATTTTGTTTCAGTCACAGAGCATGAACTGGAAATACAGATATTGTTATCGTCATGTTTCCTTTTAGAAAACTGTAATTTAAGAAAGAGTAAGGGCACAAGATGATGATATTAGTGTGTTGACTTTTTTTTCTCTCATAAGATAGGTAAGGTTTGTTAACATTCCTGAAAGTTTTTCTGCCATTAAAAATGATGGTCTAGCTACTCCTGACAGGGGCTTGGTGACGTCACATCAACCATGGCTCCCACAGAACAACCAGTGAGTGGGGAATGGCTGAAGTAAATTCAAAATGTGCTGAATTTGTGTTGCTTATCTAGTTTCAAGCTATCAAAAAAAAAATTGTAAATTGTCACTGAAGCAGCCTCAGGGCATGCTCCCTGTTCCACCATAAGCTGTGGGGCAGACAAGATGTTCTCACCTCAGAACACAGGACAACTTTCAGCATGAAGATTATGCCCCTTCCCTCTGGTCCCAAGGACCAGGTTCTTATGCCTTTTATTGCACCCGGAGTACTCTCTGGGTCACTAACCTGTCCTCTGGAAACCTAGAAATGTAAATTTTCTCCCTGGAGATTGAAATATCCCAAACCTGGATTTGGGAGTGGTGCAATTCAGTGGAGGTACCAGATGCCCATCCACCACTCAGCAGATACTACTGGAGACAAGGTGGTGCGGTGCAATCCCTCTGTGGGTGCCACGGGCTATGGCTCTTCTCTGCAAGAACAGATGAAACCATAGCTGCCTATGACACTGATGTACTCAAATGGTCCCACTGCACTACACCACAGAGTAGCAACTGTCAGGAAGAGAAACGATTGATGTAAACCACACGTATTTATGATGCTGAGATTAAGTAGGACATCAGACTGCGCCTACAACACTGGTTTGCAAAATGACACAATATGCTAATAACAAAGAACAGCTGATGTCTACATGGAATGCCTTAGCCAAAGATCCCACAGATGTCAGGCACTGAGTATAACCTGATTACTTCACCCACCATAAGAATGAATATGGGTAAAGGAGGTAAAAAAATCCTTTAGTGATCCACTGGGGGCAGAAAATGAAGAAAGATTTTATCCATTTAAAAATGACGTGAGAGATTTTGTACCCAACATGTAGTTACCTGAATGGGAACGTGGTCAGGAAATCTGGGGCATTATACACAACCTATTTTCACTGATGCAACCTGAAATTAACCCCATTCTTGCAAGACAGTAAGAGTCATCCACTGCCAATGAAATAACTGGGAGAAAAACAGGATCTGGCCCTAAAAAGCTGGAATATTTCTTGCGGATCTTGGGTTTCCTCTCTGATCCATCCAAGCACCATCCAAGCATTTCCTTAAGTACATGATTAACGAGGAGAAGCTCCAGCAGAACCCAGCATTGCTACTTAACACCCAAGGTAGCATATTTTCCCCATGTACCAGACCACTAATGCATGTCTGGCGAGGGAAACGGCACTGATGAATGGCTTCTAGCAGGTCTGATTGAATTTGCTTACCATGGTGATCCTGGCACAGGAGTGGATGCAACAGGTTTGTTGCCATTTGATGTGCTGTCATCCTCATTTACTAGTTTAAAAGAATGATCCTTGAAAGACAGATAGAGATTAGTCAACAAATAAAGCCAATGCAGAAGACTGTTATTGTTATACAAATCACTCACTTCAATGTGAAGTGGATTATCCTTATTGCCATTATTCCTCCAGCAACTTTATGAACAACCAGCTACCCTGAGAATAGCCCAGATAAATGGGAAATAATAAAAATGTCGCCCCACTTACAGCAATACAAATGAAAAACCAGCAGACATGCTTTTGTCCAGGCCAACAGCTCACTTGGGACAACAGTGGGTATAACTCTGTGTACTGCAGTAACGAGGAGAGCTGCCTTCTCAGAAACGAGTGCCAATCCTAACGAGGGGCGGGGGCAGGCTGGCCCCTGGGACCGTGCATGATGCAGCAGCGCATGCAGGGGACCAGTGTTGAAATGCCATCCTCAGCTGCTGGCTTCCAAGTAGTTTTTCCTGGTACTTTCCAAAGACATAATAACACCGGCAAGAGCAACTGCCCCTGGCTTTGATGGAGTGAGTCAGTGGACAAGGGAAGAGCTATGGATGTCATCTGTCTGGGCTTCTGTAAGGCCTCTGACATGGTTCCCCACAGCATACTTCTCTTTAAATCGGAGAGGTTTGGATTTGATGGATGGACTGTTTGGTGGCTGAGGAACTGGTTGGATGGTTGCATCCAGAGGGTAGTGGTCAATGGCTCAGCGTCCAGATGGAGGTTAGTGACAAGTGATATCCCTCAGTGGTCCGTATTGGGACCAGTACTGTTTAATATCTTCACCCATGCCACAGACGGTGGGATCAAGTGCACCCTCAGCCGATTTGTGGGTGACATGAAGCTGAGTGGTGCAGTTTACATGCCGGAGGGAAGGGAGGCTTGAAAAGTGGGCAGGGCGAGAGGGGCTCCGCTCAGTGAGACCCCCCTGCAGTGCNATCTGTGATCATCCCTTCTCTGACACTGACACCAGAGAGTAGAGCTCCTATAAAGCACCGAGATAAATAGACAGCTCTTTATAATCAACTGCAGGAAACCATCCCGTATCACCAGCACAGCTTCAGCCACAGGACCTTCCTTTATCCTGACTCTGATTTGTGCAACTCGATAGTTTAAAAAGGTTTTTAAAAGAAGAAAAGCCATCACAAACCTTATCGCCATCACTCTCCATGGGGGAACTCTTCCTCTCCGTGTGTAAAATCAAGGTCGGTGGGCAGGAGGATCTACTCGATTCTTTGCCATTATCTGTGAGAGGAAAGGATTTCTTTTTAATGCGCAATAAATACATTCCCAGCAAGCCAAAACTGTCAAAACTGTCAAAGAAAAACCAAACCACTCCCTTTGGCTCCAAGCCTCCTCTCCTCCTCCCTTGGTCCTTTATTTACACGCACACATGTGCCAAGGACCACATCATCTTCCTAAGCATCACCTGTATTTTACTGGGACACATTCACATACTTAGAAGCTTTTATTGCATTAAGCTTTTTGTCCTGCTATCCTTGAATCCAAACCTTTTTTCCATGGGCCATGCCCATCTCGCCGGGGACATGGCCACCCCTGAGGGGCTCAGGGCCAGCAGTCCCCTCTCCCCCAAGCCAGGGGACACTGCAGTGCTCAAGGTCAACCTCCGCAGGAACGCCCCGAGTGTTTCACTGCATTTACAATGGAAGTAGCTGTAATAACACGTCCCTCTCTTTTTCAAACATCTGTCTCTACCCCAAAATGTCGAACACTAAAATATTTCCACTGGCTACAAAATCTGCACATCTCGGTTAAAGAGAGGGCAAAAGGGACAGTGAGGAAAGGCAAAAAGGCAGGAGGTATGAGACAGAGCTAACAATGAGTAAAAAGTAGTTTTCACTATAAGAAATATTAAAAAGACATTGTTTTTTCTATTTGGTTTTCTTTTCCATTATCTTGCCCTTTCACTTCTCTTAAAACACAATCAAGCATTGACTGGGGTAACGGTTTTAAACTGAAAGAGGGGAGATTTAGATTGAATGTTAGGAAGAAATTCTTTGCTGTGAGGGTGGTGAGTCCTTGGCCCAGGCTGCCCAGAGAAGCTGTGGCTGCCCCATCCCTGGAGTGGTTCAAGGCCAGGTTGGACGGGGCTTGGAGCAGCCTGGTCTGGTGGGAGGTGCCCCTGCCCAGGGCAGGGGGTGGCTCTGGGTGGGCTTTTTATGGTTCCTTCCCACCCAAACCATCCTGTGATTCTGTGATTCCTGTGCACAATGTGCCTGAAGAGTTCCAGCATGGCAGTAAAACTGCCAGAGAAGACTCAAATCTCTCGGGAGCAGGGACTGTGAGGATCCATACCCTTGCTTGGCTCTGTAGGGAGACCCCCACCAACACGCCGCCACCATGGGCTCCTTGGGTAGCTCTATTGCAGACATACACTGCAAATACGGGCTGGTACTACCAGTATTAAGAGTGCCATAACCAGGGCAAGCCATGATGTACTTCTGCCCTTATCCATCTCAAGATGTACAGAGCACCTTCTGTCTGCCAAAGAGACTAAAACTTTGGTATAGTCATTTCAAGAAACTATTTTTAAGCACTGCTTTTCTAGGACTGCATATTATACAGCAAATTCACATGTCAAAATATTATTCGATTGATTTTAAAGTTATTCAGATTACAGAATGGGCACATGTGTAACAGGAGCTACACCTGTAGAGGCTGGTGTCTCTGCCATTTGACTCTGCTTCGCCGTGGAATACATTATAATAATAAAAATTTAAATATATGCCATTTTTCTCAGAAGACAACTTACTCAATTTTTACAGTTAGTGAAAAAGAAGATTTACAAACCATATAAATTAATTTCCATGCTGAAGGATCAAGGAGTAGGGAGTAGCTAATACACATCAAAAAGGTCTCTAAATTTATCTTCCTTCATGAGACATCTGTTAACGGGAAGTCAAAGCACTACCGGGCACCTTGGTCTTTGAGTGCAATAAAGTCTCACCCAGCTGCAGCCTGACTGCCAGCTGCTGGGCTACTGGTAAGGTGATAAAATCCCAGCAGAGAGCTCAGGATGGTCAGGGACACCGGAGGGCCAACGCGGGGACACCATGGGGACAGGCCCCGTCAGCAGCAGTGCCATGTGCCAGCACCTGAAGAGGCAGCAGGCAGCCGCTGGCACTGGCAAATGGTGGCACCAGCCACCATAAAGCCCTGTGAGAGGGAAGCCAAGACAGGGAGAGCACACCGAGCAGCGGGGATGCTTCTCACAGGCACCGCTCTCAGACATCTGGATGCACAATTAGGGCACCTCACTTAAATTAAACTCTGCTAATGCATTCTCCAGCTCTAAAACATAGCAGAAGAAAGACAATGTGAAGTTTCTCGACTGTTTTACAGAGCTATTTCCCTTTCTTGCCCTGTCTTTTGCCATCACCATGACTCTCCCACTGCTGTTCCCCTGTGATATCCTAGGCAGCTTGTTCTTCACTCCCACAGCATGCTACAAGCCAGCTCCGCACGATATGGCAGGCACAATGGGGTTTTTAAACCAAAATCCAATGAGGTTTTTAAACCAAAATATGGCCATGCCTTCTACAAGTACATTTGTAGAGGATGAAAGGAACCTTGAGACATCCGCTCTGCAGCAAACCTTCCTTTGCAAGTCATTGATTTTGCAGCAATTTAAAGGCAGCCAGAACAGACGGGGTTTGGGATTGCTTTTGGAGCTCACATTCTGCGGGTGCACAGCTGGAGGTGGCCACGTTCTGCAGGCACACATCTGGCGCTGGCCACCTCCTGCAGGCACACAGCTGGAGTTGGGCTCAGGGTGCCATGGCCAACCACGTGTTGGGACCCTTCGAGGGCAACGCTGCTGAGCGGTGTCAGTACATCTTGGCATCTCTAGCTCTCAACTCTTTTGCTCTTGCTCTGAAATAATCCCCGAAGCAACAACTCTGGAAGGCCAATGAGGTGCTGATGAAACGGCCTCAAACACATTGCTGCTTGGGTTCTGTCACTCGAACACAGAGCAGCTGGACATGGAGCAGCTGGACACGGAGCAGCATGGTTGGGAAACAATGCTTAATGCACCTCGGATTTATTTTTTCTTTTAATAAGGAAATCACATCAACCCTTCTTCCAGCTCTGCTTCTTTCTCTTTTTAACTATTTCTCTAATCCTAGAAAGAATGTTTTTTATTATTATTAGAATTTTGATTCCTTTATAGTCTTCGTTATCACCTTGGTTTAAGAAGTAGCCAAGATCTTTCACTCATGCCTACACATATGCACACATGCATGAGGAACAAGAAAACACATTTGCCTAACTGATGTCAACTTGTAATTAATCATTACAAGCATTAATACCAATACATTTGGCAGATTGGCAGATTTAAACAAACTGTTGCACATGTGGAATTCGGCAGAGGAGTTTCCCACAGCTGATACTGAAGAAATGAAATAGGAGTGAGCACCTAAACCACTTGCACAGCTCCGGGAGCTACAGTTTGATGCAAAGAAAGGTATGAAATATGGCATAATTGTTTTTCTCATGGCTGCCTTGACCTTGCTCTTTAATAACTGAGGATTGGCTTGAAGTACGGAGCATGGATGTGCTGGTGCGGACGAAATTGTGAGACTCTTGTGCACAAGTAGCCATTCCCACTCACGTTTGATCCTTACATGCCTATGCCTAAGGCAATCTTTCTTTTTTTTCCTCCTTTGAAAAGCTCCCTCATAGCATCCGAATGGGAAAGCTGAAGCCCCAGGGAGAGATTTGGGTGCTCAAAGTAGAGCATCAACGGCGCAGCACATGTAGGTGAACTTCTGCAGCACACAGTTCATTAGCTGTTCACATGTGAAATATACTTCCAGAAGATTTTGGATCATCAGCACATATAAAATAAGATGGAAATAAAAAAAAAAATAAAATAAAAAAAGAAAGTCCTGAAAGTCACTGTGCACGTCAGGAGTCATTTATTTTTATATCTATACTTGAATATTTTCTGTAAGAATAATGTCAAGAGAAGAATAATTCAGGCTTGTGCTTGCCCCACGCTGCAGAAGGACAGCCAGCAAGATGCACGGCTACCCTCCATCGGCAGCTGGCACACAGTTTTGCTCAGGTTTAGTATTTTCTCAATCAATCAACCTTTTTCCCTGCCCCTCTTTAACTTAAGTGCACAAAATAAACTGCAGTCTGACAATTAAGCCACCATGACATATTTCCAACATAATCACGCAGCTTTTTTTGCCCCTAAACTTAGCAGCGTAATTACTAACGATGTGCTCCCGCACTTGCCGTAACGCTGCCAAAGGTTGTGCTGGAGACAGGAAGATAAAGACACCTGATTAAAGAGATTTGGAGGCTCCACGGCAGGTAGAGAGACATGAATAATTCACAGTATTGAGAAGTAAAGGTGAAGCAGCAAAACTGTCTTGGGTATATCACAGAGGATGCAGGTGTATGATCATAAACATCTTAGTAAAAGCAGAATTGGAGAGGGAAGATGGAAGAGAGGATAGGGAAGAGGGATTTACTCCAGAAGTAGCTATGGAGAATAGATTGGAAAAAAATTGGTTTGTAAAGGTACTTAGAGGCCAAATCTCCATTAATCCCAAAGGAAGTTAAAAATTTTGATTCTAAATGTCTCAGAGAATTGTATTTACTTCAAGTGCACGCATCTAAACACTTTTATTATCCCACTAGCATCTCTGCCAGTCAGTTCTATCTCTCCCTACAACCTCACTGCTTTTGTTTCTTGAGATTAGCCTAAAATCCATACCTGATTGACGCCCCAAATTCCTTCTATGTCAGTTCTGGCTCAAGCTAAGCATGGGATTCCAGTGTCGGCCACATCAGCCAGGTCGGTGCCCTGCTCCACAGGCAGGGATCCCACCTTCAGCCCATCACCACTGCATCGGGGAGACAGACCCTGCTCCCGCTCCCGCCGGCACGCTGTATCTCACCCTGCAATTTGTGTCTATATTCTGCTTTCACTGGTTTCTCTGTGCCCTGCCAAGTGCTCTGTCTCCCCTCTTAGCACAAGTCTCTTTCAGCAGTGCTTTTTTCCTTCTGTAGCTATCTTTTCCCACTCGCCCCTTGGTTTCTCTGGAGATTTGTAGTGGGAACAGTAGAGGACAAATTCTCTGTCTGCTGCCCCATACCGTAAGCCTGCTGCAGGGGTCAAGGACAAACTCCTTTCATTGCTGGACTTTTCAGGCACACAGCCAATGCTGCCCAATAGATGCTGTTTACCACTACCCTGAAAATAGTTTCTTTGTTAAAGCAGGATAAGGTGGAAAACCCCATTCAGCATATTCCCATGGACAGTGTGCAGGGCAGGCTGCGTCCCATCCCCACCTCCCAGGCTGGCTCCATCCACGTGTTTCCCACAGAGCTGGCAAGGCAGAACCATTGCTACAAGCACTGCTATGAACATCACTAGGACCTTCGCTACCAGCACCACTACAAGCATCGCTATGAGCATCACCACAAGCATCACATCCCACGGAGCAGCTCCAGCTCCCACCACCGCTGGGCACAGCACGGGGCTCCCGTTCATTCACCTCCTCCCTCCCTGAGCACGAGGCTGCTGGATGCCCAGTGCAGGGGGTTTCTGCCTGCTTTTGCACTTCCCCCTCGTTTAAGCCTCTGTACCATTTCTCATCCTCTCTCTCCGCGCCTCTGCGAGCTGGTCCAGGCAAAGCCAGGCTCCGAGTCATAGAATCATAGATTCTGTGATCATAGAGCCAAAGATCTTCACCGAGTCTTGCTGACCTTCCTTCCTCTGCTCTTTACATGTGATTATTTTTAAATATCAAGAACTCGGCCCTGATCTTCAAGGCACTTAACAATCTGAGCTCTTAATATCTATAAAATCATGCAGAGCTCTGGGAGGGTGGTAGTTACAGCTCCGCCTCTCTTGTACCTACTGTAATGCAAAAAAGCCAGGTTTCTACTCAAGACTGGACTTTTCCAGCTTCCAATACAAAAATAAATGCTTACTGGAAGCCAGGTCCATCACAAAGTTTATTCCTTCTGCTCCAGAAATACAGAAAATTTTATTAATTTTGGCTTCAGAGAAAGAGGGATTTGGTGTTGTGATGAGAAAAATCAAACTGTGCCAAGCCTTGCTGAACACACAATTTTCTCTTTAGCAACCAAGTCAAAGAAAGGCTTATCTATATTCCAAAAAAAAAGCGTGGCTGTAATGCCGTATAGAATCTGTATGTTTGCTTAACATTGCCCCTGTAGCAGGCAGCAAAGCATGGTGGCACAGGCCTGCTGTGTACCTTAAAGCGCTTTACACACTAGATGTAAGATTCATGGCTCAACATGTTGGTATTCCAGTTGTCCGCCCCAGTCCTCTCTTAGAAACAAGTACCCTTGTGCTTCACTGCTCCTGGGCTGGAGACACTCAATGAATACATTTTTCAAGGTCCTGAGCTTTTAAAATAATGATAATAAAAAACCCAAAAAAACAAAACCAAAAAAACTACCAAAACCTCCCCCAAATATTAAATGAAAAAAACCCCCAAACTTGGAGGACGCTATCTTCTTAAACCACCTCTCCACCCTAACCATCCACCTGGCCAAGGCTGGTGACGCAGAGCAGGCTGCCTGCTTGACTTTGCCCCCGGGACAAGAAGGGCCCAGTACCAGGTCCTGGTGGGGCCACCAGGTGGCTCAGCCTCAGCCTCCACCACCCAGTGACATGCCACCATGGGACTTGGTCAGGTTCTCAGCATCTCCAACAACATCCTAAAGGGCAGGTTTGCTTTTCTGTAGCACTTTGAGGCTGATTTGTGAAAAAAACTTTATTACTGCTATTTGCTTTTAATTATGATTCTACTTTGATCGTTTTGCCACTAGAGGTAATGATAGTTTGCAACAACCTATAGAAAAGCGTGTGATCTCCTCAAAAGCATTAAAGAAAAATCCAATCTCAAGTGAAATTACCATTTTTCTCTTAAACATAGTTGGCAGCAAATCAAAGATGACAGAAGGAGGAAGAAGAAGGTATTTTGTATTTTCAGGAGAAAGCTAGAAACAAAATTAAAAATCATCTGATTTAAATTACTTGTATGCATATAAAAATGTAACGATTGCTCTCCTAAAGTGATGGCCTCCCAACAGTACAGCCGTTAGGCAACCTATTGACCAAATGTCAGGCTGGCCTTTATCAAAAGTCATCTAGTCAACAAAAGGCTTTATACAGAATCCTTATTCAGCACAATGGATAAAATCAGGAGTGGCTGTGTTTTCAAATCTGCCAAGAAGAAGATTATGAAATATATTTGATATAAAATATATTAGAAACCACGATTTCAGTTTTCAACACACAAGAAGCTGCAGATAAGCACAAATCTTCATCATCTCTCCCTGCATGCTTCAAACAGTTTTAATATTTTCTTTGTCTCACTCGCTTCTGACAAGAAAGTGAGTCAATACAATTCTTGGTGACTAAGAAGTTTGCAGGTCTTTAAGAAAAATAACTGTACAGAGGATAAAAGAAGTAGGTGTTTACCAAAAGCAAACCAAACCAGACAAGAAACTTTAAAGTGCTGTATGTTGAAAGAGACGTGTATGAACTTTCCTTCATTTTTCAGGTGTCTGTGTCATAAAATTTTCAGCAATTTCCAGACAGAGACGGAATACTCAGCAACATAAATTCAATCAGAGGATCTTATTCAAGCCAGGTAAAGCAGCAGGCAGACTTGCTTCAAAGTGAGCATCCAGCTCCACTTATGGATTTCCCCAACACAGCTGACTGCAAAGTATTTCATGAAACTTTTATCTTAGCCATGGATAGAGCCCGTGAGCTTGAGGTACCCATGTATGAACTGGCTTAACTGGACAAGTGAGAGCTTCTATATGAAAAATGTGTACATGAACAAATATAGTGCATGGACATTCATTTCTGACCCTTAAACACCTCCACAACAGCGCTATCTCCTAGGTGTGAGGGATCGGATAAATCATGCCTGAGCTGATAACTAGTAATTCCCGATAAATGCCAGTTTTTCCCAAGGAATCTGGTTGCGAAGATGGGTTCGGGACCCCACGGTGCCTCTCCATGGCTGCGTCTGTGCAGGTCGGGCAGAGGAACAGCCCTTACGGCCCCATCACAGCATCTCATCTTCATTAACAGGACTCCTGACTTCATGGAGACATAAGAGGGATTCCACTTTATTAGGAAAGAAGTCCCCGATTTCCTATCAAAATCTGACTGCTTTTTGATCGTGATTTGCAATGGGTATATATGAAGCTAAATAAAGCCACACGACTTCCTCCAACCTTTGGGAACAGCATTGCCCCTCCGCTCATGACAACACACATGCATTTACATGACAGTGAACAAACCAGCTTTATCACACGCTGCAGCACAAAGCATCCTCAGAGGCTGCAGCCAACGAGGCTTCATGGAGCCACTATCCAAGAGATAACCACATTATCACTGTAATGCCTGTGAATACCGCTGGCGTGGGAAATCAAAAGCCCAAGGACGTTTCAGAAACTTGCCTTTTGTATCATCAAATGCAAAGCTACTGCCAACTGCCAGACGGAGTAAACAGGATCCGAAACACTCTGAAGATGCTCGCAATTAGCTAAAGCAAACGTCATAAAATTTGAGCCGATCTTTTAAAGGTACCCCATTTCTATGCAAAATGGGAAGCATGGCTCAGTTGGGAAGTATGCAAATATACAACACATGTTCCAGCAACACAAGCAGTATATAGGGACATAAACTCACCTGACAATGTCTGATCCATCAGGTTGGTTGTCATGAAGGTCACTGCTGGTGCAGACACAGCAGTTACCCGGGTGACTTGCGTCGGCATCAAAGGATCCACGTGAGCATCCATTCTGGAGGCAGAACCTGCATTCAAAACCATAAGGAAATCTTTTTTTTCCCCCCAGTAAACAAAAACGCATTTAAAAAACTTACTTTTTTCCCAGCCATATTTCACAGAATGCTCTTTTAACCTCCTGCTAAACATTTCTCTATACCCATTTGCACAATTAAAACAATACGTTTTGTGTTTGGTTGAATTACTGGTTTAGTCTGGCCATGATGTCCAGTGATTCTCAGCAAATAAGCATCAGTGGAAATTTTAAATTAACAAAAATGTGGCCCTCAAAGTAAGAATTTGCAAGGATATATTCATGTTTTCAGGACAGATTACAGCAAGATGAGTCTTCTTATTTAAGACTAAATAACACACCTCCAGTTTCTACTGTTACTCATCACAGACTCTGTGTCCCACTCCATCTATGGGAAATTATTTTGCCAATAATTTAAAAGAGCAGCTTTATCCAAGGTAATCACAGTCTGCTGAGACAATGCACAAAACAGAAAATTGCTAAATAGCTTATATACATTATTCATGATAAAGTAGTAACCCAGGTCTGCTGCTAAAACTATGCTAATTAAACCCGGCTAGTTAATCCTTCAGAATGTGTGGCCATTGCCGAATTTGATCATTGGCTTCCCATTAACTGTACGTTTAGACACAAAAATCATTTTTCAAGAAGCTGGAAGACTGATACCACCTCATCTCATCTCCAACATAAATCCAGGTGTCCCATCAGCAGGCTCCATGCCCTGTTTAGAAGCCACAATTTCAAAACTGAATGGGCAGTAGGGACATACCTCTGGTTTAAGGTAGACTCTGGGAATAACATCATATTTCGCAAGTATGATCCAAGCTGTGGAATTTACTGCTCTTTCCTTTCACTAACTGCTCTTGTGCTGTCAAACACTTCTTATCCTAACTCCTCGGCATTTCACAGTAATAGGGATCATTTCTGGAATCTTCACTCTGTGAGAAAAAACTCACTCGCACACTATAAACCTCTTCATTGATTTTTGTTTCTCAGACTCCAGGTGCCAAAGCAGATTAATAAACATACCTTTCACCAACATGGGGACACTGGTTTCTTTTTTGAATGCAACTATAACATCATTTTATCATTAAAAAGGACACTTTTTCTTCCTGCAAAATTGGAGTCTTTGGTATTGCGAGAACATGAGAGGGTACCTCCTCCCATAAAGGGTTAACATGGCAAACAAACCATCCAGGGAAAAGTAAAGTAGGAGGTTCGTGAAGCTTTAGGAGTTAGGGCCAGAGTGCCAAGTTCACTGAATGTTCGCCGATGCTTTTGCATGATACCAACTTGCTATTAGCCAGCGTATCTCACAGACATTACTTGCTAAGAGATGATTTATTAATTTTAAATGCAAACGAAACACCTCCGACAACCATAAGCCCATCCAGCAAAGAAAAAAGAAACAAGTTTCCAGATGCACAGAATGGAAAAAGCAGGAGGACAATTGCAGTTTTTTCATATGCCCAAGTGGCAGAGGATGGTTACCCTCATCTGCTGTGGGATCCCCCCACGAGCCCCCTCTTCTCCTCCTGCCTCTGGGGAGCTCCAGCCCAGGGCTGCGAGTGATGTATGAGCACAGGATCTGCTCCCTTTGGCAGCTGGCACATTTAATATTTTTATGGGCTTCCTCCCACCCTTTGAGCTTCACCCACGCCTGGCGTACAGCCCTCCAAGGCCAAGGGTTAATTAGTGATCCACCGTCCTGCCAGCCAGCTAGTGCAAGGGGAAGAAGAGGGGATGAGGACCATGCCAGCATGATTTGAACCTCCCAGGTCCAGCAGCAGTTCATACAGGATACACAGCAGAGAAGACCACACAGAATTGTCTGGGTTGGACATGTCTCAAGGCACATACAAATATATATACACAAAGTACAGATTTTTCTTAAGGTGTACATGTACATGCATGGTGTCCCGTCTGAACTGGTGAGAGCACTCCAGGGACCTGCAGCAGTCTAGGACAAAGCAAACGGGTACCGAGAGATGCTCCTGGATCGCTAACATCAAGGGAGTGAGGGGAGAGGGGAGTCAGCACCAAGACCACTGCGATGCACTAACTGCCCTGACAGCGCAGCCCCACACCGTTCTCCCGGCAGGCCCCTCCCTGGGAGGGGTATGGGGAAGATGAATTGCAAGCCACTGCAGGAATAACACCAGAAAAGGAAAATTTTTTTTTTTTTTTGCACCATTAAGTCAGAGAAATTCCTGCAAGACACATCAGTAGCATAATAAAGAAATTACCCTGCAAGGTACTGTGATACATTTAATCTATATTTCCTTTGAAGAAAGAATGATAAATAAGGCATTTATGGAAGAGGAACAGGTCGGTGTGATGTTTGTTGTGCTACCTACAGCACCGTAACATAACTGGAGGCACTTGCACCTTGGCCGTCTCTAACAAGACAGTGAACCATTTTCCAGCCTGAGATGATGTTAGAAACCTCAGGCAACGACAGTTTCTTTTTTTCTGCTTCTGTCAAAGCCCCTGGCAAATCTATTAACTTTGATGAGCTCTCTGGATGTAAAGAAACACTGAGGAACCATCAATTCCAGCACAGAACTCTAAGGTGCCTCTGTCTGCATGGGGCAATCCAGGCAGCAGCAGACTGACAACAGCCCCCCAAGTTTGACGGAGATGCCCAGCAGGACACACGTGTGAACAGACTGAGATTCTGGTTTCCATGTCCTTGGAGACCCTTTCTCAAGCTAGGATTTCCATCTGTAACTGAGATGTACATAGCTACACAATTAATTCCATGAGTAATATTTCATAGGGTGAGAGTTGTTTGGTTTTCTTTGGCTTCTCAAATTAATTTTAATGACAACAAAAAGGACACTTTCATTCTACTGCTTCCAGAGTCATCAGAGCCAGATTAAAATGGTATTTCATCATCTGGTCTCTTCTGATTGGGGTGAGGTATGTGCACGTGGCTGCCTTGCTACCTACAGCAATATCCTCAGAAAAGGCCGTGCAGCTACTCTCAGTTTATCCACCCCCTAATTCTGAGGGACATCAGGTAGATGTAAGCTCAAGTTAAGTTATGCACGTGAATTTCAGTACACAAGCAAATCCCTACACCCAAAACTGGAATAATTTTCATTACATGCTTAATTATCTCCCCGCAGTTAGCCATACACCACTTGAGATTGGCTCTGCTCGTTTCCTTGCCACAGTGTACGCTGCATGTTGAAAGGGGACTTTCCAGTACATAATTTCAGCTGCTTCTTTATGTTGATTTATGTTCACATCCAGGAACAATAAAATTATCAGTTCATCTTTTGATGTGATGGGAAGCAGTTAGCTTACAGCTTCCATCCATATTGGAGGCAAGCATATACATATATATATGCACACATATATATATAAGCACACATATATATATTATTTCATAGATGCAGATTGAGTTCAAGTGCTTAGTTTAATTACATCTGATGCTCACCAAATAAGCTTGAATGATTTAAGGCAATCATAACCTTGAAGGAATAAATATTTATGCTTTCTAGTTCTTCGTGCTCATGAAAAGCGGTCTTTGCAATAGATGGATTTGGAATGCAAATAAACTCTGTGGATTGAGTTTAATGTCATGATGCAATATAAGCTCTCAGTATGAACTGAACATAACCCAGGTTGGCATAATACCCAAACACAAGCCTACCACCCACACACACATACTCTCTGCATTTTATGATTAAGTCTAGGCAAATTTTACTATAAAACAATACTGAGGAGGAGGAAAGGTATAAAAGCGATCTTTTCTCTGAAGTTTCTGGTTATTGTTAGAGCCAAAGAGCCCTGACGAGCAAGTCGTGCGTTTTCAGAACATCTGTCCATTTTTAAGATTATTTCAGTGCAGAGGCATTTTACTGTCACTTACAAACAAAAGCCACCTACGCCTCAACTTAACTGCAGCTTAACACCTACGCCTCAACTTAACAGGGAACACTGAAGGACAAAGGAGGACACCAGCAGATGAGGACACCCAAGATCTGAAGATCCTTTGCAAGTGACATGCCACTATGATTTGCACACCTGATGAGCAGACACCGACTTGTGTCCCTGGCCGAGGATGAGAGAAGAGCAGCCCCAGCTCTGGGAATGTCCACTCTCCCTCTGCGCCCAGCAAGGGCAGCTCGGGGAGGACAAGTCCCACAGCCGCACTGGCCAAGCTGGGAATGGTTACAGCCACAATGGCCAAACTGGGAATGGCGATAACACACAATCCCATCACCCAGCATGTCTAAACCAGCATTTTTATCCTGTTGCTTCAGCAGCTGAAGAAGAGAATGGGAAAATCCCCATCACACAACTGACCAACTGTGCCTCACCTCCAGCAGGAACCACTCCCAGTATGCACCACGAGTCAAATTAAATTAGACAATAGATTTTCCTGGAACAGACAACTAAGTTTTCCACCTTTGTTATTTCTAGAAAACAGTATTTAAAGGCTACTTCTTGTTTTACCATGCCCCAGACAGACAGATCACTGTCGCTACCTACCACCTCTACTTGCTCATGGCCAAAACAGGCACCAGGAGAGGGAGGAGATACGTTACTGATGCTCGTAACCTGGTTGAAAGGGATAGGGCAGATTTTCAGGGCAAAATTGTTCTTTGTAAATGTTCTCTCTGTGCCTCAGCAGAGCCATCGGCTCTCATCATTCCATTACACAGCGTGTGGGTGTTAACGACCCATGTTAAGGAAAGTCATGCTGCCCACGGCAAAATAACGTGACATCAGTCCAGGACCGCACTGCAGCCGGCTACAGCAGTGGAGTTCTCCTGCTGAGTCTTAATTCTTCTTTTCCAATTATACCATGGAACTTCCAACATTATCTTAAAGCTATGGTAACAGTTCAGCAAGGGTTTAAGCCTAACTTTTATTGCTGTGATTCACAAAGCCTTTAACAGCACTGCCCCCAGAAGAAGAGTACCCAATGCCTTCGCTGTCAGCACAGCCTGCCATGAGCCACGCTTGGGAAATGAAGTGAACGCCACTGGCCAGTAGCCCAAGGATGGCATGAAGCTGCAAGAGCTGCTCTTCAAATGGCTTAGTAGCCCTCATTGTAACTTTCTGAAACAGTGAAGCATGGAATCATAGAATCGTGGAATGGTTTAGGTTAGAAGGGACCTTCCAAGGCCACCCAGTGCCACCCCCTGCCCTGGGCAGGGACACCTCCCACCAGACCAGGTTTCTCCAAGCCCCGTCCAGCCTGGCCTTGAACCCCTCCAGGGATGGGGCAGCCACAGCTTCTCTGGGCAACCTGGGCCAGGGGCTCACTGTCCTCAGGGTAAAATATTTCTTCCTTACAACTAGTCTATATCTATATCTATGCTGAGCAGCACCAGGAACCCCCCAGCCCATCAGTGCTGCTCCCCTTGGCCCCGGTACCAGCCCAGCAGCTGGATCTCAGCCACCAGGAAAGGGGCGGGTGGTGGTTGGTAGAGAGCAGCAGCGGGATGGAGCCGAGGGCGAGAGAGCCGTTCTGCCCCAGGAGGGCTCACAATGGGAAACTATGCAAAACGACATGCAACACTTTTCCATTTTTTTCACAAACTGGCTGTTAAACACAAAAACTTCACTGCCTTGGTGTATTTCAAATTAATTCTATTATATTTCAACAAAATCAAGATGTACTATTAATATCTTATTTAAAAGACATCTTTAAATCAGATACATTATTTTTCAACTAGAGACTACTGTCCAAATGGCACTCACCATAAAAGTCACTGCCTTAAAGATAAAGTAAGAAAAAAATGCTGTGCCTCTGCCACTGAGAGACAGAGATTATACAGGGGTGGCCACTTGTTACTGAAAAGCTCTCGTCAGAGCCCACTGGAGCCTATGGGAAGACATCAACAGCCTCAGAAAGAGGACAGGAACACTTAATGCTTATTTGCACCTTAAATAGCTCAGAAACAGGACAACAAATGGAAAATATGCTCTAGCACCCTTGTATATAGTTAATCCGTGCATACACTCCACTGATTACGTCCCAGTAGGTGCCACCAGCCAGATCCTCCCAGGAGCTGACACCAGACCTGCCCAGCCATCAGGATTATCTCTTCCTGACTGCATGCTCAGGAAAAGCCCAGGGTCTCCGCTCCTGCTGGTTCCCAGCTTCATCTTTTGACCCAGGTGAAGAGCCAGCAGATTTACGTTGTTTAACCGGCTGAAGAGCAGCGCTGCTGGGCTGAAATCCATACAAATCCACGCTTCCTGACAGTGCAGTGGGGCTCAGGCGTGGGAAAACGTGAATCTTCCTTCCTTTTCTATACTATTTTAATCTATTCTAGCAGCTTGTTTTGTTCCTGGCACACCAGAGTCTTAATTCCTCTGCTTTGTCAGAAATCTTATCCTTGCTTGTTTGCATATATATTCATTACATTCTGCTGTGTGCAGACAGGATCACCCTTGGTTTCTAAAGACAGTGAAAAGTTTCAGCGGTAAAAGCCCAAGAAAGTAATTTTCAAAAGCGTGCCTATGACCAAAGAATAGAAAACCTATTAACAGTATAATTTTGTTGACTTTCAAGTCACTGATGCAACACCGAAAATCCCACACTCCATAAGAAGCCCAGCAGGTACTCCAAGATACGCTTATTTCTAAGTCAAATGTGAGCCACAATGATTCTTTTTTTACATCCAAATTGAAATGTAATGAGAACATATTAACAAAGAGTATTAAATATTCAGTGGCCTGGCTCTGCTTGGGAAAGGCTTTACCTTACCCTTCCCGAGGGACAGCAGAGCAACACTGATGTACGGTGGGCTTTGGGCTTTGCCCTTTTGATACCATCCAGAGGAATTCCACTTCTGCATGGAAAAAAAGCAAACAAAACCCAACCAGCCAACCCCAGAAAGGCCTAAAGCAGGAGACAAACTATCCATATGAAATAAACCGCTAATATTGATTCTAAACACTCAGAGAGCTTTCCTCACAGCGGCAGATACAGCTGCTGTTTCTTTTTGTGGTGAAAACCTACAGAAACCAAGTTTTGGGAGCAGAGCACACCACTTGCAACCTTGCCATCAATTCCTTATTTCTTACTGGTAATAGTCCTGAATGTGTACAGAGTCATGGAGCAGATGAACACAGTGCTGTAAAAGCTGTTCCAGAGAGGAGGAGGAGGAGGAATTCTGGCACTGAGCACATCAGACCCTCCCTTCTCTGCCAAGGGTCGGAGCTTTACTCTAAGTTTTCCTGGCTTCTGTGGGTATTTCAGACTAAAATCTGTGCTCAGCAAAGGGTGGGGCACCTATTAATAATCTAGTAGGATGTAACATCCAATTCAGAGAAACCATAACAAACCAAAGAAGCAATCCTTGCATATACCTGAAAAATAGCCACAAAGGCAGCGGAGTGCCACAGGTGGGCAGCTCCTGCAGACTGCATGGAGACCCCTGGTCTGAAATGTGGTCTGAATTTACAAACAGGAAAAAAATGTGTTGCAGAACTGTGTCCATAAGAATATTAAGTGTAGGATGGACACGCTGCAAAGGTTCTTCCCAACCAGCTCCCAGCCACAGCTAATTGCAAATGCTGCAGGAAGACGTGGGAATGAAGCAAGGATGTAGTGATAGGCAGGGAAAAGGTTGAAGAAAAAAGCACGGAGATAGGATGATATTTCAACAGGATACTCTTCCAACCCTTCAAATACCCATGGCTCAAAGAACTGAGTGAACCTTAATGGGCTTTTTTTGCCCATAAATGTCTCTAATAACTCTTTTTCACCCATCAAGAAAAAAAAACACACAGAGGCTTTTGCATTGACAAAACTCTTTAGGCAGGACTTCCAAATATTCTGTGTCCTGTTTGTTCAACATCTCATAACTCTGTGCCTTTGTGAGAAACTGGTACTCCCCACAACTCCCACGACTTTACAGACCATGTCCTCTCTCACCCTGCCTTTTGTCCCTGCTCCAGGGTTGCTGATCTGTTCTTCTGGCACCACCCTGAACACTCTGCAGCCAAAGGGAAATAAACAGGAATTAAGACCTATATTTTTATTTCTATACATATAGGTAGATATGGCTTACTGAAAAATAATCAAACTATTGTAATACTGTCAAAGTACAAAGCTTGTTTAAAGAAAGGCATTAAACTGAGAAGGAATCTCACTCAAATTCCTGGAAACTGTTGGAAAGAACAGAAAATTGAAGAGCAGGTGAGCAAAGCCATGCAGTAATCAATTCCTCAGCAGCAGCTAACGAGTAGGTCCACATCGCCAGGCAGGCACGTGCCAACCTCATCCCGTCCCTGGAAGATGCTGCCCTCCTGTGTAGGCAGAGCCATCCCAACATGGACACTGCAACAGGCAAGAGGGAAAGGAGCCTGTGCCCAGTGCAGCTCCTACTTCACCTTGCTATGGTGTCTGACCAATTTTACAAAATACTCCTCACCATCTGAGGGACTGAGCTTGAGGCATTAAGCCTGAGAGGGATTAATAGATTTAAACGAGATCTGAGGAGGAAATTCTTTGCTGTGAGGGCGGTGAGCCCCTGGCCCAGGTTGCCCAGAGAAGCTGTGGCTGCCCCATCCCTGGAGGGGTTCAAGGCCAGGTTGGACGGGGCTTGGAGCAACCTGGTCTGGTGGGAGGTGTCCCTGCCCAGGGCAGGGGGGGGCACTGGGTGGGCTTGGAAGGTCCCTTACAACTCTAACCATTCTGTGATTCCATGATTTGATACTGGGCACCACACATAGCCCTTGCCCAATTTGAAAAACGCACACAATACCCAGCTGCTGCCGCGGTAGCTCCGTAGTTTGGAGCTAACTACTGGGAATGAAAATCCAATGCACGATACTGCAGGGAAACTACAGCTTGCTTATAAAAATCATTAACAACTTTTCACATTCAACTCATTTCTGTTGTCTCTCTAATGCCTCCTGTGGGATTTGGACTTGAATTGAGAGAAAGAAAGAGGGGTAAAGGTCAAAAGTCTTGAAAAAGGAGATAATAACCTAAAGAACCATGTAACTAGGATTAAGCAGGTTGGGCAAGAAGCATCAGAAGGAACCCACCACCTGATATAAACCAAGTCCAGCAGACAAATGCAGCCTTTGTGCTGGCAAGGAAGGTCGCAGGCAGAAGAGCCCGCTGCAGGATGGTTCAGTAATAAGGAAACAGAATAAATCCGTATCTGGTCCAATTCTTTCATTACTGAAATACTCTTCTGGAAGACTCTGCCTGTTCCCAGCCCCAAGGGCACTCACCCATCTGAGGGACATCGCACCATCCGTGCCAGGACAAGGTGATGTGGACACTTGTCATCCTGCTCCCCCACTGAGAAACCCCCCTCTGCTCATCTTGGCCCAGCCAAACTGTTGTCAGTGACAGAGAGGATTCATTTCTAAAAATTCCTAAAACATAAACACGTAGTTTCCTACTGAAAAGAGGACAGCGATTAAATTAGTAATTTCAATCACTGTGTCTAATAGCCAGGAACAGAGTTAGATATAGAAACACACCAATTTATTTTTATTATTGCTGTTATCATTTTATGACCCCAGAAATTAGTGAAGATCAGGGCCCAGGGACTTGCTTCATTTCGAAGCAACATCCATCACGATTAAGTAATTTAGGGGAATACTACTTATTTGCAAAGGACAAGAGGAGTCTCTTTGCTTGTCCAAAGGAGGAATTGATCAGCAACAAAACCCCCCAGTTTTTACAAACCGTGCAGATTCAGCCCCTCAGCTCTGCTTCTCCCTGCTCCTCAGGGTCACCCCAGGCTCTTCCTCAGGGCTGCTTTCAGCTGGCCCAGGAGCCACCTTTGCTCAGTTCTCTTTCCTTACTCTGTGTCTTCGTAAGGCCCAGATACATTCATTAAAAATATTCAGCGCTTTCTGAATCTGATTATCTTCCCTCTGCTTCAGATTGCAAATCGTGTCGGGGTTGTTGAGCAGCAGCTGGGCTCACTGGGCTGCCAAGGTGCTGCTGGGCCAACACTTCCAGGAAATGCCTTCGGCAGAGCTGGCACGGACACTTTGCATGGGAAACCACAGCCACCACAGCCACCCCAAAAACACCCACAGCCAAGGAGGGGGTGGAAACGGCAACCACTGCTCAGAATTTTCCCTGATGTCTACCATGAAAGTAGTTACAGATGATTTGTGGTGCACACCAGCTGTCCTGGTTTGAGGTAAAACAGAACAAATTTTGTGTTCATTAATTTTACTTTCCAATTAAGTCTCTTCTAGCTAACTGAACTCTCTGAAATTATTTTCACAGTATTTTCCGGACAGAGATGTCATTTAATTGAATCACAGAATGGTTTGGGTGGGAAGGGACCTGAAAGCCAGTGCCACCCCCTGCCCTGGGCAGGGACACCTCCCACCAGACCAGGTTGCTCCAAGCCCCGTCCAACCTGGCCTTGAACCCCTCCAGGGATGGGGCAGCCACAGCTTCTCTGGGCAGCCTGGGCCAGGGGCTCACCACCCTCACAGCAATGAATTTCGTCCTCAGATCTCATCTAAATCTCCCCTCTTGCAGTTTAAAATCATTCCCCTTGTCCCATGGCTCCCCTCCCTGATCCAGAGTCCCTTCCCAGCTTTCCTGGAGCCCCTTCAGGGACTGGAAGGGGCTCAAAGGTCTCCCCGGAGCCTTCTCTTCTCCAGGCTGAACCCCCCCAGCTCTCTCAGCCTGTCCCACGGCAGAGGGGCTACGAGAAATGAAGACTTTCCTTGTTTCCCATCTCAATAGAAACAACACTTTAAAGTTTGGCAGCATCATTGCTTTTGGCAGAATTACCCTGATTGATTTGCAGTTTTTTGTCCAGGTTTCCTGAGGTTTTATTTTTGTTTGAGCTTTCCTATTTTTAAATTTAAAAACCAGAAAAAAAAAAAAAAAGGAAATTGCTATTGAAGATCTATTTTGCTATTGTACTGGAAAGTAATACAAATAATATATTCCGTGACCTGGGATGGAAAATAGAAGAATGGCAATGAGATAGAGGGTTGAAGGGTGATACACAAATGAATGTACATCTCTAGAAAAGAAGAGCTCTCGGGAGGTTACGGTACCGTCTGGCGCAGACATGAGGGACTCGAGGGCATCACAGCAAGCTGGAAAAAGCATTAGCTAGCTTATGAATTTTGACACAGAAATTATTTATATTTTTTTAGTTAAAATTGGATAGTGTAGAAGCTTAGTCACCTCATTGCTATTCCATCAGATTAATAAATTGCCCTATAAGGAGGTTAGAAAATTAGTATATGACTTTCACTCTTTGGTTGAATGAAAAATAGTAGCGTGACACATATAACTACAGATAGATAGATAGACATTCACACACACATGTATAACTGTACAGCAGAAAGACAACATGGGGAACTATCACCAGTCTTTTCTAAAGGATAGACCCATTTTTCCACCTTTATGCTGGAATTCAGTCAAATGGTACCAACAGTAATAATTTGATTAATATGAAATAAACAAATTCCTACTTCTTAAATACAATTGTTTGACTAGGAATGGCTTTAGAAGGTAAATGTGGCAGAAACTTCTTCCCCAGTACAGTACCAGCAGCCCCCCTGAAGCACCCCTGCCCTGCATCCCTGCATCCCAGCATCCCTGCACGGGAGGGAGGCGATGCCAATGGCACAGCACTACCAAGAGGCACAGCAGTGGCTGGGCTGCTCCGGGTCTCGACAGCTCTTCTCAAGCCCGACTTACAGCGTGCTTAAGGACTTTATAGACAGGTACATGTAGCTTTGAACAGAACCCCAGACTGATGATACCTTTCAAAAAGCAGGCGCAGAAATACAACCGCCACACTGAGGATCCAGCAGCCAACAGCATCAGCCCAAAGCCCTTCGTCTCCCACTCATCACAGAACTTTTGGAAGCAATGAGGTTTTTTAGTGATGAGCGTACATCCCCCAGAGCTGCCCCAGCACAGCGCCAGGCTCTGTGCTGGGGCCTGTAGCCTAGCTGCTACAGAGCTAAGTTTTTTCATCTTACCTTCTTTTTTAGGGGATATTTGCCCAAACATACCTGTGCTCCTCCACAAACACATTTGAAACCGCTAGTAGTCTTTGTACAAATCTGAAAAGCAAGGTCAACCCGTGTTGTCATGACCAGCAGGGCAGGGAGAAGAGAGATGCTGTAAGTGCTCGGAGTGAAAGAAGGCGACAGCAAAACCTCATCTTTTCTTAAGTGCTCAAGCATCCACAAGAACACAAAGTGCTCTGAATATCAAAAAAGCTTCAATTGAAGTTTGCACTTATTTAAATACCAGGAGGCATATATCTGTAGGAAACTAGCCCTCATTAGGTCAAGGAATTACTTAAGGAGGTAATTGCCCATCTCCTTGCAGGCTCGCTGGCTGGCAGACACAGCTGTCTCAACAATCGAGCACGAGTCATCTCCTCCAACCCCCATTGCATTGCCCAGCTTTTGGAAAACCCTGTTTTATCATCCTTTACCACCAAGGAATTAAGGGCTGATTGGTTTTGGCTGTGAAGTCTCTGCCACGAGCCCCACCATGCCACTAGCCCCCGGGCACATCGAGTAGCCCTAAGGCAACCAAACCAGCTTGCCGGGGGATGGCCTCGCCAGCAGCAGGCTCCAGGAAGAAAAGAGCCTGCGTTTGGAAAATATTTACATTTCATTACAATGATGCTCTGTTACGTGTCAGAGCACCAGGTTGGCAAGTGAATTCTGCATACAAAAACAGATTATTGGCAACACATTTTCCCCTACGTTTTCAGTAGTTTTGCATGGACTGAGAGGTCTTGGGGCTCAGGTCCAGAACAGCCGTGTCCCGAGGACGGGGCGGGGGAGCATTCACAGGGGGAGGGAAATCAACAGCATGGGCAGCATCCTTCTGCTTAATGCAGGAACGGGGTATTTTCATGATAATCTACACGGGATAGAGCTGTGATGCCTGAAAAAGGCACTTCAGAAGATAGATTCAGCTCTCCAAACACAGTTAAAGTAAAGAAAATGAATAACTGTTTGTTTTGAATGAGAATATCCTCACTTAGAATGAGTACAAATGTGTATATTTACTATGGTGGCTCGCAAAACAAACAGTATTTCTTTTTGTTTAGTTCTTACAATTCGGTCCTCTGACTGTGGCAGCATTTCAACTCGGGAATCTGCCAAAGTCCTCTGCTGCTTTCCAATGACCAGACAGACAGCATCGCTAACACACAGCATGATTCCTCCCTGCAAGCCACAGGAAAGTTCAACAGGATCTTTCATATGTGGCTTTTCAGGGGAAGTGGTTTGGGGGTCTTTGATTATCAAGTCAAAGAATCATAGAATCACAGAATGGTTTGGGTGGGAAGGGACCTTAAAGCCCACCCAGTGCCACCCCCTGCCCTGGGCAGGGACACCTCCCACCAGCCCAGGTTGCTCCAAGCTCCGTCCAACCTGGCCTTGAACCCCTCCAGGGATGGGGCAGCCACAGCTTCTCTGGGCAGCCTGGGCCAGGGGCTCACCCCCCTCAGAGTGAAACATTTCATCCTTATATCTCATCTAAATCTCCCCTCTTGCAGTGTAAAACCAATCCCCCCCGTCCCATGGCTCCCCTCCCTGATCCAGAGTCCCTCCCCAGCTTTCCTGGAGCCCCTTTAGGGATTGGAATGGGCTCAAAGGTCTCCCCGGAGCCTTCTCTTCTCCAGGCTGAACCCCCCCAGCTCTCTCAGCCTGTCCTCACAGCAGAGGGGCTCCAGCCCTCCCAGTATCTTCTCCCCAGTGGAGACGTGGCCATCTGCAGAGCAGATCCATTGACAGAATGGTGACCTTTCAGGGTCCCTGAGTAAGTCTTCAGGCATCCTAAGATCAGAAAATGCTCTATCAGTTACTCTCTCAGCACTTCTACAGAGATGCAGTACTTCAGCACAATAAAAAGCAGCTCACCCTTGTCTAACCTTGGCAAATACAACTGGATCCACAGCACCATTGTGCTTAAAATTAAGATCAACTCTCCAACTCTCACATCTTTCTAGATGCTAATTTAGATTTCCTTGAAAAACTTCAGTCCTTGTGGGATTTTCAGACAGGACTATCATTTCAGATTTCACCTCGCTTGTGGAAAAGCCTCTCATGATAAAATCTCCCTTAGACACAAATCTACTACATGGACTAAGGTTTAAGGAGTTGTAGCATTTTCAGACACACTTAGCAAATAAACAAATTCTTTGATCTTCCCTTTCGTCTAGCTCTTTCTTTTAGGAAAGGGTTACTTTAAAAAATGCGGAAACGCTGGTTCATAATATGGCTTCACACATGTTTCTGTGATTCTCTCAGCCACAACCAAGCCCTTGTGTATACATTTCTCAAAATCTTAATGAAATCCACACTCAGATGCAAAATAAAATGTAAGACACAGAACCCCTGAACCTCATTCCCACTTTCCATAGTTTTATGGAGATCCTCACTGACGTCCTCCCCAATATCAACACGAGCAAGCACTCAGGGAATACCTAGAAGATCCAACACCAGTGTTACCAGAGCACTGGGTGGACACGAGTCGGGACTGGGTGGCCATTCCCTGTTTGCCACGCAGCCCCTCAGCAGGGGATGCTCCTCCTCATCTGCTCCTCCGAGTCCTTCTCCAGGAGAAATCTGGGGAAATCTCTGCAGAGGGAATTCTCGCTGAATTACTTTGATCTTTGCTTTGGACTACTCTGAACATGTTTCTGTCTGTTTTCCATATTTGGAAATATTGGAAATCTCCCAGGTTTTTGGAATAGATCGATTAATTGGCAATACCTATGGAAATGCGCTGGCTCCCTTGCTAACACGCCGCAGCCTCTCTCCTCAGACAGAACTCATGATTTCTTAAATATCTGTTTGAAGAAATGAATCGGCAACAGAAAACAAATGAAACAGGGCACCATCTAAGGTGCCAAAAAAGGATAAAACAAAAGGGCTCCTTCTTGAGCCAAACCAATCCACAGTAATGCAAACTTACTGGAGTGTTACACTTCAGATTTTCTGCGAGCTACACAAACAATAGCTGTTCTGCGCTAGAAACATTTTCTATCATGAAATTTTAAAGGAGCCAGAACATTGCACCAGATCCAGATCAGCTGGGGGGTATGGGCAACAGCTACACGTTTTCTTCTGCAAAAATGCATTTTAAAAATATGCAAAAAGTGTGCTTAAAATTATGCATGATATAATAGTTCATTAAAGAGAAATTAGGGTTCCTAAGAAAAATTTCTTTGGCACCTTTTTTTTTTTTCTCACCAGCTCCCTTTGTTTTCAGTGATTCTCAGGTCTGGCTAAAAGGAGAAATGGGAACATGGGCTAGTTACATCTGCAAAGAGAAATTAAAACAAAGCATGTTTCATCTGATATCAAAATTTAAATCAAGTATGAGGTCACCGCTGATGTGTATCCCAAAGGAACGGAGGCTCAGAAGAGCTGAAAAACTCCCTATTCAACTGGCACAACTTGTGATTCTCTTAAGTGGCATGTTCCCAGGTCACAATTTTATTGCCTAATGTGTCCTCTCTCTGGAAATCTGCCATAGCGAATGTCAGACTGGTCTCCAGAAGGGCACAGGGTCAATAACGTTGATCTGGTAACAGAGACATAAGTGCACAACCCACTCAGCTCAGAGTTACAGACGCAATTGGGAACTTGAATATTTAATTGGCAGCAACTCTTTAAGGCCAAAAGTGGAAGCAACGCTGGTTTTCTGATTGTGTTTTTTTTCCAAACCAAAGGGAGAAACGAAATGCAAACTCATCTTCACCATAAAGACAGGACCATACATCCAGCAGTGCTCCGTGCATACGAATTGAACAGCATCTCCCACCTCCACCCACCGCCCTCCAGCCAGCTCCATGGCCTGTAAACCCCCCCATCCTCAGTTCAGCCTTTCCTCCACCCTCCTGTAAAGCTGAAAAAAGGAAACATATATCAAAAGTATGACTGTCACAGGGAATAACCCCCACCCCGAGCACGGCTGGCGGATCAGACCTCGCACCCCAGTTCAGCTGCAGTGGGCTAAATGTATAAGGCTGTGTCAAATGCCCACTAGTAACCTATAAAGGAACGTAGTGCTTCTGCTATTGCAGTCATTTGAAGGAAAATCCTGGGAGCATTTTAATATTTGCTAGCTGTATTTTCATTGTCCAGGATCACTGGGCTACACTGAATCTGAAACAGCGTTTGTTTTCTTCATGAAAGAATTACACAAAATTTAACAGAAAAATAATATCATGAGTGCTAAGAGAAACTGATACATTTTTATAAAACAACATTTGTGAGTTGATGGGTTTTATATTTCTACATGCAATGATCCCTTGTTCCCTTAAAGATAAAATTGAAATTATCATGTCAAATAATTGGCAAGCTGTGTGTCACTATCAGTTTCAGATAATTAAGTGAGATGTATTCTGGCACAGAGCCAAATCCCGATAAGATGGCAATTACTTCTACAGAGCCCAGTCACGATCATACAGCACTCTCCTCCCGCATCTTCATTACTGTCTTGTTTGAAACTTGGGTCTTAAACTATCTAAAGAGCTTTTGGAAAAACAAAACCGCTGCTTTCACATCGCTGCTTGGTAATGACAATGTTCCTTCAGTGTCATCCTTTTAAAGCCAGAATTTGCAGAGCATTTCTGTATGACTCCTTGAGTGTGTGATACTAGCATGGACAGACTCAGCCCAGTCCACTGAGGGAGAGGCACCAATGGCCCTTCCCATCTAGGAGGCTCCCAGACAAAGTCTCCCACCTTGGGATGCTCTCAGGCCACATGTGATGACACACAGAAGGGTTTGGTATCATTTATTCCTCCTATATCTCCTCTTTTTAAAATGTTTCCTAGTTCTGCAGGAGCCAGCTTGGGGATCAGGAGACCAGGAGAAGTTCAAGAATCTCAGTTTGGATTCCCATCTCCAACATCCTGGCATGGCATTTCCTCCCGTACTCCACAGTGGGTTCTCCACTGACAGCTTTGTATGAAACGTCATTCCACAAACAGCCACTACAACCGTATTTTGAGTAGCAGAAAGCTCAAGGTTTGTCTCTGGAGATGTATCTTGGCTCCGGCGTGTGCTATAGACACAAGCGCTGGGTCCCTGCTTGCCCAGGGTGGGCATCTGAAGATATGCCAGGTTTGAGTGTGTCCCCCAACCCCGCCATGGTACAAAACCATGCCCACCTAACCTTAACTACATCCTACGTAGAATCATAGAATGGTTTGGGTTGGAAGGGACCATAAAGCTCATCCAGTTCCACCTCCCTGCCCTGGGCAGGGACACCTATCACCAGACCAGGTTGCTCAACATCCCTTGTCCTTTATAAAGGAAGGATGGAGATGACTCTTCATATCCATAAACAGACTAGAAAAAAGGTCAGACTGCCCTGCATGATTGCAAATTATGATACTGCTCTGCAATGTATAATTCTTATTCACTATGATTTTAACGGGACAATTGACTTTTAGGGATGAAGAGAAAATATGATTTCATCTCATTTCACGCAGGCGGATATTTACAAGATACAAATCATAAAGACAACATGGCTACAAATATTAGATTACAATCTGTGCTAGACTGGCATGGTTTTAAATTACTTTGCTTCTACTAAAGCTTACACCAGAAAATTTTTCCTTCAAAATGATCTGTTGATATCTATTGATATCAAGTATATATTGCAGACACACACACAAAAATAGTAATTTGAGGGAAGGAGAGCAAGATCAGCCACTTCACTTTTGTGATGAGAAATATTTAGCAAATTGTTGGTGGTCTCCAGCTTCCCCATCATCCTGAGCCTTACATGATGACCATACAATATGCAGACAGACAGACAGCGACAGCATTTAAGGAAACTGGGCACTTATCTGACACATACAGAGGCACCTCCCATAACATGCTGCCATGACTTTCCTAAAAAAAAAAAAAAGGGAAAAAAATTCCTTCAACATAAATCCTATAAAAACATTATTGAAGGAGTGTCCAGGAAATGCACCTTCAAACTAAGTGGGACATAAACATTTGCTTAACCAGATATAAAATTTGTCACCTTTAATGAGAAGAAACCGGGCACACAGGTCCATAAGTGTGAAATAAGAGGCTCCATCCGTAGCCACTCAATGCTGCAGCAGCTCCATAGAATCATAGAATGTGTTGGGTTGGAAGGGACCTCTAAAGGCCATCTAGTCCAACCCCCCTGCAGTGAGCAGGGACATCTTTAGATCAGGTTGCTCAGAGCCTCATGGGCAACTCCATGGCCTTTTCTCAAGAGAGCCAAGTGCTCTCAGCATCATCGCATCTGGTCTGTACTTAAGAGCATTAAAAAATTCTCCAGCTCAAATGCGGCCACTGCAGGGAACAATTAGGAGCGCAAACACATCTCACGTTGACCTTAAAATCCTGCAAAAGAGCGTGCACATGCTAAAGTAGGTGCTTTCATCAGTCCACGATCAGCATGGGATCCCCATGCTCACAGCCAACTCCAAACTCCGAACCAGGGCTTGCTGCTATACCTTCACACATGTCATTCACAAATGCTGGCAGCAGCAGCCACAAACCTAAGTAAGTGATGCCAATTCATCCAAATGCCAAAGTTCCCACAGAAATCCTAGAGCAGTAACTGGACAACTCCAGACAGAATATGGATTTTCAGGAAAGCTGAATCAGGAAGTTTTCTGAACTTTCTAACTACCCATTTATATCAATTTATGCAATCAAAACAAATTTGCCAGAAAATCTGGGAGTATAAAAGGTTAAAAAATTCCACAGCCACCTAATCATCCCAGCAAGCAGCAGAGCTGGGCACCCAGGGCACCCTTACCTCCAGCCAGGTTTTCATTTCCTAGTATATTTTAATTTCTCCTAGTAGAAAACAGAACCTGAGTATATACCAATATGAAAAAGAAAATTGCGACATGTTTTGTTACTTCTTCTCAAAATTATTTTGGCAAATAAGAGCCATGACCTGAGGAAAGACACCAAATTCTCCTCGGTAGGACAGGCTGGGATGGCAGAAGGGATCAGATGGACAGAGATGGTGGCACTTGTCTGTCAGTTGGAAGGAAGATCAGTTTCAGCCCTTTGCCTCAGAGCTCCCCTCACTGTTGTTTCTCACATCAAATGGTTTCCCTCCATCTTCCACCACCACCTGCTGCAACCCGGTCCTGTCCCACCACCTCCCATACCTCTTCTCTCTGTCTCCCTGCAAGGAAGCCACCAAGTAGTTGGCTAGTTACGTTCTCCTTACCTACATCCAATGCAGCAAGTCCTACAGTCTTTCACAACATTTTCCTTTTTTTCTTTACCCAGGCTGTATGTATTGCTCTGGTGTTCCTCAGGGGTTGATATGGGACCAGTATTATTTAATAGCTTTGTTGGCAACATGGATGTTGGGTTTGAGTGCACCTCCAGCAAATTTGCTGATGACACCAAGCTGTGTGGCGTGGTCAACGGGCTGGAGGGAAGGGATGCCATCCAGAGGGACTGGGACAGGCTGGAGAGGTGGGTCCATGAAAACTTCATGAAGTTCAACCAGGCCAAGTGCAGGGCCCTGCACCTGGGTCAGGGCAATCCCAGGCACAAATCCAGGCTGGGCGGAGAATGGCTGGAGAGCAGCCCTGAGGAGAAGGACTTGGGNCTGCCCAGGGCAGGGGGTGGCAACTGGGTGGGCTTCAAAATCCCTTCCAAACCTAAACCATTCTAGGAGTCTACGATTCTATGTATTTGTTCCTACTACAAAAACTCGTGGCTTTCCCTTACACTCCCCTGAAGATAGGAAATGTTGGAGTCGCGTACCTCCAACTGCAAATGCACAATCTCTGCTAGCACGGAGCAAAGCACGCCCCAGCCCTGCAGCCTCCAAGCACAAGCAGTGGCTGCACATTTTTTTTCTGCAGGCTGATTTTAAGCTTTCATGTCAGTATGCATTGGCACAACCACTTTAGGAACAAGTAACCGCTGAAGTAAATTGCTCATTGGAGTGGGGACTGAAGATGTGCAGATGGAAAGTCAGCAAAAATTTCTTTCAATGTGCAGAGTAAGTACTAAGTGTCAATGAGTATCTCCTGCCAATGAGCCGAGCTGGGTAAGATTCTCATATCCACTTCCTCTTCTTTTAACAACCTTTTTTTTTTTGCAATTTCCAACAGATAAAAGCAGAGAAACAGTCAAAGCAGCTTCAAAACTAAAATTAAGTCAAAACTAGTCAAAACCTTTTAAAAGCTAACAGCTGTAGTGCCACACTAGGCCTTTTCTAAAAATTGTGTACTGTGATATTGATGCTTGCAAATACCATCAGTTAGAAAACAACCAAAAAACCTCCATCTGCCATGAAGGAGGGGGAAAGGGACGATAGAAGCCACCTCGATATGCGTTAAACATCCCTGAAAGAAAGCCCTTGTCCTCTGGGCTCCTCTCCACCCTGGTTTTGCCATTCAACAAGCATTAATTGCAGGTAGCTACAACTCTGATTGCTTTTCCAAAGTCTTGTTACCACCTTTGGGAAAGCAGAAGCTTTTCCAGGTAAAAGATTTCTCAAGAGGAATTAATTTTAGATGGGTTTTTAGCTTCCTCATTTCTTGCCTTTTGGGGAAAAATGGTTCTCCACGTCCATAGTCTCTCCCCGAGATATCCCTTGCCCAGCTCTGACATCACTCTGCTCTTTCTCTGGTGCTGCTGTTAGACCTCCAGGATCCGGGGCAGGAATTGATCCCCCCCATGCACCACATCAGCTCTGGCTCCTGTCGCTGGTGTGTAATTGAAGAAAAACTCCAAGTCTAAGCAAGAGCTCTGTAACCAGCAAAAGTTAAAATGAACCATTTCCCAACTTTTAATGAGATGTCTCATCACAATAGCTGTAAAAGCAAGAATCATAAAAGTGGTATTAAAAGTAGCATATTTAATAACAGAAATAACAAGACCATTAAACACCGCTTTAAGCCCCATAGTTAGAAAAGCAAATGATGCAAATCCCCAGAGCCTCAGCTGGTGGCCCCATGCAACTGCTCAGCTGCCTGGACTTCTGCTGACCCAATGCCGGAGACGCTTTTCTCGGGGTTAGATTCCACATCTTCAGAAGACTGAAAATACAAATCCTATCCAGAAGTTTTTTCTCACTGTTTTTATTTATAAAGATGAATAGTACAACCTAGAAGGTACCCAGGTTCCGAGCCATCAGACACCGATTCCCCACCGGAAGTCATAAAGGTGAAATTCCCCACCTCTAATATCTCAGGTTTTCCTGAAGTGGTTCGGGTCGGGTGGCCACAGAAGGGAACCAAGAGACACCCCAAAGATTTCAACCCTGGGAAAGATCTTGATATATTTAGTAACAGGGAACTTTAGCACCATTTACAGCGAGCTTCCTAACAGCTGCATACATCAAGTGTGAAATGAGATTCCCTTCTTTTGCTCTCATTAATTAACTCCCGGAATCCATCTCAGCAGTCACCGGCTGTGCGACAACCGTGGCTGGAGCTCCAGCTCTTCCCCTCCCCAGGGGTTCCTCCTCTTCCTCCGGGCAGGGACGCTGTCCTTACCAACAAACCCCTTCAACTCCCCAACCACCAGCAAGCCCACTTACTTATTTTTCTGTATTAATCATAGAATCACAGAATGGTTAGAGCTGGAAGGGACCTTAAAGCCTACCCAGTGCCACCCCCTGCCCTGGGCAGGGACACCTCCCACCAGACCAGGTTGCTCCAAGCCCCATCCAGCCTGGCCTTGAACCCCTCCAGGGATGGGGCAGCCACAGCTTCTCTGGGCAGCCTGGGCCAGGGGCTCACCACCCTCACAGCAAAGAATTTCTTCCTCAGATCTAGAAACCAAAGGGCTGTTCCTTCTTTCAAAAGCAATAGCATTAGAAACGCGTAATTTCACCTAATTCTGCCTGCTGTGATAAGAGAGGGAAGGTAACTCCTTAGAAAAGAAAAAAAGAAGAAAACAAAAAAAGGCCAAAGAAACCAGACTACAGGAATCTCATATATTTTACGCCAGTAACTCAAGTGGACTTCTCCAAAAAGCACCCCCCAAGACTCTAACTTTCAGCCCCACTGATTGCAGGCTGGCTGAGCCTCTGAAGCACTGAGGGCCAGGAGGAGACAGCCCAGTGAAATCCCTCCCATCAAAACCCATGTGAAAACACCACTGCTCCTGGATTAACTGTTAACAAGGAAATCAAATATTTGCTGCAATCCTAGTCAACAGAGAAAATTAGCCCCAAGTCTTCACTCTCTGCCTTGCACTGTGCAATTACAGCTCCCAGCAGCGGCCGGGAAAGGTCCCAGTGCCAGAGCAAGCTGCCAGCACCATCCCTGTGTCCCCATTCACACAGATACGCACACACACACTACCAATACAACGAAGCACAGTACAGGAAAAAAAAAACAACCCACTTTTATGCACTTTTTCCCCTCTTTTTTTTCCTGTATTGCTATTGTTTAAGCCAAACCACGAGACCCTTCCCTGCACTTTGTGCCCAGGCAAACCAGTGTCCCCAGGGACTGCCGGTCTGCTGGCTTGTTCCATGGGTAAGGGGGACAGGACAGCAACAGATACTAAAATATATACTGGAAAACACAAACAATTCCGTAAGGCTCAAGTCTCTGTATTATTCTGAATTACGACAAATTTCTCCGAGTTACTGTTTTGGCAATGTGGGCGACGGCAGCATGCCCCATGCTTCCTGGGATAAACTCCCACCATTCATCACCATTTACCATCACAGACACCCTGGCTCAGATCCGCTGTTCTTACATTAATACCTTTCTGGCTGAATATTCTCCTGAATATTCAAAATACTACCTTGAGAGAAAAAGTATCAAGGTGGTACTACTGATTGAAAAGAAACTTTGCCAGAATTGTGCCATAATGAGGCACCTAAGAGCTGGATCCCACAATGAGGTGGTAACGATGGCGATGCTGGAGGCAGTGTGATTCAGTACGAAAAGGAAAATGACTAAAAACTTCTCTAGCTGAGCTGGACTGCGAGGCAGGAGAGGGAAAAGGCACAAGACAAGGCAGAAGAAAAGGCAGAAGGGGAATGCTGTACCCAGAACCCACCATGGGCCTTGGCAGACCCAAGATGCCACCAGAACCCAGGAGGAAGGGTCTGGACATCTCAGCGTCCAGAACCTGCAGATGGGGACTATGCAGGATGAATCAAAGTTCCCTGTGCCCCGAGGTGGTAGCATGGATATTCATTTGCATGAGTGGTATGTGCTCACCAACATATAATAATTAAATTAATTCCTGTAACATGCCTTGAGAACGCATGTCCAGCACTATACGCTTGCAAAAGAAACATACACAGTGGCACTGAGTCCTCCTGCAGCAAAAGAATGGTTATCTTTATCCTTCCCAAAGTGACTGCAGCCTCCTAAACCCAAACAGCCTGGTGAATATGATCCTCTGGAAAGCAAACAATATGCTAATTCAGACAAAAAATAATTTCAAACACTCCCATTCCGCCAGCAAAAGCATCTTTGCCCACAGTAAACAGAGCGCGCCTGCCAGGCATGCCAAGAGCCGGAGCTGGATTTGTGCAGCACTGCACAGAACGTCAGATTGTTCATTCGTTAAAAGCGAATGAAATCCGGATGCTTAGTTTGTGTGATTTACAAAGCCCATGGAATTAAATCATCCTCCAGATTTACCATCAAAATAAGCCATGTGTGAAGCGAAACCAAGCTCTTCTGCTTGCTTAAAAAGAAAAAAAAGAATTGTTTACCCTTTTATTTTAAAAGACTGTTTCTCTTCTGTGCTTTGTTTTAATAGCTAGTAAAACCAAAGCCACCCGACAAAAGATGACACCACGTAGGTTGTGTCTTCTGCAATGACTTATGGAATGTGGGAACGAGCAGCAGGCAGCTCTGGGTCCATGCTCTGCCTCCAGCCCACACCTTATGGCTGTTGAGGATGGACTGAGGGATGGATGGACGGACAGCCACCGCAGGAGCCTCTCCTCATCATCTCCTCTTCAGTCTGGGCTGGAGAGAGGACAGCACCATGTCCTCTGGACCATGTCCCCCCTACCAGGACCCACCTGTAACAAAGCAGCACTGTATTCTGTATTCTGCCATCCTGTCTTACAGATCCAGAACTGAACCAGTATGTTCTCAGCATTTGAACTATTAATTGATATTTTAAATTATGTAATTATTAACATTGTTATTGAAGTATTGATAATTTAAATTTTTCTGGGCTCTCATTTTAAAGATTACTTCCTCCCAATTCCCTTTTATAAAGGGCATGATTGCGGCACTGCTATTTTACTCTTCAGTACAACACAAATGAGATGTAACTGATGGCTCAAGCTGCGTTTGAGCTGCTGTGTTTTTCTAGCTGTGGTTCCTGTGCATTTCTAGGGACGCATGTCTAAACCTCCTCTGAGATCACTGTAGGCACCGCGGGCTCTTGTTGTGCTACAGAGCATAGCGCAGCCCCCTCAAACAGCAAGAAAATTTAATATTACCTTTTCGACAAGTCTCTCTGAGAACTAGCACCTAACCCAGGTGACCTCCCCAATGCAGGACGGTGACGGCGGTATCAGATGAAAGGCTCCGTTTGAATTATTCAGGCGATCCATCATATAAAGTTGGAAGATGAGGTTGTAGGTCCCCAAACCCAAGAGTTGTGATTTTTGCCGAGCACGTGTCGCGGGTAACAGAGTCCCCCAGGCTGTAAGCACAGCTGTTGCCCGAGCAGAGAGGACACGGAGCGGGGCTGCTGGGTGACCATCCTGCATCCATCCACGCTGAGGACTGGACAGGGACAATGATGACCACACTACCCCGTTCATCTCCCATAACACTTCTCACTGCTCCTTAGTATGGTCCCATTTGCAAAACTTTAACGAAGTTTTTTTTCCCCAGCTTTATGAAAACTAACTCCAGAATAAAATTTCAATCTCTTTGACTAACAGGATGTAATTCTGAGAGAATACACTAAATTATGCAGCACCAAACCTTCTGAACTTCCACTTTCTCTCCCTCATATCAGAGTAATTATTTCTGCATGAGCTAATTCTTTGTATTGCAGAGTAAAATCTTCAAATACTTATTTCTAGGAGGATTTGAGTTACAAATTGGGTTTGGAAATTTAAAACCAGTAGAGTAGAAACCAGAAATACGATCTTCTCTTTTTTCAACTCTTGCACAACTCCCTATGATGGCATCTGAGCTGAGATTTTTTTAAAAAAATAACTGGTTCTTGAGAGGGCAGTGGGGAAGTCGACAGGAGAGGGGGCTGGCAGGAGGGGTTTTCTCTGCTGGAAGCCTGGGGGTCTGCTTGGACTTCTCTCTGCTGCTGCATCCATTCTGCAAAGCCAACCCAAGACAGACAGACGCTCGGCCTTGGGCTATTTGATGCCAGCTCCTCAAGCCCCTCCGCATAAGGGTTTGCCAGTCGGAGGAACTCCTTTCACCACCCCGCTGTGCGTTTGCCCCCCACCCAGGGCCAGCACTGGCCCTTCCCCAACTGCCAGACCTCCCCCCACCACAGCAAGAACACCATCGGAGCACTTCGCATGCAGGAAACAGAACTAAATTTGCAATAAAAATCAATGAAATTCTATTTAGCTACTCTAGGGAAGCATCTATGGCACACTTAAAATTGTGGAATTTAATTAATTTTCCTTATTTATATTCTGGCCAATGAACTAAGATTCATTTTACCTCGTTAGATTTATTTACATTTATATAGTAGGGCCTGATTGAGAAACACATGAAGTCAACCAGAAAACGTCCACTGATTCCTAACCGTAACTGCCTAAAAATACCATGAAAATTGCTATAAATTTGTTTCCCACCATCTCAGAGGTTGAACGGGCATAGCAGTTTTACTGGATAAATTAAAATAATGACAACAGCAACAGCCCCCCCATTCCCCATGTCCCCCCTCAGGACGTGATGGTCACCCACATGCCCCTGGGGCTGAAGGACCAAAGCCACCAGCAGAAGGGCTGGCAGGGAACCACACGGAGGTCTCACCCTTGCAGACCCCCCACTTGCTCCAAGCTGCTCATGGGCAAGAGCATGTAACCGCAATGGTTCCCTGAAATTCAAATTTACATTTGAGTTTCCTTAAAATAATCTTCCAAACAGGTATTTTTATATTATTTTTAATTTCCATGATTAAATGTAATGTCATTCTTAAATTATCTGAAAGGCACTTTTGTGGCACAGGGTTTACTCAGCTCACAAATACATTAGACAAACCGTTAAGAGAAAATTAACAAATTATTATTAGGCTTTTGAGAACCTGTTCTATTTCAGGAAATGCTGCGGAATCATCTCCTTGTCTGACACATCATACTGAGAATTTTCTACCAGAAGGTAAAAGATTCTGCAGATACAAGTTCTACAAGAAGAGATCAATCCACTGAGGCCACAGAATTTCTTCCTCCATCAGATGTTGGTTTTGCACTAAGTTTACGTTACATACAGACCTGATTCAGTACTACAAATTCAGGTCAAATATTGAGAACATGTTGGTTGAACCCCACACTACACCTTCATTTCGCAAGATCAAAGTAAGCCAGAAAAAAAAAACAAAACTGAAAAATAAAGTTGGCAGAACATATTATGAAAAGTAATTTTTAAAACAAGCAGGCATTTTCCTTCTCACTGATAACATACAATTTTCTTAGTGCAAGAGGAACGCACACAAAGTAACATCGCTCATGTTGCACCTTTCCATCTTTTACACGGACCTTAGCAAAATTTGGTGCTTTGTACCGCTCTCAAAATCTCCACGGTATTTCTGGCGGGTACCAATAAGCATTTCAGAAATGATGGGTTTGCATCATCCTACCTGGAGTTCTTTTGCATTGCAGCAACATTACAACGTAACTGTATTAAGCCTTGGCAATGCATGCAAAGTTCCTAATGGTTTAATTGCATAAATAAATATAAGGAAACAACAGCAGCCACCAAAACAATGTGTTCCTTCAGCTCTGATTTAAAACTCACGATTGCAAACAGTAATTCTTGTCCGTGCATCTTCTCCAGGAGGGGTGCAATCTAATGACTCTTCTTGGAACTACTCCGTTATCCTTGTAAGACCTATTTCTTTGTTTCAGTCAATTCATTTTTTTCTGCTAAGACTTCTGCTCCACTTGCAATATATCAAGTTTAGCTAAGATACTGCTTTAAGCTACAAATTTGAGTTTGTAACAGAAAAAAAACATGACGCAGGTGAATCCCTTATTGAAAAGTCCTCCCAGGAGAAAAATAGGGCTCTCCTGTAGGTGAGGAGGAGAAACCAAACTGATTTGCGATGAACTGTCTGAGGAAGGGTGTGAAACACACAACATACAAAACTGCCCCAGCCTGGGGATCATGCTTCAGGAACGCTGGTGGGCAGGTTGGCAGCTCTGGAGCCGTATGGAAACAGAGACCTTTCCCCTGTGGATCCCCAGTGGCCCCATTTGCCACAGCGGGAGGAATTCAGCCCATAGAACAGTGAATGAGACCTGCAGAGATCCCACCAGTCCTGTCCCCATAACAACCTCTCGTCTTGATCATGAGATCTAGAGTTAAGGCATCCATGTCCCACCACGGCAGGAGTTCAACGCTCCCAAGACAGAGGTTAAAATATTATGAGGCTGGACAAACAATCACAAATCGTTGAAACAATTCAATCACTGGAACAGGCTGCCCAGGGAAGCGGTGGAGTCACCATCCCTGGAGGCATTTAAAAGACAAGTAGATGTGGTGCTGAGGGACATGGGTTAATGGTAACTTGGCAGTGCTGGGTTAATGGTTGGACTCGATGATCTTAAGGAATAAGAGTGATATGTAGTGTGCTTTTAGCTGACTCTCCATGCACCACAGCAAGGGGAGCTGGCAGCATCATGGCCCAAAACAGCCCAGGAGGCCCGTCTCACTGACAAAAGGGCAAAACGTCACCAATTCAGACAAAGTTCCTTCAAGCGCCTGTGCTTTCTGCAGGGAAAATTGCTAACTGCTGTATTAGTATTAGTCTTCCAGGCATCAGCAGCAATAACGTGCAGGTCTGAACCACTCGCTTGTCTCTTGAATGGGGAAAAACAACCCCGCAGGTATTTTAACAGTGTAAATACTATTACTAACACATGAAATCGGATTTAAACTCTCTCTACAGCAGTGCACTGGCAATTTTCGAAGGAAAAAACCTACTCCTTGTTTTAACAAGCAGTTAAACATATAGTAAATTTAGTCTGACTTTCATGACATTTACCAAGCAAACAGTTGGGCATGAATGAAAAGATTTGGGTTGTTTGTCTTTTCCAACCACTGCACAAAATATTTAATTAAGTTTTTGCTATTGCCAATATCTTGATATTACATTCAAGACATTGAACCAGTTTCTTTCGGTTCCCACTAGAGAAATTAGCTGTTTACCCAAGAACATGGGCATAAATGAAGCAGGACTAATTTGTAACTGAAACCAGCTTGGCCGTAGGATTCTTGCAAGAGATAAGACGAAGTACCACAGCAGTACATTCTCTCTGCAAGTATATTTTTATCCCACAAGAAGGTTTTCCCTTCTACTTCCAGTTAGTCACATCAATGATGTGCCAGGAAAAGGAAGATTAGAGATGTCTTTTCCTATAGATACATATGATAGGCTCAGACAGACATCATCTTAATCACTTAGAAATCATCGAATACTTGTAGAGACTAACTGACGACCCATAAAGCCACTTTAGTCAATCCACATATTTGCATCAATAAAAGCTCCAAGATTGACTTCATTTTTCAATGTGGATGGTGTTAAAAATTTGCAATATCACCAAGTTCTGCCTGGTATCACTCTGCCTCTCCTTCTGATGCAATACGTTTGCCTCGGTAACCCGAAGAAATGGCTGAATTTTCACACAAACAATAAGAACCATCTTAGGAATGATCACCCCGTTTCTTAGAAAGTCTTAATCGGCAGCTGAGCACTTGCAGCTTCCAGCAGAGATTTACTGTCCAACAGTAGAAGAAAATTGATACTCATTTCAAGGTATTCTTCAGCATTATTTTAGCTCAGAAACCCACTGTACATGCATGCCTTCCTTCTATGTGCCAATACAGATATGAAACAGAAAAGTAATTTTATACTGAATATTAGCTCGAGCAGGAAGTTATCACTTTAATAACTATAAACATTCATTTGCTTGCTTCGTTACACAGCATTAAAGCTGGGCAGATCATTTACAACAAGCTTGTTAGAACTACTCAGTATTCAAAGTCAAGCCTGTTTCACTGCGAGGCACCCAGGGCAGGGAAAGAAGAGCTTCCCGAGCACCTGAACATCACACTGCTGGTCAGAATATTTGGAATTGCTCACATGATTTTCCAAAATTGTTATTTCTTGCTCACCTAACATCTAGTAATTCTGGTACACGTAATGGCTTCTTAGATAAGAAATGCACAAAGAAAATCCCCAAGGAGCGAATGGTGTCAATGACGGGAATGAGGAATTAGCACCTGGGGACGCTGCCTTGCAGAGCACACTGGGACTGGCAGACCAGGGAGAAACATCCGAGTGCCCAGAACTGCACAACCTCTCCAAGTATTTACTCACTTGATCACATTTTTTAATTAATTTTGGTAAGGAAAGAAAAGCATCTGTAGTTTCCATAAAGGTTGGACAAATTTCCTCAGCCCTGCAGAACAGATGAGCAGACCAAACCTCTGGGTAACTGGAAGGTGCTAGAGATGTTCAACCTCACTCCTTAACTTCTTAAATCCCTTTTCCCAGCAATAATATTTCTTACAGACAAATTTCATCTCGCCTCGCTCCTTCCGTCTCAGCTAGGATGGCAGTGAGGAACCGGGGAGGGCAGATGCCAGGCTGAGCTTAGGGGTTTCCCAGGAATAACCCTGCTGTCCCACTGCCTCCCCCACAGCGTGCTGGGAGCACTTTGAACCAGACATCACTTGGGTTTGCCACAGAAGAGAAGCTGTTTCTTCCAAAAAACACCATAAAAAAATAATTGAGTGATTGTTGTTATGAAAATGTATTTTCTATCAGCAGAATTTGCTAATGAAGCAAGCTGACAGACACATGAAAGAGCACATAGAAAAACGCTGGCATTAAGAGCTGTTTTTAACATATAATGTTGCTTGGCCATTAAGGTACTGATAGGAAAAATACTTAGTCACTTCCCAGCTGTTCTGTGGCAGGCTAAGACATTAAATTTAAACCATTAAATAATTCTGAAAGCAAGGGAACAGGTGGCAAATGGTTTATATGGCAGATGGCACCTTTTTTAATATTTGTACTCACTGCTAATTTACAGAGTCCATAAACACAGACTCATATCTTACCTTTTTCACTCGAATAATTAAGAAGTCATATGTGAAAGTAAGAAAATAAATACCCCAATTCTTAATACAGTAGCCATAAAAATGGTATTAGAGATTACTACATAACCCATACCTGAATTACTCCACATAACTGTTTATATTCCCAAAGTTTATTGCTTTTTTTTTTTATTTTTTTTTAACAGATAGTCCTCTTCAAAGACTTGGCTTGATAGTGCTGGAAAATTGAGTTTTCTCTTTACCAGCAGAGCAAATAAGCATGAAGATGCAGCCCAGATCACTGAGTAGCTGCATCTCCACAAGCTCCTATTTAGTCTTTATGTTAAATCTGGCACAAACCCTAAGTTAACAGCAAGGCTGACATTAAATATTTAAAGGAACATTTTGCCTGGTACATGTATAAGCAGAACCATCAGTGGATGAAAAAAAAGAAGAAAGGAAAAAAAAAAGGAACTAATAACCCCAAATGGAGCTCTAGTAGCACTGCTGGAACCATCTCCATTTTAACTCATGGATGTGAAGTCAGAGTTACGCAAAGAAACATGATTTTTTTCAAAGAAGCATTGCTTATAACACACTTCCTGCTTGCAAACAATTTGACTTAAATCATAAGGTTCTCTTGAAAGAGGATGAGCAAAAGAATCATTTAACAATAGAGCCAGAAAAGGTCCAACACCTTTTTGGGATGCAAAACTGTCAGAAAGCAAAAGCTGCATCCCAAAAGTCATGGCACCACGTATCAATGTTACATTCACCCAGATGGCTGCTGCTGCTGCTTAAGGATAGTAATTTTTTTTTTCCAGGGATAAGGGTATTTGCTGGTATTGAAAATTTGGTATTTCTCCCACCAGGCCCTAAGGAGTGAAGCTCACTGAAGAGAGCTTTCACACGGCTACAGCAGACACAGCGAGCAGTTCAGGAATGACTCAGCTGGAACATTCTCACATTTGTTTAGGCAACAGGATCCATATTGTATCTCCAGCTTGGTTGAGGTTTGCCTCAAGTCATCATAGGTAAAATGCAAGGTAAAATAACTACATCTTATCCTGCGGAAGCTGCCAGACAATAATTGCGGGGTAAAGCATCTTGGGTTCCACATCACCATCCTGAACATCCCTCTCTCCAGGAGGAAATGTTGTCTGACCACGTCACCGACCTCCCTCGAAAACACCACTGGAGGCTCCACAGTGGTTAAAAGAAAGTGAAAGTGGTGTCAAATAATTCACTTTTTTCATTGCAGAAGGTCCTAATAAATGCAGCTTTACCCACTTTCAGAAGGAAGTCTAATTATAATATTCAGGATACTCATCATTAGAAGATGGCTAAGGCAGCATTTTATATGGCATTGCTCTATATGATATGGAAGACACCATATAGATCTTATTTCTTACCAGTTTAAAACTCAAAAAAACTGCTCTAACCAAGTTGTCCAAGGGGCTGCCGCTCCACGCTTTAGCGTGGCAGAAGCAGAGCTCACTGAAAGGGAACGACACCAGACACCATGTTAAACCCAATCACACCTCAATAAAAGAGAACAAGCACATCAAAGACTCTGTCAACAAAGGAAAATTGAAATGTTTAACTTTGTTTTAAAAAATATCAGGGAAAAGAGGGACTTTTGTAAACAAAAATGACATTAGTGCAGCATGCTTGGAGTTTGGGGGAAAACCCTGCCATGAATTAAGACAGAATTCTACATTCTGGCCAACAGAAAACAGAATAAAGTATCCGGCAACTGTACAAATACCTTACAACCATATTACAAGCCTGATTGCCACAGGTGTGGACTTGCATGGTTTGAGATCAGCAGTTTTGAGATGGGAACGGCTGAAAGACTGGAATTCAAGTCTAAGTGGCATCAGTTTTCACCTGCAAAAACTTCAAATATCAAATTCCTACAAAAATATTGAGCTGCTCTCCAGAACAGAATTCTGTGAATTTTCCACAGGTATTTCCACACCATCTGTGGTTTTGGTTTTTTGTTGTTTTTTTATTTTTAAAGAAACAATGAAATGAGAAATGTCTAACCAAACCAAACCAGTTTAAAAAAGCAGAGATCAGAAGAACACTTTCTTCCAGCTGTTGGAAACAGAAACTCAGACCCCCAAGACCATCCATTGCACCTCCCTGGGGCACAGCTAGAGCAGCCAACCATCAGCTGCCATAGTTCAAGCAGACTTTTGACTTTCCACTCTATTCTTATTTCAATTTTTTTTTTATTTCAAATTTTTCTGTAATATCCTGGAGCCTCACTGTTTCCAGGCACCGTTAGTTTTCCACATCACATTTACCCTGCATTTAGCTTTATCCTTCAGCAACGCCACATACAAGGATTTCAAGATTTTTCAGGCTTATCAAACACCTATTCCTTTATTTGTGGATGTGACCCTATGACCAGTCAAGTCACCGTCAGCGTCCCCTCAGACTGTACTGAGCTGGTGGCCTTCTCACATGCCAGTCCACGAAGAACATGACTACTGATGCAGTTTTTGAAGGGCGGGGAGGAATAATCTGCCTTTCAGGTGGCTAAGAAAAACAGATTTGTACTATCGGAAATTATTACCAAATAAAAATAATAAAAAAGAGCTCCAGTAAACATGTTCTCCATGCACATTCAAAGTCAAGATTTTCTGAAGAGCAGGTAGGAATGGGGAAGGAGAGGCACCTCGCTCTGCTGCCTCCCTTTCTGTGCACATCATCGGTCCAGTTTCTCAAGTCCAGCAAATGACTTGAGCAGCGACTGAACCCCTACACAAACTGCACAGCTCCGAACCAGGCCAATGGCAGAAACCAACTTTTATAGATCAGAAACAACTACGGCCAACTGAGTTAAAAAGAACCCAAACACAACAGGAGAATGACGCCAGTATTCCACTTCAACCCCTCGATAGCACCAAGACAAGCACTGGTAATATGCATTTATTCGAATGACCACATCATACTGAAAGTCCATTGGGTTTCTGTTTTTTAAGGGATATTAAGCATTTAAATCTCAACTCCAGGAGCACTAAGAGCATAAAATTCATGCTCTATACTAGGAGGGTCTGCAGTGACAGTGGGCTCTTGGTCCAAAGGAAACACCTCACATCTGGAAAACAGGAATATTCCCAGCCCACTGCCCTCAGTACGGCTGATTCCGGTAACACCTGCTCTGGCAGGGATGTTGCGCTTTGAGCGGGCCTTTAGCCTCAGTACAGAGGTGCCGAGTCCTCAAACTAAAACCTCCACCCAGAGGTATACAAACACCCGAGCACAAATTTCCAAGGGTGAGAAAAAGTTGTGTTACTTCTGGCTTTGTTGTTGTTGTTGTTGACTGCTCGCTGGTGTTCAGAGCCTTGTTTCTATTTTCATTTTGCATTATGTTGTAACACGCAGCCCCAGCCCTCCAGCAGATCACAGACTGCTTCACGTAGAGACAAATAGTTTCCTCAGCCTTAAATATTGTGTATTTTATGTTTCTTCTTTTCCATAAATTTATTTAATGGTTAAACGTTTCCAAGACCAGCATGGTACCAAACTAATACCCAAAGGCAAATCCGATTACAGAAGCTTCTCCCATCAGAGCCAAGGGCACAGCAAACCTGTGCCGCTCTCTCAACCAGCACGTCCCCCTCCTCCTCTGCTCATCCCCAGGGCCAGAGTCCCAGTGGGACCTTTCACAGCATCTACACAGGGACAGGCTAAAAAGGGTTCCAAATTTCCTAAATATCCTGTTCTCTATTATAGCTCTACTTCTGGTTTTCTTTTACAAAACGTAAAAATAAACTGTATTAAAATGAACTAAAGATTAACAGCGCTTTCTGCATACTTCAAGTTCTCTTAAATTTATGGGACCTAGCGATTTGCTCCAAGAAAGCTCCAAGAAGTTCCCTCTGCGAGGCTGGAAAAACTCCAGAGCCTAGATCCTTCCCCAGCCAGCACCCACTGCCACATCCCACACCTCGTGTCACCAACCCGCCATTTCTTACTAACTCACCAAGTTTAATAATTAGGCTGGCGGAAAGTAACACAGCTGAACGGTAAGGCTGCAAAACTAACCATATTAAAAGGCCTCCTTAAAAGTAAATATTAAATTATAAGATTATTGATTGAACAAACCGCTGTGACTAGAAACATGGTACCGCATAAGGTAGTATTATAATAGCAATCTACAGCATAATCAATTAACAGCATATAACTAAGTACAGAACGTTCAGCCTTACAGGCACCAATACACAGGTAGATTTAAGTTAGAAATAATTTAACCTTTTGTTCCATAAATTCATTCCTATTATGTGAACACTGCCTTAAAGAAGGAGAACATAGAAAGTTCATTAATTACCATGTTACTTTATAAATCACACATGGATCAAGAAAAATGCAGCTGCCCCCAGGGTCCACAGATTATGCTCTCTCCAAGACGTTATTTCTCTTTGAAAACAATAAGTCACGTTTAATAAACGCCAGTGCATGGAAGTTATTAAACGAGAGGCCACCAGGGTTTAATAAAGCACACTGCACCCAGGATTACCCGGACACTGGATTACGCTTTCTTCATCCTTTCCCAGCCATTAACTTATGTGGCAAGAGAGACATTTATTTTCAACTGCAGAGAGCTGCCTTTGGCCAACAGAGCATTTTTCCCCTGTAAGTTAAGGAAAAGCATCCCAGGCAGGGATGAAGCCCGGCTGCAGAGCGGTCCCTGCCCCACAGGCATCTGAAGGCTCCTTCCCACCCACTCCACACCTGCGGAGGAAGCTCCTCATCCAGCCGGTGCTGACAAAGATCATCTAAACCCAACACCTCTGAGTCTCCTTCTCTGGCAGCAAAATAAAAAGGAATTTCATAAAAATGTTTTATGTAAGCCTTTGCAAAAGCTTCCCTCCAGAGATGGTGATTAATAGGGAAAAATGGTGAGCTGGATCTCAACTTTATCGTGCGCAGACTGGGCATCTTCAAGCTTTCTTTTCTAAAAAGCTACTATATATTCTGTAGGAGAAAACACCCCGAAGCGTGTGGTTTACTGTGAATGACTGATAATAGGATGATTGCTCAGGCACTCAGAGCGTGATATTTGATAGCCTATCAGACACACGTTCCAAAGGAAAGCAACAATTATCATGGCCTGACATGTTTATCCTCGCCAAGCCGAGCCCGTTAGCAAGGGGGCAGAGCTTCCCAGCATTATCCGATCATGATATGATCACCTTCTCGCAGCTGCCCATCAGAAGCCCTGCGCCGATTCCTTCCCACACCGCCCCGGCATCTCGATGCAGGGAAGAACACTTCTGGCACAGAAGTCTGCTTTTCAGCGCAAAGAATGAATATTTTCCCCCCTTTGGATTCTCATCTCGGACGCTCACTTACAAACAGGCAAAATGGTTTCTGTGGGTCACCCGCAGCAAGTTTGCCAATGACACCAAGCTGTGTGGTGTGGTCAACATGCTGGAAGGAAGGGATACCATCCAGAGCGACCTGGACAGGCTGAGAGGTGGACTTGTGAACCTCATGAAGTTCAACCAGGCCAAGCGCAGAGCCCTGTACCTGGGTCAGGGCAATCCCAGGCACAAATCCAGGCTGGGCTGGGTGGAGAATGGCTGGAGAGCAGCCCTGAGGAGAAGAACTTGGGGTGTTGGTGGGTGAGAAGCTCAACGCACCCCAGCAATGTGCGCTGGCAGCCCAGAAACCTCCCCAGCCTNTCCAGACCATCCCATGATTCCATGATAAACAACACTCTGTGGAGAACACCCCCAGCTCCTCACCCCACAGCAGCCACACGCTTGGCTTCCCCTTCTCATCCCAGTACCGTCCTCTCAGCAAAGTTGACAAGACTTGTCCCTCTATTCCTACAGGCCACTTTGCTCTTCTGACTCCCTAAACACAAAACCACTGCCCAACGCCCTCACCAGGCATTTATCCAAGGGATTCTAACGGCCGCTCAACAGGAACAATAATTACCGAGACACAATGCTCATAAAAAGATTTCATCTGAACACAGAAAATCATAACTGCATGCCTTCTGCAAAATTCAATCTCGCTGTGTTACAGTTCAAGTACCAAAAAAATGGAAAATGCACCCTAATTTAAATTTTTAACTTAATTTGCAGATAACTTTTCTAAATATAGCCTTAAGCATTCAAAGTACAAATGTCTTCAAAAACTGCAGTTAAGACTTTGAAGCAGCCAGAGTTGCACAGCGAGTCAGCGGTGCCATCAGACATCCCCAGCTGCCACACTGAGAAATTTGTTACACAAAGCCATGCTAAGAAAACAGCATTTCTTCCAGTAAGCAACCACATCTAAACCTCTCAGAAACCATACAAAACCATGGCTGTGTTTTTCCAACATGTTTTATAATTATAAACACCCCAACAATCTACTTAAGTCTTAATCAAATATTACTGTATGTCGAGCAGACACCTTTCAACTCCCAACCCTGCAACCTGAGGATCTGCTCCAAAGCCTTGGTGACGCTGAGGTCCTGTGTTCTCACAGAGAGGACAGGGCACAGCTCAGTTCATATAGAGCTGCAAACAGCACAGTGGCATACACACTGCAAGCACAGATGGAGCTTTGAATTCACTTTCTACACACCATTTCAGAGAACACCTAAGCAGCACCATAGAAAATAACTTTAATTCTGGATTACAGTAGAGCCACCTATGTCCCCTCAATATTTAATTTACCAAAGTTCACCGACAACGAAACTCACGCTCAGTAGCCTCTCTCTGTTGCAAAGTCAATATAAAAAGCTGCTCATTAGTGCCACCAGGAGCGACTTTACCTGGAAAAGGTGATGCCAGGACTGGAATTTTGATGGGGGAGAAGGTCAGGACGTGGCAGGGCTGGACACTCGGCGCTGAAGGTCCCTGGGGGGCTTCGGGCTCCACCGACACCATCGCAGCCGTGGCCAACGCTAGACTCTGATTGCCACCGACGGGTTTAAGACTGTTCTGGCAACCACCTACGGAAGGGTGAGATACAGCATGTTTTACTTTTAATTGGAAGCAAGTGGAATTACATAGGACGATGTTTTCCGCATTCTGAATTTCAATGCACAACGGAACAAAAGTCTGCAACGTTTCTCACCCAGCCTTGCTCTTTGCATGTCCACCTTAATGAGATACTAGATTTCAAGTATATTATACAACATATCTTCTAAGGACTTTCAAAGCCTCTTTCCTAATCATTATTCTTAAAGTTGTAGTTTGTGGTTGGCGTACTTTTAGATATTAAAACCCCATATATGTGAACATATCATTATAGACCAGAGGGACAAAGCAGTAGTGAGTCATAAATAAACTGTGCAGAGTTATTAAATGTAAATGAAAAACCTCAATAAAAAAGTCAAATATTTGGACAGATTGGTCGGCATTTTCTTCAGCTGCCACAGCTTCTTAACAAGGCACAACCACCCTTATTCTGACTTCTCCTCAATATAAGTTGTCTGATTTCAAATCTGAATGTTTTGGTTACTCACTCTATTCACCATCCAATGTCACTGTCATGTGTCCAGCTGTTCTCCTGAAATATGCACGCAAATATCTGAGTTTTACTAGTTTTATGTACTAGTGTCCTTCATCTTGAGCACACACCATGCAGGAAACTTCAAATGGTTTCACACAGGAGTTCAGAAATGCCCCAAATCTAGGCTCAAAAGCACCTTGGACTGTGCAACATTTACCTATAAGTCTAACAAGCTTTGGGGGAAGACCTTCAGAGCTCAATCTTGGCTAAATATGTTAAATAAACAAGAAAATGAGTAGTACAAATCTTAAAGAGAAAACCTAATTTGACAAACACCAGCTGTTACTCCCTCTACACTGAGCTATGTATTCAAAAATTAAGCAATCATTAGCTTATTATGTCATTTAGCAAATGTTTTCGGTTCATGTGGAAATCCTTCAGGCACTAAGAGCCAACTGCAGCTCTGCAAAAAAAACACTATTTGATCAGACTCCTCACTCCAGGCATTCTGGGGGTTTGCAGGAGCTTCTTCCCTGCCTGCCTCCCTGTGACGTGAACCCGGGGCTGGGCCAGTGGCCAAGGGAATGGTGGCCATCAAGGCCCTGGGGGTGACACAGCCCAGTGCAGGGCATATTCCCTACATGGTTCCAGAGGCCAGGCACCTCATCCAGGCTTCTCCATCCCACTCTGGCTCCAGACACTTAAATAGTCCTGATTTTCAGTTCCACTCTCAGCTGGTATTGGGTAGGAGCGGGTCAGTGGTTTTTGGAAAGGGCCCTGCTTTGGTTGCAGCTAATTGGGGCTCCTGAGGCTATCCATTATACTAACTGCTGGCAGCTTTGCTCCTGACTCTTTATAAACAATTATTTGCCAACAAAATAAGCTCTGCATTAACAGAAGTCAAATATTTTCAGTAAGTACCACAAAAGAACCTTTTATTATTTCTACTGCATTTCTCAATTCCAAGAGAATTCATTTAAAACACCTGCCTGTGCACTAATGAACAGGCACCCCCACAAAAAAAAAAACAAACCAGCAACCCACAAATATTAGTTTTGGTGATTCTACCATGAATAGACAAATAACAGGTTATTCTGCCACAATCACAATGGAAACTATAAAAAAAAAATCAGTGTCCAACTAATCCAACTGTTTAATACAAGTTTATTGTTTATTCACAGGCCATTAGGTTAGGTTAAACACCTGGCCTGCAAGAGCCTGCACTCAATTCCTGATTCCAGCTGTGGGCAGTTGGGAAAAATCCAAAATCCACAAAACATTTTCTGTAAATCTTAGGAAAACTAATGTTGTCTAGAAAAATGACTTTTCTACTGGTTTCCTACAGGGTACAGAAGCAGAAAGGTTGTTTACTTCTCATTTGATTCTTTTATTTTGGAGAAGAAGATGCAATTTCCCCAAAGAGCCCAGGAAAGCAGCAAAATAACATAAGCCTTAGTTGCTGGGATAGCTGAAGTCTTCCACCAGCACAGATGAGTAACGCTCCTGAAGCAGGGCTTCCTTATTAAAGTTTCATCAATTCCCTTATTAAAGTTACATCAGTCAGTTGAAAGAGAAGTTTTGGTGATTTCCCCGCCTTTGATGAAGTTCTCTCTCCCTCTCTCCTGCTAAATAATTCCATGAAGAAAGGACTACCACTATAACTGCTAATACTTGAGAGGAGAGCACAGACAGAGTGTCCGGGGGTCATCAAACCCACTCTCTCGCTTTGCAGTCAACTGAACAGTCATCTCCACAATTTATCCACCTCTAACATAGCATATGGTTTGCCAAAGCAACTGGAAGCTGGCCCAGGGACTCTCATCTGCACTCAGCATAGCTGAAGTAGTTTTCAGAAACAAACCAGATTTTTCAGTATTTCTAAAAGCTTACTGAAATTGCTTTTTAGAATCACTAATTATCACCCCACATGTACATAGAATCACAGAATGGTTTGGGTGGGAAGGGACTTTAAAGGCCACCCAGTGCCACCCCCTGCCCTGGGCAGGGACACCTCCCACCAGACCAGGTTGCTCCAAGCCCCGTCCAACCTGGCCTTGAACCCCTCCAGGGATGGGGCAGCCACAGCTTCTCTGGGCAGCCTGGGCCAGGGGCTCACCCCCCTCACAGCAAAGAATTTCTTCCTCTGATCTCATCTTAATCTCCCCTCTTTTCAGTTTAAAACAGTTCCCCCTCATCCTGTGGCTCCCCTCCCTGATCCAGAGTCCCTTCCCAACTTTCCTGGAGCCCCTTTAGGGACTGGAAGGGGCTTTAAGGTCTCCCTGGAGCCTTCTCGTCTCCAGGCTGAACCCCCCCAGCTCTCTCAGCCTGTCCCCACGGCAGAGGTGCTCCAGCCCTCCCAGCATCTCCAGGGCCTCCTCTGGCCCCACTCCAAAAGGTCCATGAATTTCAAGAGTCAAATGCCTTGAAAATAGTAGTAAAATATTATCAACAATATACCCTTGAGGCGGAAAAAACTGCAATTTTTTTACCTAGCAATACGGTTTACCCAAGTCTGTGTTTGCCAAGTCCCACTACATCCTGGGTAGCAAGGCGGTACTTGTCTGCGGAGATACCAAACCCCATTCCAATGTCCCTCCCCAGCCTGCCGGCTCTTCTCAAGCAGCAAAAAGATGAGGGAAAACATCCAAGATGGGCAGCACATTTCTCTGCAGCCAGAGCACACCAAAACTGTATTTTTGGCTACTGACATTCCCCAACACATTAACGACTCAAACCATGAGATTTTTCCTCGTTGAGTAAGAAACGCCCGAAGGAACAGAAATTACCTGACTTAACATGACAAAAGTAAAAACCACTGACACAAGATATGAAGACCCACTCTTGCCCCAAAAGGGTAATTCAAGACCTTCCCTTGCAGATAAAGTTATCGGTATTGTGAGAACTTACTGTACAGACAATGTAATGAATTTTAAATTGCACTTGATTATTATAGCTTTTCAGCCTCTCTCTTCAGTTTTGCCTACAGAGAAACATCTTTACCAAAGGCTTATGAATATCTTTCCCAAAAGACCCACATTAAAAAAATAGGAGAGGAAAAAATTTCAAGCAGGTTAAAGACCTTTTGAACTTTTCGCCTCTCTTGGAGAAAAAGGAATTAATAGAAGGAGCATTATGCTCGTGTGTAACTGGGTTTTGCTTATCCTTTCAGCCCATGAGTGACTGCGGGTGCCCCACGGCCCTGTGAGAGCTCTTCTGCGTTAGCAGGTCCTCCTTCGGGCAAGGACTGACACTGACCTGGGCGTCTCTTCTTTTTCGCCTGGAATAGCCGAAAGATGCAGTTATAACACAAACAGATTTCCACTGCCATGTGCTGATCTGTCTGTCCAGGTGAGCACGCCCCAGGCCTGTGGAACACACAGCACCTAATTTCTCTCAGAGCTGCTCCCCACGCACACCTCGGGTGGCGCAGCATGGGAAAAGGACACCAGAACTCAACGTTACTATGAAAAAAAAAAAATCACAGCAAGTATTGAGTGGCTTCCTAAGGGATCTGAAATGCTTTACATGTATATTTAAAATTTAAAAAAAAAAATATTTTGAAGGCTTTTGATTTAAATGTGTATCCTATGGCAGTCATATAAAATTAAACACCAATTCAATTAAACAGGAGTTAAATACTTTGACTCCAGAGTAAATAAGAGTTAGTAATGTTGAGGTCCTAAACCTCACCCATAGAAGGATGTATATACCGTTCTCACTTCTTTTCAAAGCAAGCTCCTTATCTTTATTCCTAAACCAATGGATCCCTAACACCACGACTGCCCTTACCCCTGCATTTTGGGGTTTCCTCACCGTCCACCCCAGCCCTGGGGGGACCCACACAGCTGCACTGCCCCTCTGCCACCCAGTTCACTGCATCCATGCACTGCACAGTCCCAGCTATGATTTAAAAACAAAAGTTTAAAAGTCCATCATTTGTGATTACAAAGCCATTTCAGAAACATTCACCAAATCTCAGCTACGCTGCCCAAATGAGCTCCAGGCTGAGGGTTTGCAGGATAACTGGGGTCCAGCCCAATGCCGGGGACTCGCCTGAAGCCAAGACACTTGGACAAGGGGTGTACGCTTGCCACACAACGAATTCCCTCCTTATCCATCGCTGACAGGCAGGTGGCAAGGAGGGAGCGGCAACGAAGAGCCGAGGTGGCAGTTCCACCACATCCCCTGTACCACCGCCCGGGAAACAGAGGACACTGTCTGGGCACCGCAGCTGGTTCAGCTCTACGGCAACAGCCATCACAAAATAATTATCGCTGCTTCCAAAGAGGTATTAAAAACATCTCCAAAAGAAAGGAAAAAAAAAATATTGAAATGTGAATTATTATTTATTATCCCTTATTCCCTTTCCTTTCATCTGTAGGCTCTGTAAACTAAAGTCTTTTAATTAGACTGTTATCAGAATTAAAGCTGACACCTGTGTTTTGATGGAGAGTGGGGAAAAAAAAAAAAAAAGCAGGTAGTTGAAACAGACTGAAATATAACCAGCTACAGCCCAGTACTCACCAGTGTCACTCCAGAGCAGGACAAAAATATCACTTTCTTCCCCAGCAAAGTGCATCCTTGCAAAATGTGCTTGAGCTTTGAAGGGTGCTTCTCAGTTAATCCCCTCCCATCGTTTATCACACAGCCCAGACTTCACTGAACACAACTCATAAATGCCCCAGCCCGACCTGGAATTTCACTCCGGTTCCTGCCNACCCAAAAGGAGGGGAAAAAGCTCATTGTCTTTTCCAGTTGTAAACTCCAGCTGTTGCACGGGTCTGCTGTTAAGAGCATCACTAACAGCTCTCGGTTTTGCTGATATGCAGTGAATAACAATACCTGGCTCCTCACAAACAAGAACAGCTGCTGCAAATCACTGAAAGATCCTTATTTCTTTATAATGAGGTCTCGGAACTGGGGAGGACAATATTATGATAGGGTCAGAGCTACAAGCCTTTCCCATAAACACATTACATGTAGTTTTATTTCTATAATTTAAGTGGGGAAAAAAAAAATCTTACTTGGGCTAAAGTTTGCACTAGTTTTGGGTAGCTAATAGGAGAAGCACCAAAAAAGCACAAACTTAATAGGCAAAACAAAAACTTCGTAAAGGCTGTAATTAAAGTCAAGCATTCCCAGAGACTTAATAAAGTACTTGCTTCTGCAGTGCCCAAGTGCTCCGCAAATAAAGAGGCTTTTCATGGCATTTCAGGAATATTGAGGTTCCTGCAGTGCTATTCTTGTTTTTCAAGCAGGGAGTCTGAGCACAGGCACATTAAATATAAGAGAACACAATTTGAAGGGCCCAAAACCTGACTATGTAAGTACACACACGTGCTTCAGATACAAAGCTTCTGTTTAGGAAATGCAGAAGGTCGGAGGTTCTGTATCAGGTATTTCGAAACTGTCGAAAACCACAAGAGAATGGAACCCAAATTTAACACAGAGCAACCACACTGCTTCACAGATTTATAATGTGTGAAACTTAAACTGAAATTACCTAGACAACTGTACCTGTACATATATGTCTATATACACAGAAATTCTAATACTGATACTTGCTAGGAAAAATATTAGCTCAGTTCTGTAAAGGTTAGCGTGATTAAAAGAAAGTAAAGGAAAAGAAGAAGGATCAGAATTTTAATCTACACATAGGCTTGGTAATGCCAAAGCAATTTGGTGAAAGAATATACATGAACTCTTCATTCTGTGATTTTTGATCTCAGCACCGATGGACAAAAGAGGAAAAAGATTGCTTTTGAGTAAAGAGACACTGCAGAAATGTAGAGGCAGCAACGTAGCAGAAAATATTTTCTACTGAAAAATTATTCCACAAAAATAAAAAAGAGAGGAAAGAAAATAAAATATCTGATTTAAGAAGAGTGGTTTCCTTAAAGGAAAACACCAGAAAGTCTTCACTCCAGGTGAGACTGCCCCTGTTACAAATGTAAAAAATATTCTGAGCGTTTTGTTAACGATGCAAACCCTGATGAGGCTTTCAGCCCCTCAGCACCTCCTCCCCGCACCCCCGGCTCCGAGCAGGGTCCCTGCAGGAGACGCAGGACAACGCAGAGGGTTTGTCATGTGCCTTCTGCTGCTCACACCCGGCATCGAGGCCACTCAAGATCAGGAAGAAAATCACTCAAGATCAGTAAGAAAAATGCAATTTATGTTGAAATGTGTAAAAAAATAATAATAATATCCATTTGAGGACTGTCAAACATTTCAAAATGAAGCCAAATGTTCAAATGCTGGATTGTACTTCGAGCAGAAGTACAGAAGGCAGCATCCATGTTCCATGTACCAAACACCCTACCCAAAGCTCCTGTACCATCAACACTCTGTTTTCCAGGTCATGCAGGTCTCCAAATTGCTGCTGAGCAACTGCCCATGACTTACTCCTAGAAAATCCTAAGGGTATTCATTCGATAAACCTTTGGCAACATTAACAGAAGGGACCTTCATCCCCCTGTGCAGGCAGCACAGGTTGGAGTCAGGTCTCGGTCCAGGTGCGGATGGAAGTCCTCACTGCAGGAATTCTCAGGTCTGTACACAGACCATCTGCTCACAGCGCGGCACCCCGGAACAAGCTGCAGAGGGTTATGGTCTGCAGTAAGGAGCCCAGTGACACCATCCCATTACTAGTTCTACTGGAGCCCCAATACCCTACTGATTTGGTGGAGCCGTATCGTGTCGCAGCAGGCTCTCCTACCCATCCAGCCAGCTTTCCGTCCCTGCAGCCACCGGAGCCTGCAGGACCGTGCTCACAACTACAGGAGACACTGGATCACTAACCTTGTGTTTCACCATCATCCTCCAGCAAGGAGGCTGCTACAAGTCACTATCTCACCATAACAAAACCATCGCATTCCTGATGGCCTCCGTCAGGATGCTCCCCTAGTCACCAGTCCAGCCGTGGGCTCTGCTCAGCACTCGCCACCAGCGGCTCATCAAGCTTTTCTGGGAAACTTCCCTTCCTGAAAGGACACCGCCACCTTTCCATCTGCATCTCCTACTCCCTCCCTTACAGGAGGCTGGATGAAAGGCTTGTTCTCCAAGGTTTCCTGCACAAACCTTCTCGAACACACCAATAAGAACCCCACTTCTGCAAGGAACCACTGTTGGTGATGCTCTCAAGAGCCAGCAATGCCAAGTGGTAAGAATGTACCTTCAAACATTTAGAATTGCATTGATAATAGTAAAAGCATGGAACATCACATACCAGAGGGCTACGGCTTTCATCTAAAAGGTGCCACCAAGGGTCATGCTAGTGGTCCCTCACCCCACATCCAACAGTCACCAACCGCGTAGGGACATACAGAACACAGAGATGCCTTAGGGGCACCCCTGGACCAAACCATCCCAGCTGTACCCCCACGGCACAGAGCACAACGCAGGACACCAAAATATTAGTCCTTTCTCTGCAAAAACATCCAGCTGCTGCTTTACTCTCAAAAAAAAGCACTCTCCAGTAGACATAAAACAAGCTATGATTCCTAGGCAGGAAAATAAAATGTCACGATTCACTTTAGATACACAAAATGGTAAGTACATAAATTCATGTTTTGCAATATGCGTGAGAATAATAGCTGCTTCCTTTTCTTACAGAAAATAACACCTTCTAGTAGCTGGAGCTCGCAGCTGTTAAATTATGTGCATTACCATTCACCAACCTCCAGTGCCTCATTCCTTTATCTTTGTAACATTGCTGATACATTGAGAAAACAATTATATCATTACTGATAACTGTGGCAGGCAAACCTGCCGTAAGACAGGCTTGCAAAATGAACGCGGCCACATCCCCTGCAAAAAGCTTATTAACTTCTCAGTTTAAACCACTTAACTAAGCAATTTGCTCTGGGTATTCTTATTACTCCTCATAGAAAGTGTAAAGATTATATGGGAAACACTTCAAGTGCTGCCGTAACGCTGCAGGGCACCGACACGGCTGTCCTGCAGCCATGCCATCCCCGCACACGCTGCCCTGCGCATCTCTGGAGCTCACACACGGCCGGGGATGGATGAGCACTGATGGCATCAACCAGAATTAGGGTGGCAAGAGGGATGGGAAGACTCAGAGAGATGGCTGGGGGTCTTCGTGCTCCCCACCGCACTGCTCCTGGCCAGAGGGATGCGCCGAGGGTGGCAGCCAGCACTGAGCACGTTGATGGAGGAGGAGCTGGGGCCACCTGAAGAGCTCCTGGGCAAACAGGCTTCAGCGTTCATATATTGCCCAGGGGGAAGAAAACCTTCTCTGTGCTGCTGACAGAGCACAGTGGGCCCCTCACGACAGGAAAGGCACTGAGTTGCTGGAGCGCGTCCAGAGAAGGAACACGGAGCTGGTGAGGGGTTATCGTGGTTTGGCCTCAGACAACTGCAAAGAACCACATGTTGCTCTCTTGAGCTTTCCCAATGCCGGAAAGAATCGGAAGAAAAAGGCAAAACTCGTGGGTTGAGACAAAGGCAGTTTAACAGAACAGCAAAAGGAACAAGAAAACAACAACAATAACACAGACAGAGGAATGTACGAACACGATTACGGAACCGCAGCTCCCCGATCAGACCCAGGACACCCCAGCTCCCCCCAAGCGTTGACTTCCTGCCCCCTGCCTGGTAGCTCAGCCTGGTCATGGCTCCCATGGGATGGAATACCCGTGTCCCTGCCCGAGCCCGGGGAGAGTTAACCCTATCCCCGCCAGAACCAGGACACTGTGTTTCTATTATTAGCTCAATTTTCNCCCCGCCGGAACCAGGACATGGGTCCGGAGCACAAGTCTTGTGAGAGGTGGCTGAGGGAGCTGGGGGTGTTCAGCCTGGAGAAAAGGGGGCTGAGGGGAGACCTTCTCGCTCCCTATAGCTCCCTGAAAGGAAGGGGTAGCCGGGGGGGGTCGATCTCTTCTCCCAAGGAACAGGTGATGGGACAAGAGGAAACATCCTCAAGTTGCACCAGGGCAGGTTTAGGATGGATATTGGGAAAAATTTCTACATGGAAAGAGTTGTCAAGCATTGGACCAGGCTGCCCAAGGCAGTGATGGAGTTGCCATCCCTGGAAGGATTCAAAGGCCAGGCAGACGTGGTGATGAGGGACGTGGGTCAGTGGTGGGTTTATCAGAGTTGGGTTGACAGTTGGAGTTGATGATCTGAAAGGTCCCTTCCAACATGGACAATTCTATGATTCTGCTCTGCCAGGCACACTTCCCTAACCACTGCTTTATGTCTGAAGTCCTGCATGTGATAAAAATATATTTGCTTAAAAATACTGAAATATTTTGAACATACATAAACAGACGGCGGGCCATCAATCTCTCATGCAGAATTTCTCCCTCACCATTGCGCCTGTCCTTACAGGAATGGTTGCTTGAAATGGTGCCTCCTGGCCTGGAGCACAGCAGGACCAGGAGCACAGCTGGACCAAGAGGAACACACCCATGGGACAGGTCCACCAGTGCCATCCCCGCTGCCGAGCAGGGCCCCAGTTGAGCATCGGGGGATTCTGGCAGGAGGGGAAGGCAGCTGCCTGCACCGGCTGCTAAAACAACTAAATATGGAACCCATTTGGGCGGTTCAACATGTTTCAATACAGAATAATATTCACTGCTAAGTAATCAGTCTGGCAAATGAACCCAAACAGTGAGGATCTCTTCCAGCACACCCTCACTGAATCTCTGCGTTACCAGCAAAATACAGGGAAACTTCCTGCACCTACACAGCTGCAAAGTGAGAAATAACTTTATAATCATTATTTATAGGTAAGAGGGCTCTGCTGTCAGCCAGACAGACATTAGCTGCGATCTAAGAAAGGAAGAAAGAATGACAGCAAGCTATCAAGAATATCCTAATTCTGAATTAAAGAGTATATGTTAGGGGTTTAAACATCAGTAGCATTTTCCTTCTTAACCTTTTCTATGAGACAACTGCTATTTCAAATACTACTGTAGCAGCAAAACAGAGAGATTCAGCTTTACTGCAATGTATTTTCTGTCCTTTTCCAAGTATAAAGCTTGGATCTTCTGTTAACAGCTCTGACATACCCGAGTTATGCAGATTAATGGAATTTGTTTCACAAATATCATTGTGCATAACTGAGTCTTAACGAGGTGATGGATCGACTGCTTTTCTCTACTGATGGCTGTCTACAGAGACCACACCAAACTCTTAAAATTAGCAGCCAATGGGAAAATTATACATGAACTGTGTCGGCAATTTCTCGTTTGAAAATAAGCCAAGTATGCTGGGAGAGGCTGGCCCCCTCGTTCCAGAAGTCAACAACCAGTTACAGAATGATCTATTTACAATCTTCCCTAATTACCCATGGTCTTTTCTTTCTTTAAAAGTAATTTAGAGAATGAAATGCATTTTGCCATCAAGGTTCAGATCAAGCGAGACATTTTCATCTGAATGGAATGAAACCCTCACTTTAGAAAATGGCTTATGCATCTTTGGGAAGATGCATTAAATAAAAAAAAAAAAAAAAGAAAATACTTAAATATTTAAAGGGTACTGACCTGGTATCAGCTGAGGTGCCAGCACCACTGTGGGAAGAGGCCTGGAGGCAGCAGCTGGCCTGGCAATAGCCATCGCAACTTGATTGGTCATTAGCAGAGGTTTCTCATTGCTCTGGAAGAGCCTCGATTCGTCAGGATGTATCCAAGCTGAATCCAGAGCAAACGCATTATTCAAGTATATCTGTTCAACATAAGTAAATAGAAGCATGTTAAGGTTTGAGATACAAAATTCAGAAATAAAAGTGAGAATAAAGTAGCTTTAATTCAATATTACAATACAGGTAGTATCTCAAGGTGGGGACAAACTTGCAAAAATAGATTGATTTCTGCTCCACCGGTGCTGTAGGCTGAGTTTAGCTGACTGTTCCAAAATTAACCAGCTTTTAACATGACTAATCAGTCAATACAGCATCACAAAAAGAAAAGAATAGCTAAAGGCGACTGTGTCCCAGCCGCAGCTACCCCAGAGCGAGCCACCTGCAACTCAGGGACTGCAGCCATCTCCCGAGCTGGAGAGATGGGGATGAGGGAAGGAAATGGGATAAAGTCACAAAGCCTCGATTTAATCATGTAGGTAGGTAAATGTACAGATATAGGTAACGGTGGGAGGGACAAGGGCGCGGGACTGAGAGTGACACTCTGGCACCGGGGAGGTGGCAGCGCTCACTGCTTCCCTTTTGGGGAAAAAAACAGTGGAAGTAGCAAGAAGAAAGGGAGAACAGAAAACTCCCATAACTGCATCCCACAGTAAAATTAAAACATTCTACTCAACAGAGTGATGATAAATATTAAAGATATTTCAGTCTTTTATAAAAGTTCAGAAAAGTGAAGATGTGCAACCACTAAGTAGCCCCCCCATTACAACATTCCTTACAACATTCCCAACATGTTGTCCCTTACAACATTCCTCCTCCGTGGGGTTTTGCCTGACCTTTCACACACCTTCATCATTCATAAAACCCATAATGTTTTTTAGCTTATATACTTTAGCCTTAAAAGTACTTCAGCATACCAAATATCAGACTTACTTTGCAGCTCGGTAGCCTTTTATCGACCCAGTTCTTCCCAGCGTGAGGCGGAACCGTAGATGTGTATACAGGTGGAAAAACAGGAACAAATTCCACGCTTGAAGAAGGTGAAAATCCTATGACTGGAGAGTGAGCTCCAAATATCCACTTAAGGGGGAAAAAAAGCCCAAAAACAAGAGGACAAGTTAACAAAAGGATTTTACCCTGAGTAAAGTGATGCTTTTCATCATTTTCCAATTACATAAAAGGTAAGTACAGAAAACTTGAAACCTTCCTCTTCAGTCCAACACCCATCTGTGTTTCTTTAGGCATTACACATTATAAACTGCTTTAGAAAGCCACAAATCAGTAGCCTGGCAGTAAAATCATAGTACTTGGCTAATGGCTGCTAGGCGCCAGGAAAGCTTGTTTTTTTCTCTGCTCAAACAGAATCTCGCATACAAAATAAAAACATCATAAAAAGGGTTTCTAAAATTCGTCTTGAGGCAAACAAGAACCAAAGGAAATGTCAGAAGCATTATCTTCTCCGGACTTAAATTCGTTTGGCAAGTGGGTTCCCACAGTAAAACCACCTCTGCAGTTTATTTAAGTGGTCTCACGCTGGGGAATAATTGATGTTACTGTTTCATTAGATCCAGCACTACCTATTTTCTCCCTCCCACTCACTCTGCTCCCAAACCACAAGAGACGCTCGTGCTCGAAAAGGCTGGAAATTTTCACATGAAATAGAGTGGATACTACAGTGCTCAAATCTCCGTCATATTTTTACTTCTTTCTTGTAAAAAATACGAAGATGAGGCAAAATTACAAGTGGAGCTTCTGACATTTTTGCTGTAACAGGAGTAAGTTGGAACTAAATGATCTTTAAGTTCCCTTCAAACCTAAACCTTTCTATGATTCAAGCAGCCTTACGACAGCAATTAATAATTGAAATATTCATCAGGCAAAGCACTGACGAGACAGATTGGTTCAACTGACATGACTCAAAACTTTAGTCTTTATGAATATTAAAAAACAAACAAAGAAAAAAAAAAAAAACAACCAAAACCAAACTCAAAACACTTGACGCGATTCTACGACTGGGTTTCTTCATTTCTGGTCCCTGCCTGCAGAACACGCACCCCGCCGCCGCCGCGCACCGCCTGATGGAGACGAGCGCTGCCGGAGAGACCGGCACCCCCAATCCAGCCCCTCTCCAACCCCCTTTCCAGCCCTTCTCCCCC